>CM056049.1:207025794-207402901 GCA_029574335.1 Rana kukunoris | reverse complement strand
CCCCATAATTCCACCCAGCACGGCAAAAGCCTGCAACCAGTTACCTACTGTCCTGGCAACCCGGGTCCTACGCTCAAAAGACCTGTCAGTATAGGGCTTGCGCTCCCTTATCAATGGTATGCTGATCAGCTAAAACCAAAGACCATATATCTATGTACTTATTTTCCCAAATTTTTTGTTTGATGTCTTTCAGTAACGTGTGATCCTAACGGGCTAATCCCACAGAAAAAGGACTCCTTGTGTACACCGGCCCTTGGCGGAGACGGAGGACGCCTGCCCGCAGGAGGCGTAACCGCCCCCTGGGAGCCGGGCTCCAGCTGCGACAATAATGCTTTTAAAGCCGGTACCAAAGCATGCGTCCCACCCCCGGCCCCCCCAGGCCCCTGCGAAGTCAAACTCACCAGTTACTGCCGAAGATGGAGGAGGGATCACTGGAGGTATCGCAGCTGACAATCCCGAAGGAGCGGATGTGGGAACAGGCGGAAGGAAAACCGGCACTGACGATGGAGCCACCGAAACCGTCGTGGCCATGGGAGCCACAGAGGAAGCAGGCACGCCGGACGGCTGGTCCGCGTGAGAAGGCCGCCTGGAGCGCCTCGATGAACCCTGTCTAGACCTAAGCCGACCCTCGCGGCCCCTGGATCGGCTCCTGGAGGAGCCGCCAGAGGAGGATGGTGACCCCCAGCGGGAGGATCTGGATCTACGCCAGTGTCTGCTGTGACGCCTAGGGGATCTGCGGCGACGGCTTCTGCTGTACCGCCCATGACGCCCAGAACTACGCGAAGAGGACCTGGAGTCCGACCGCATGTCCCGTCTACGGGACCGATCGCTCCTGAAACTCGCAGGAGGGGGGGGGGTGGGCGATGGGGGGGGACAGCGGAGGTGTTCAGGTGAGGAGAAGGACACACTATATCTTCCTCAGCATCCGCATCCACAGGAGCGGCATGGGCAGGATGGGCTTGCACATTCACTGCTAAGTCAGTAGCAGGGACATCTACAGTGGGGGCAGGGGCGGAGGGGATGTCTGCAGCTAAGCCAGCCTCCTCGCTACTCGAGGAGCTGGAAACATGCACATTAGCATTACCCATGATGGAGTACAGGGAGGGGGAGAGGCACACACTCTGTGCAGACACACGAGGAGCAGAAGAGAAAGGGGGCGGGGCTACCGCGGCAGCCCGCGATTTGGCCCCGCCCCTTTCCCCCCCTTCCAGCAACAGATACAGCGGTGCCTCTGCGCCGCTGTGAAGCCTTAGGGGGACTGGGACTCAGCCTTACAGGCGGTCGGGTGGCCCTACAAGGGGCCCGCCGACCCCTTACCTGGTCATCCACAGTTGGGCACGGCGAGGGGAACGGTCCAGGCACCCCCAGGTCGGCGGCGATGCGAGCCAGGAAGCCTCCATCGGACCGCATCCGCTCCCGATCAAACCCAGCAGGTCTTCAGCCATGACACAGCCAAGGAAGGTAAGGAGCTCACTTGCTGGGAGGCTGCTGCGGGTAAGAGGAAGAAGGTGGGAGGGAAACCCACCTTGAAGCCTTGGTCACATGCCCACCCCAAATACCTCCCCCCTGGGCATCTTTAATTGGCTCTATCTGTCAGAGCACCACCCTCCCAGAGGGAGGGGGAAGGAGGGGGGAACTCAAGAGGGGAGAGACTCATTTAACCCCTTTCCTGACTGTCCCATCTCCTCAGCTAGTCCGTGGCACCTAGCCCTATTTGGGCCGGTGCCAACCATGCACATTCTTAGCCCCCAAGTGCATAACTTTACATTTATCAACAAAAAAATATTCTTGAGGTTTATGTATGCCTGTGAAATTGTTGCTGCAGAAAGAGAAATTAAAACATATAGGCCCGGATTCACTTAGCACTTACGCCAACGTATCTCGAGATACGCCGCGTAAGTGTAAATATGCGCCGTACCTATAGAACTAGGATACGCCAAAAAAATGACTAGACGCATAGTTACGCATTTGAAACTCCCATTGATTTTCAATGCAAATATGCAAATGAGGGAGATACACCAATTCACGAACGTACTTGCGCCCGGCGCATGTTTTAAGCGATTTGCGTAAGGGTTACATCGTAACGGCGTAACGTTATTCCCCATATAGGAGGCGCAACTCATGCAAAGGTATGGACCAGGGAACGAACGCTGTAAAATTTTGCGTCGTTTACGTAGTACGTGAATAGGGCTGGGCGTAGGTTATGTTCACGTCGTAGGCAGTGATTCGACGTATCTTAGGCAGTTATTTTGACGTGACTGTGAGCATGCACACTGGGATGCATCCAAGGTACGACGCATGCGCCATTCATTTTTTAGTACTTGTTTGAAGCTCAGGCCATCATTTGCATGGGGTCACGCTTCATTTAAATGTATCACGCCCACTTCCAGCCCACTTCCACCTACTTTGACTTACGTTGGCTTACACCGACGACTATACGCTACACCGCACAACGTTGGGAGCATTTGCTTTGTGAATTCCATGCTTCCCTCTCAGCGTTGCGCCAGCATAGCGTAAATAAGATACGCTACGCCGGCATTAAAGATGCGCCGATGTATGTGAATCTGGGCCATAGTGTTAATTTGATGGACTGTGGCAAATATGTACGTTTTCTGTATAACCATGCCACTTTAGGCCACAGCACAGTATGCAATGCTCCAAACTGTCCCTGATTTCAAGGGACTGTCCCTAAATAAGAACAATGTCCCTCTTTCCTCCTCATTTGTTCCTCATTTTGATCTGATCTATATAGTTGTATAAAACAAATGCACTATACATCTTTAAAAAGGGTTTTTCAGTGCGAAACCTTTCATCCAGTTTATAAATGGGTGCATTTGTATGTCAAGAGCCAATATAAAGGAATAATAGTGTTAAAAAAAGCACTTGTAGATTTAACCAATCATCTTTTTTTTTTGCATAATTCTCATTCAAGGGGCGTGGCAGGGGTGTGTGCACAACTACAATGCCTACATATTTTTGCAAATATGTGTCCCTCATTCCCATTTCAAAAGGTTGGGGGTATGCAGTATGGTCATTTACAACATTTTCTTCTTCTCCTCCCCTAATTCTCCGAATACACCCCACCCTAGCAACAAAAAAACAAACAAAACAAAAATTGGAGCCAAGTCTTTTGGCATTTGAGCAAATATCTATGAACCTGAAATTCTGGGTTTGCACTAACACCATTCAGTTATACTTATTATTAAAGCAGAGTTCCACCCAAAAATGGAACTTCCGCTTAATCCCATCCCCCTTACATGCCACATTTGGCATGTAATTTTTTTTGGGGGTAGTGGGGGCTTCAGTAGGAGTGGGACTTCCTGTCCCACTTCCTGCTTCCTGCCGAGGGGCTGGTAAGGCGATTAGGCCTAATCACCTTACTGCAGCCCCTCCCTTTGGCGATCGTCTAGGACACTGACAGGTCCTAGACGATCGCCTGTCCAATCAGCGGCGTGCCCGCGCCACGCGCGCATGCGCAGTGCGGGCTCGCACATACGCAGTGGGTGCCCAGCTGTGTGAAGCATAAGGCTGTCATGGCTGGGTGCCCACAGTCGCAATGAGGACGCCGGCCGGGGAGGGGGGAGAGGAGTGGAGCTCGGGTAGACGCGTCGCTGGAACATGGAGAAGGTAAGTGTCTGTTTATTAAAAGCCAGCAGCTACACTTTTTGTAGCTGCTGACTTTTAATAAACATTACATTTGGGTGGAACACCCCTTTAAGTCTGCAATGACCTCTTAAACAGAATATGTGGATAAGAATAAGACAAGGCAGACCAAACCACGATTCAAAACACGTGGTTACATCAACAAACATTTCAAAAGGCAAACTGTAATGCATGTTAACCACTTCATTTCCGCCCCACGTCCAAAGACGTCATCTTTTTGAAGATGGATATCTCGGTAACGGCAGCAGCTGCTGCCACAACCGAGATATCCATCTCTTCGTGGGGCGGTCCTGTTTACGATAACGGCGGTCATCGCGGCGGATTCGCCGCGAGATCGCCGTTACCGGCGGCGGGAGAGGGTGCCCCCCCCCTCCCGCCGCCGCTCTCCCGCGCCTTCCGCCGCTTACCGTAGCCGTCGGTAGCGGCGGAGGCGATCGGGTCCTGTTGCTGGCTGTCCGGGGATGCGACTGAGGGAAAAAATGTCCCTCAGCCGTCCCCATACCTCTGCTGGGCGGAAGTGACGTCAAAACGTCATTTCCGCCCAGCCTCTTAAAGAGACATTTAATTTGTTTACATTTTGACTTTTTTTTTTTTTTTTTTTTCTTTTTTTTTTTTGCATTTAAGCCTGAATATGAGATCTGAGGTCTTTTTGACCCCAGATCTCATATATAAGAGGACCTGTCATGCTTTTTTCTATTACAAGGGATGTTTACATTCCTTTGTAATAGGAATAAAAGTGATAATTTTTTTTTTTTTTTTTTTTCAGTGTTAAACATTATAAAATAAATAGAAAAATAAAAACGAAAACGAAAAAAATTTTTTTTAAAGTGCCCCGTCCCGACGAGCTCGCGCGCAGAAGCAAACGCATACGCGAGTAGCGCCCGCATATGAAAACGGTGTTCAAACCACACAAGTGAGGTATCGCCCGCGATCGTTAGAGCGAGAGCAATAATTCTAGCCCTAGACCTCCTCTGCATCTCAAAAAATGCTGTACCTGTAGAATTTTTTAAAAGTCGCCTATCGAGATTTTTAAGGGTAAAAAGTTTGACGCCATGCCACGAGCGGGCGCAATTTTTAAGCGTGACATGTTGGGTATCATTTTACTCGGCGTAACATTATCTTTCAAAATATATAAAAAAATTGGGGCCAAATTTATTGTTGTCTTATTTTTTAATTCAAGAAGTGAATTTTTTTCCAAAAAAAGTGCGCTTGTAAGACCGGCCTGCGCAAATACGGTGTGAGAAAAAGTATTGCAATGACCGCCATTTTATTCTCTAGGGTGTTAGAAAAAAAAATATATATAATGTTTGGGGGTTTTAAATAATTTTCTAGCAAAAAAAACAGTTTTAGTCTCGTAAGCACCGAATCTGAAAAACAGGCTCGGTAACGAAGTGGTTAATGAACAACCAAGGTACAACCAAGGTATAGTTATGTACGGTAACCTCCAGCACAAGAATTTTACATAAACTTTGTTTTTAAAAAACGCAAACCCATCTTTATTATACTATACAAAGAATAGGAACACTGGACAAAAAGGCCAACAAAGAACTAAATAAAATAACTTAAGTGAAAATCTTATGCTCGACTGTGTCTTGACTGTTTGACATTTTGCTGGTGGATTTTGCACAGCACATCTCAACAGACAATGTAAAACTACAAATGCTACACTTCAGTGAAGTCATACTTTTTATCAGACATGTATTTTCTTTGTTATTGACTCAGTAAATGGAATATTTTTAAAGTAGAGGGCTTGCATTACTCACTTGCAACTATTTTCAGTGGAAAAAAAAAACATGGCAAAAGATTGGTATAATTTATCCATTTAAGCTAAATCATACAAACGACAATTATGACAACAAGTGTGAGAAAAAAAATATGGGGGCGTGGCTGGCAGCCGAGGCGGGTGGCTGTGTATGGAGTGAGCACCAATAAACCCGCCAGCATCCAGCTCAATCCAGCGACTATTTCCAGCGACGGTTCTGTTTAACCCAAAAACACTTCCGGGACCCCTTGGAAGACAATGGGGAAGAGAAAGAAGGAGAAGGCCCACGGAAATTGATGGATTTTTATCCGTCAGCGAGCACACCTAGGCCGCAAGATGGCGCCGAGGCCTCGGACTCGCGGTACAGTCCGCGCGGCGATCGTGGCGTCGGATCATCTCCTTCACAGGGACAAGACCCCCACTTCTCCCACAGTGCCAGCGGAAGATCCTCCCCAGGAGCATCGCCTATCAACAGCCTGCAGAAGTCAGCTCAGAAGCGATCGTCAGCCCACAAATATGTAGGTGAGTCTGATGATGCATGCAACTCACAAAATAGCACCAGAGACTTTGTGGAGCAAATGAATGAATTTGCCACTACTGGGCAGCCCCTCAGTGACACAGTAATGAGAGACATGCTAATCACTCTCAGAGGTTCTCTGCATAGAGATATGATAACTTGTGTCACCCAGCTAAAAGAGAGAAGTGTCAGCTATAGGGGAGAGGATCTCCCATGTGGAAGACAAGATGGGGGAATTTACAGCAGCCCACAATGAGCTAGTGGACGCTCATAATGACACTAAAAGTGACCTGCAGGCGATGAGAGAGAAGCTCCCGGATTTAGAGGACAGGTCCAGGAGAAACAATATAAAGCTTAGAGGTGTGGAGGAAGCAATAACACCAGCTGAACTCCAGCATTATGTGCAATCATACATTGCTACTGTGCTGCCTGATACCCCCAAACAAGAAATTATAGTGGATAGAGCACATCGCCTTCCCAAAATCAAAGTTTCTCCCTGATAAAGTTCCAAGAAATGTCATTGCTCGTATCCACTTATTTCATGTCAAGGATGACCTCATGCGATTTTCTAGGAAAAATCAGCCCTTACCTGGTCCTTATTCTGATATCACTGTTTTTGCTGATCTCTCCAAACACACCATGCTGGCACGCAAAAATCTGTCTCCTATCACTAAAATACTTTAAAAATTATAAAATCCCCTACTCTTGGGGCTTTCCAACCAAACTGCTCATCACAAAAGAAAATCGCACCTATGCAAAGATGGCCTGGCCCTTACTAAAAAATGGAATCTACTCCCAGATACGTCCGGCACTTCCTTGCAAGACCAAAATCTTCCGAGACTGACCCCGAAGTGGCGTGAAGCTTAACCTGGAGCCCTCAGGAACTCTGATGCTAGGTTCCTAATTACGCTGGTTGTACTGTATTTGAAAGATGTTGAGATTGGGTAATGGAAAGCTTATTTATCCCCCACAAGTTTTGCAGAATTGTTCGCACTTAGTGAGACTTTTCACATTTTAATGTTCTGGTTTACAAACTTTTCTATTTTTTTCATGTTCTCAATGTACCACAGGCACAATGCAATAGAAGCTACCCATCTACATCATGGTCATATTCTGTTTGGCCTTGTTGCACTATGGAAGCACCCTGGATAAGTATAACTGGCGCAACGGCACCATCTTCAGGTAAAAAATCACTATTACACCCAACTGTCAATGTCTTACCAACGCACACCAAGCACTTCATATTAGCATTGTTGATTATCTCAATGAATGTTAATGGGCTTAATAGTCCTTTCAAACGGAGCTCTATGTGGAAATAAATGGAACGGCTTAACCTCCCTGGCGGTATGATTCTTTCAGATTTTAGGTGTTGAAAGCGGTACCATTATTTGCAAGGAAATTTGGCGTTTTATACTGTAGGCTTGTAATTCTTAGGAATAACTTACTTAAATCTGACCAAACAAAAGTCTAATAGGCATGACATTTTTTATTTTTTTTTAATTATAAATTATAATATAATAAATAATTATAAATAATTATAACAAATAATAATATAATTATAGTAAAAAATTATTCAATAATGTAATGAAATCAAAAACACTGAAATTTGCTCAGTTGCAGAATTGTCGCTGTAATTTTTTTTTATGACGAATTTCCCCACAAATCGCTATCGCTAAATTCTGCAAGTGATTATAGTTTATTATCGCTGTTTTTTAGCTGATCTAAAACCATTTTTTACATAAAGGGACACTTTTGGTTGCTATGGACAATCTACAGTTTGCAGGGAGAAAGAACAGTTTTTATTATATAAAAGGACATGTAGGGCACTGGGCAGACCACTAGGGGCAAGGGGGGTGTATTTTTTACATACAGTACTGTAATCTATAAGATTACATTGTACTGTATGTAATGTGTTTGTTTACATTTTTGAATATGGCGCCGTTTCTCCGCCCCCTGTGCGACGTAACGTCGCAGGGAACGGAGCTTGGCGCACACAGGGACGCTGTGTGAATCAAACGAGCACCCGCTCGCTCACACAGCGAGTTGGCATCGCTGGATCCAGGAATAAGGTAAGTAAACCCTGTCTGTGCACTCAGCGAGGCGACCTCGAGTCTGACTCGGGGTTACCGATTGCAGCATGGAAATTTAACCCCGAGTCAGACTCGGGAATACCGCCAGGGAGGTTAAGGGATATGTGGTCTGCATTCAAGAGACCCATTTCATGACTTCTAAACAACCCGAATGCTCCAACAGAGTGTACCCAAATATTTTTTAAGGCGACTGCACCAGTCAATAAAAGGGGTGTGATGGTAGCCATTAAGCATTCTATTGCATTTAAATTACACAATCTGATCTGCGATCCTAACGGAAGATACATTATCTTAACTTGTGACTTGAACCATGCTACATACACCGTGGTTAATTTATATGCTCCAAATAGGAGACAACTGAGATTCTTGACTTTCCTGCTAAAAAAGGTAGAGAGGATCAAGAAGGGATCCCTACTCTTGTGTGGAGACTTCAATTGTGTACCTGACAAAACCATGGACTGTTCCCATCCTTAGTCAACATGGAAACTTAAGATCCAATCCCTCCTGGCGGAACATAATCTATATGACACATGGAGATGTCTTCATTCCTCAGAGAGGGACTATACCCACTATTCATTCCCTCACCGAGCTTACTTCAGGATCGGCCTTGTTCTTTCAGATTTAGCCCTGCTGCAAAGGACCTTGTCGGTTACAATTCACTCTATTATCTGGTCAGACCACGTTCCTGTGTCCATATCTCTTCAGGATCGGAACTCTGATCCCCCAACCTATTTATGGAGGAACAATGTTGATATCCTTTCTAATGCCACCAGACCGCCAGACTAGACATACAGCTCGAGGAATTTTTTCAACTCAATGATAACGAGGACACTAATATAGCATCATTATGGTGCTCGCATAAGGCATTTAGTCAGAGTCTATTGATTCAAGCTGCAGCTAGAGAAAAAAAAAGAAGGCGGGACTGTTGAATGGGTTACTAGAGGAGCTTAATAAATTAGAAGCTCTGCACAAACAAAACCCCTCTCCCACATTAGAAACTGATTTATTCAATTGTAGAAACAAACTCCGCCTATTACTGATAACTTTGCATCAGAGCTTCCTGAGACGAACTAAGGCAATGTACTATACACATGGTAACAAAGCGGGGAAAGTTCTGGCTAAGTATATAAACAAACGACAACAACACTCTATATTACCCAATATTAAAGATCCACATTCAGACACACTCATACATCATCCAACACAGATTTCCAATGCTTTTATGAAATACTATAGGGACCTTTATAACCTCCATCTTGACAGGGATACCCCACAGCCCCCTGATTTATCTATTAACTCATTTCTCAGTACACTGACTTTGCCTTCATTAAGCACGATTCAGCTGACGACACTCAACGCCCCAATATTTCACAAAGAGATTGTTGACACTATCAAAGCCTTTCCAAAGAACAAATAACCAGGAACAGATGGTTTCTCTTCAGAGTATTATAAAGTGTTTTCTCAGACTTTAGCTCCGTATCTGTGTACCCTGTTCAACAGTGTTGCCTCCTCATCTACCTTCCCTGAAGAAATGTTACAGTCTACTATTGTTACCCTGTCAAAACCAGGTATAAAGCTGTATTCCCCACAAAACTTTAGACCCATATCTCTCTTAAACACTGATCTTAAGATTTATGCTAAGGACTGCGCATGCGCGAGGAATCCAAGATGGCCGCGTAAGTCGGGAGCTCCTCACTGCTCCAGCCATCGATCGTCCCTACAGCCGGATCCACTCCAGAGATATCTCTCCAGACTCCGGGGATCGGTCGGGGATATCCCCTGCTCCTCTCCCATGCTTAGCGGCTCTGTTCGTCGGGACCTCGGGCCGAGTTTTACCGCCGAGGCCTCCCAGGCCGAATCCAAGATGGCGGCCGCGACCCAGCAGCGTGACGTTCACAACGGAGGAAACACAGGGAGCAGGCAAGTGATCGCACCAGCCACCCTTGCATACACACCCCAAGCTGCTCACACTAATCTCCCTGCAATGACCCCTTCCCCAGCTTCCACTGAATCGCTCCTAGAGCGCACGCTGGGAGATTACACTCTAACTCCATTAGGAGCCATCTCTCCCCATGTGGATGACATAAACACTCCAGGAGGCCCGGGCCCTGCTCCCCCTCTGAATACAGATGATTTATTTTTAAAATGATCTGATCTGCTGGAAAGGGGACTAGCAAATACTGCTAATAAGATCACAGCAGACATACGTGTGGATTTCCAGAACCTGGGTTCCAGGATGGAATCCATTGAACACAAACTCGACATTACAGTCTCTAGAGCCAATCAAAATTCAGAACATATTCAAGTATTACAGGAGCAACTGGACGCAGCTTTAAGCAAGTTAGATGACCTCGAAAATCGCTCCAGGAGAGATTATTTTAGGGTGAGGGGGCTGCCGGAATCCATCACGGATGTCCCGGCAACAGTCAAGGACCTTATTAAAACCCTTATCCCGGAAATTGCCCCAAATAAATTGGAGTTGGACAGAGCCCATAGATCTCTTGGTCCCCCTAGGAAGGACGGATCACCCCGCTATATAGTAGTAAAGCCCCACTTCTATAGCGTGAAAGAGGAAATAATGAAAATTTCACGGCAATATTCCCATTTATCTTTTCATGGCTCTGAGATACAGATCTTCGCTGACATTTCTCCTACAACAATTCAACGCCGATGAACCCTAAAGCCCCTGCTATCAGTCCTCTCACAAAGAGATATTAAATATTGGTGGGCTTTCCCGTTTGCTTTGAAGTTCTCGCTCAAAGGCAAGACCCATTCCTTTTCATCTTTTCCTTAGGGGGAACGGTTGTTGTTGGATTTAAAATTTATCATGCAGGACTCGGCAATGGACACTTCCAACCTCTTAGTGAACTCCTCCAAGCGTCCTACCCCTTCTAGTCCTATCTCTCCTACATGGAAGTTCACCAAATCTAGACGCACTAAAGGTTCTCTTCACACTTGAGCCGGAATTTGTTTTCTGTTTTTCTTTTCTATTTTTTTTTTTGCTGTTTTTATTTCCCTGTGGGGATGGCCTTCTTCATCTGCTTAAAATCACCTAGTGGCATTTTTTCTCATTGGCAGCTTTGGGATTCGTAGACTTAGCCCGGACAGGAGTCTACATCAACCTTGAAGAAGTCTTCTAGAGGTCCCTTACCGAACTCTATGAATGGATGGATCCATTCAATCTTTATTGTTATAGTTATCTTTCTTTTTTTTTTATTACTGAAGTTGACATTTTCTATTGATTTTGTTTATTATTGTATTTCAGGGATTTGACTGGCTGGAGCAGCAGTCATGCGCCTCCATCCATCTTCTGACCATGAATATCTCATGCTCGGGGGATGGACTGATGGTCCGTTTTGAGGACCACACAAAGTATTTTTTTGGTAAGGTCGATGGGGGTCTTATCCCCCTTTGGCCTTACAGGCCCGTTTTGGGTCGAAGTATTTATTTTTCTCTTTTTTTTCTTACTGCATCTTTTTTCTTTTTGATTCTTTGCCAGCCCACAGACGCTTCAGCGTGTTCAGATTCCTCCAGGTCTCAGGTGTCAACCGAATCCAGGAATACAACACCCCGGGTGGTTAGAGGTGAGTCCTGCTCGTGATAGGCTCTTTTCTCCCATGCACCATGTCTGTTACTAACGTAAAATTTCCATCAATGAAAATGTGCAAGGTTTAAATTCACCTCCTAAGAGGAGGAAAATTTTACAATCCTACCACAAACAAAAAATGGAAGTAGTTATGCTTCAGGAAACTAATTTCCCACTGCGGTTTTTGCCTTCTTTCTTACACTCACACTACCCACAATTCTTCCTAGCTAATGCAGAAGATAAAACAAAGGGGGTTGCGATTTTATTTGCCAAGTCGAGTCAGTTCACATCGACTTTAATTCATAGGGATCCCGAAGGGAGGTTTATCTTGGTGAAGGGACTGATTGATGGATAAATTATTTTCTTTTATTTCCTACTACGCCCCCAACAAAGGACAGAATCAGTTTTTTAGGTCAATGTTTACGATCCTGAACAAATTACTGGAGGGTACGGTTGTTTTTGGAGGAGACTCTAACACCGCCTTCGACCAAATCCTAGATAAGTCTAAGATCCCGTCCAAACAATTAACCCACACCTCTCGCTGCAGTTCTAAAATAGCTAAACTGATTTATCAACAAGGGTTGGTTGACATTTGGAGGGAATTTAACCCTTCGACACGGGATTACACTCATTTTTCGCACCCCCATTTATGCTACTCAAGAATCGACCACATATTCGTATCTTCTATTCATATCCCAGCAGTACACAAAGCTATCATTAAAGATACGGCTTTGTCTGATCATTCCATGGTGATTATGATCATACAAAGACGCTTTGCTGGGCCTACTGTTCCCCAATGGAGGCTTAATGAATCGCTACTAGACGAACCTGATTTTGTCTAAATTTCAAAAAGGCTCTGAAGGAATATTTCCTCTTTAATAACACGGAAGGAATCTTGGCTGAGACTCTTTGGGCGGCCCACAAAGCCTCGATCCGGGGGAAATTTATTCAATTGGCTTCTAATCTGAAGAAAGCGAGAGCCTCGGATATCGAGAAATTGGAAAGGAATTTTTCTTTAATTTGCAAAAAACATAAAAAAGCCCCATCACCGATTCACTTTACGCAAATGGAAAAGGCTAAATTGGCGTTGAATTTAGCCCTTACGGTCAAAGCTGAGAGGTCTATTCGTTGGTCAGGTGCAAAATTCTATTCTCAGGCCAACAAAATGGGTATGATGTTGGCCAATAGGCTATCCCCTAAAATGCGCTCCCACACTCTCCCTCTCCCTAAGATTAAACAACAGCACGGCTCTTTTACTCTTAACCCCCAACGGATCTTGAGCTCTTTTGAGGATTTCTATACTAAATTATATCAGGCAACTGAGGAGTCCAGGGTTGCTGACACATCTTCCTTTTCAGATAAACTTCCTATCCCTTCCCTCCATAAGGAGCATGTCGATTTGCTTGATGCTCCATTTACATTACAGGAAACCTTAGAAGTCATTAAAGGTTTAAAAAGCAGCTCGTCCCCAGGTCCGGACGGGTTTTCTACCCTGTATTACAAGTCCTTCTCAGATATTCTGGCCCCTCACCTCAAAACGAAACGGAGAACCGTTGGCACCTATTCTCAATGCAGCCTACATCTCAGTAATCCCGAAACCCGACAAAGATCCTGAGCGAGTAGAAAATTATAGGCCCATATCCCTGATCAATAACGATTTGAAAATTCTTACTAAAATATTGGCCAATAGATTGGGTTCTTTCATTAATCTTTATATTCACAAGGACCAAGTAGGTTTTATCCCTGGGAGACAGGGCCCTGACCAAGTGCGGAGAGCTGTGGATATAATTTTCATTCTTCAATCAGGTTGGGACGGGGGGCCAAAACAAGAAGGTTTTCTACTGTCATTAGACCTGCAAAAGGCCTTTGACTCTCTCTCTTGGTCGTATTTGTTTACTATTTTAGGTAGGTGGGGTTTTGGTACTTCCTTCTTGAATTTATTAAAAGCTTTATATTCTAAACCGGAGGCCAGGATTAAATTGCAGGGATACTTGTCTGAGCCTATTTCTATCTCCAGGGGGACAAGACAGGGCTGCCCATTGTCCCCTCTGATTTTTGCTATCGCAATTGAATCTCTGGCAGTAGCAATACGCTCAGAACAAGCAAATAAAGGTGTCAGCTGTGGTCAAACAGTCCACAAATGTGCCCTATTCGCTGATGACGTGCTCCTTTTCGTCACCTCACCCCTCACGTCACTGCCCTCCATAAATAAATTACTAGAGGCCTTCGGCTCGATTTCAGGTTTATGGGTAAACATGGCTAAATCACATGCGCTGAATGTTTCACTTCGACCCGCTATGGTGGATCAACTTAAAGTCAATTTTACTTATACATGGAAATCACCCTCAATCAGATACTTAGGCATAAATTTAACCCCTAGGATTGAACTTTTATATAAAGAAAATTTTCCCCCCATGTACCGTGCTCTGGAAAGTGATCTCAGAACATGGTCTCTTTACGAGATTTCATGGCTGGGTAAAATCCACTCTATAAAAATTACCCTGCTCCCGAGACTCCTCTACCTATTTCGATCCCTCCCTATAGCGATCACTAGAGAACATCTTAATTCATTTCAGGGGAAGATTATTAAATTTGTTTGGGGGAAAAAGGGCTATAGGCTCTCCAGACAAGTCCTTTTTGGCCCTAAACTTCGGGGAGGATTGGGCCTTCCCAATTTGTTCCGATACTATCAGGCGGCTAGGCTTGCACAGCTATAAATTATTTATTCTAGATATGAAAAACCTGACTGGGTCTATATAGACGGCAGGCGGTAGGCGGCAGGCGGTCCCGTCGCATACTATTGATTTTCTACTTTGGTGCCCCCGCAAATCGAGACCTTCGATCCTCGCACCCACACTATCACAGTCCCTGAAACTCTGGGATGAGTTAATACACCTTCCCTCGTTGATTTCCGACATTAGACCACTTTCCCATTTATTCCATAATCCGCTTTTCAATCCAGGAATGGACATAAAGGCCTTCAAATGGTGGCTAGACAAGGGGATGTACAGAATTGGACACTTTTTCACTTCCTCTGGCCCTTTTTCTCTTAAGCATTGTCTAGAAAAATTGAGTTTACCAGATTCTGAAATATTTAGACATCATCAAATTCTCAATTTTTTAAATTCGATTTGGCGGAATAAGTCGAAACCCCCGGAGTTCACTGAGTACGAACAATGGTGTGGTCAGGGGATGGAACACAAAGGCGGTATTTCTATAATTTATCTTGCACTTGTGGAACCCACTTCTAAATTTCCTTACATGGAGGCTTGGGAGAAGGATCTATGGGACACCTGGGACCTGGACGAATGGCACAGAGCGGGAACAAGAGCGTATAAAGGTATAACAAATGTGTCATTGATTGAAGCCAACCTTAAGGTCATGATGAGGTGGTATTTGGTTCCCACTAGGCTTGCGATGATGTATCCTTCTTCATCTCCTTTATGTTTCAGAGGTTGTCAGGCACATCTGGTGGGAATGTCCGAAGATTAGGAGCTTTTGGAACAAAAGGTTTAGCCTTATTCGGAAGGTTTCGGGGTGTCCCGGTACTACAGTCCCCTTAAGTAGCTTTATTAAATGCATTCATTCCTAAGCTGTCCAAATTCACCCGTAAATTGATAATGTTTATGCTACTAGGGGCAAAAACTTGTTATAGCTAGGGCTTCCGAAAGTCTCAATATCCGCTGCTAAAAGGAAGATCTCTTGGATTATGTCACAAGAAAAGCTAATTAGCTCCTTGTCAAACTCTACCAAAACGTTTGAGGCAACATGGGAACCCTGGGCTGAATATATGGGAATATCCTTGATTCCTGGTATTGATAATTCACACAAGAGTAGCACTGTCTAAGTTGTGAGCTGGCTCATTTTGTATCACCCTTTATCTACTTTTTTTTCCTCTCTATCTTTTTTCTGTACTTTTCTTTTTTTTTGTACCTCACTCTGGTATTTGTTCCAACTGAAAGCCATAGCTAGATCTTATCGTGCTCATTGCTGTCTGTGATTCGCTCTGTTAATATTTTACCCTTGCAGAGACTCTTGGACAGTACTGTTACGTTCGTTCTCATTTTTATGGGTATGTATAATTATTAACCAGTTATGTTTTTTTTTTTTCCTCTTTGTTGTGGTTTACTTCCTGGACTCCGGAGAGTTCTGGTATTCTGGGGCCTAGTGAGTGAACCCGTTTAAGGGGTGGAATTTAATAATAATGTTTATTTTGTCGACTCCACACATCTGTCTCCCCATTTGGGGTGTCTGGCCCGACGATTGGTATTCTTGTGCTCCCTGGGAGAACCCCTCCATGCAATATGATACCTTGGTTTTGACTCAAGGAAGTTACTAGTTTTTTTCTTTCGCATTTTCGTTTATGTTGTTTTTCTTTTTTTTTTTTTTCCTTTTTTTTTCTTTTTTTTTTTTTCATCGTTTTACAATAGAGCATTCATATTCTATCTTGGTCCTTTATTATGCTGATTACGGATGGTTCAACTATTTGCTTTTGATACTTGAGTCAATGTAATGTACCCCAGAGTGAAATGGGGAATTTCCGCTGTATTGTACTGCCTTTCAATAAATTCCTCGTTAAAACTTTAAAAAAAAAAAAATTATACTAAGATTTTAGCAAATAGGCTGGCTGCTATCACTCTGTTCTTGTTTAAGGCTGATCATGTGGGTTTCGTAAAGGGGAGACAAGCTCCTGATGGCACTAGGCGACTATTTAACCTACTATACCTACTGGAAAAACGGGGGACTCCTGCGGCATTTTTGGCATTGGACACAGAAAAATCCTTTGATAGGGTCCACTGGGGAAACCTTAGGGCGACCCTACAAAAATTTGGCCTTCAAGGCACTATACTGTTGACAATCTCTGCCCAACCCATCTGCTAGGATTTTCTTGTCCAATGGCATCTCCGAAAATTTTTACATCACTAATGGTACCCGTCAGGGGTGCCCATTGTCTCCTATAATTTTCACTCTGATGATGGAACCTCTAGCCGAGGCTATCAGATCTGATAAGGAGGTCTCGGGGATTAATGTGGCTGGTGAAGTCCACAAAATAGGCCTTTTTGCGGATGATGTAGTTTTGACAGTGTCTGATCCGGCTTCATCCCTGACAACAGTTTGGGACAGTGTCTTATTATAAGTTGAATATCAATAAGTCATGTATACTACCTATTAATATTTCTAAAAAAAAGATATCTCAACTTAAGGAATGGTTTCCATTTCAATCGATGGCCAATTCTCACACGTACTTGGGCATTAAAATAGTTTCCCCGTCCGCTAATACCTATGATACTAATTTTTCCCATCTTCTTGACACTATTAGAACTGACCTGGCACACTACCTTTGAGCTATCTTGGCTAGGCAGGATAGCTGCTTTAAAAATGTTCCTTTTACCCAAAATCATCTAATATTTTCGTACTATTCCTATTAATATACCTGATTCTTTTTTGCCATTGCTTATAAGCTTTTTAGGAAGTTTGTATGGCAAGGAAAAATGCCTAAAATCACATTTTCATCTATACAGAGACACAGATTTGCAGGAGGAACAGGCTTTCCTATCCTCTGTTACTACTATAGAGTGGCTATATTGGATCAAATGAAAGCTTGGTTTGAACCTGAACCGACTAAGTTGTGGGTGAGGGTAGAGAGGCTTGTTCTAAAAAACAGAGATCTCCCCACCTTATTGTGAGCCAAATTGACTAACTTGCCGTTAATAGGCCCCACTTTACCATCTATTGAGGCAACACTTTCAGTATGGAACAATATTCAACCAAAACTGGATCCCTAAAGCTAGCCACACAATAACTCATATTCAAATTCTTGAGCACCTGATCCCGGACCTACTCACAGCCTCCTGGAGAAAGGACAATCTAACTACTATCCAGGAGGTTCTTAGCAGTCGATCTGTTGTGCATACATATTCCTTCACTCAACTTAAACATTTTCAACTTACCCAATCTGAGACGAAGTATGCTTTACCTACAGATGTGTGGAACTATCTCTGCACTTGTTACCTTAAGCCTAAAAGGTCTTTCCTGGTTCTACTCCCTGTTACAAAGATAGGAACAACTTTTCCAAAACTTTTAATATGATTAACTGGGAAAAAGACTGGGGTTCCTCCCACTCCCTTTCTGACTGGAGATCTGCGATTCAAGCTACATATAAATATTCCCACTGCAAGGGATAATATGATGAAAATTCTTCATAGATCTTACTTAATGCCAGTCAGAATGTCATTGATATTCCCGTCAGAAACACCTTTATGTTGGAGATTATGTGGAGCTAATTGCAATATTACTCACATTCTATGGGATTGCAAAATCACCCATAGTTTCTGGTCCACTGTATTTAAACTAATTTCCTCTATTACAGGGTTTATTGTAAAACCTACTCCCCAACTAGCTCTCCTTAATATCAATATTACCACTATCCCACCTCAATTTTGAAGTATAGTCATTCATGTCTTGATAGCTGCTATAACTTCTAAATGGAAATCCACCTTAGCCCCCAATACTAGGGAGGTCATTAACCACTTGCCTACTGTGCACCTACACCCCCTTCCTGCCCAGACAAAATTTAGCTTTTGGCACTGCGTCGCTTTAACTGACAATTGCGCGGACGTGCGATGTGGCTCCCAAACAAAATTGACGTCCTTTTTTTTCCCCACAAATAGAGCTTTCTTTTGGTGGTATTTGATCGCCCGTGCGTTTGTTTGTTTTTTGCGCTATAAACAAAAAAAGAGCGACAATTTTGAAAAAAGACACTATTTTTTGCTTTTTTCTATAATAAATATACCATTTAAAAAAAAAAAAAAAAAAATATCTCAGTTTAGGCCGATACGTATTCTTCTACATATTTTTGGTAAAAAAAAATAAAAAAATCGCAATAACCGTATAGTGACTGGTTTGCGCAAAAGTTATATTGCCTACAAAATAGGGGACATAATTATGATTTTTTTTTAATTTTTTTTTTACTAGGAATGGCGGCGATCTGCGATTATTTTTTCGGATTGGGACATTATAGCGGACACATCGGACACTTTTGACACATTTTTGGGACCATTTACATTTATACAGTGAACAATGCTATAAATATGCATTGATAACTGTATAAATGTAACTGGCAGGGAAGGGGTTAACCACTAGGGGGCAAGTAAGGGGTTAAATGTGTATACTATGTGTGTTCTTACTGTAGGGGGAGGGGGGGTGACTGGGGGAGGTGACCGATTGTGTCCCTATGTACAAGGGACACAACCGATATCCTCTCTCCCTGACAGGGACGTGCATCTCTGTGTTTACACACAGAGCTGCACGTCCCAGCTCAGTTAATCGGCAATCGCGTGTGCCCGGCGGCCATCGCAGCCGCCGGGCACACGCACGGGCTCCTCAGTGCGCACGCCCCTAGCCGATTCCAATGACATCACGTCATATGACGTCCTGTCAGGAACAGAGCGTTACCCGCCCGCCGTTATTTGACGGCGGGCAGGGTAGCAAGTGGTTAAGAGAGTTTCTATGCAGTACTTGTATGAAAAATATTTTGCAGGACAGTCTAACTTGAGTCACTTTAAGACCCAATGGTTACCCTGGACCTCAAAGTTTCCTGAATAATGACTAATCTTTACATTAGCATTTTAGCTTCCATGTGCACTCATTGAACAGTAGCATTTGTTTCCTGTGGTACAGTTCTCTTCTTTTTCTTGTTTATTTTTTCCCTTTTGTTATTATTATTATTTTCCTGTTTTTTCATATTGAATTGGTGATCACTCCTTTTTTAGGCAAGAACAAAATTGCTCTATGGCATAGCATTTGTAATGATCTTTTCATACCTACCTAGTACTGAACAGGTGCATGTTCTATCTTCTACTGTACTATGCTATATCAGACTAGGATATATACCAGTGCTTTACCTATGTAGGGTGCCGTAGCTCCACATTGGGTAGTAGGATGTGCGGTGCCTGATAGAGTGTAGAACATTGTACATACTGGTTCTCTGAATGGCACCATGCTGAGAAGCCAACCTCCACAATTCAACAAGGCAACCACTTGGCATTGGACCCAAAAGCTAGTGGATATCATTAGAGTAACATATTCTACTACAGTGCTTTGCATAGTTACAGTACATTGTTCCAAACTGGCCGACCGACCAATGTAACTATGTGATAAAATGCCATACCTGGAACTCTTTATTAAAAATAAAATTTAGAGAAAGCACAATACAGTCTCTTTAAATCTCAACTTCAACTCTTTTTTTCAAAAAATGCCTTCCAGCCTTTGTTAAAACAAAAAATTCTGTGGAATTCTACTGTGTATCCAGGGCATCATGGGTTCTCTCCCTGCATCAGTAAGGACTGCCTAGGTCAAAGAAGAAGACCCCGGCAGAACATTATGGCAGGCCTAAAGATTTTGGCAAAGCTGAGTATAGCCAAAAAAGCATAAAACATGTAGGCGAATATTCATATAAGGAAAAGGGTATTCCCCTTTAAGTAACATGTGTGTTTCATTTTGGAAAAGTTACAATGTTACCTGTGTCAAATAAAATCTCCCGTACAGTGAGGCAGTTTCTGGAGTGGTGTTCTTCAAGGTAGGGGACTATAATGTAGCAGGTTTAATGGATCTGAAGTGGTGTACTATTACATTTGTCGATGGACTTGTGTGGTTACCTTGTAACCTTTCCAAAAGGAAACATGCATGTTAATTAATTGTTGGCAGTTTGGTGTTTGGTCTGTGATATGTAACAGTGCAGGCCATTTGAGAACAGCTTTATTCCTTAGAAGTAGGTTCTAACCTTATAATGGCCTATCTATACATACAATGAAAGTTATTGGTTATTCCTCTATCTTTGATTGATACACTCTCCCTGGATGGAAATTAAAGCCTTGTACACACGATCAGTCCATCCGATAAGAACGGTCTAAAGGACCGTTGTCATAGGTTAACCGATGAAGCTGACTCATGGTCTGATGTGCCTACACACCATCAGTTAAAAAAACGATCGTATCAGAACGCGGTGACGTAAAACACAACGACGTGCTGAAAAAAATTAAATTCAATGCTTCCAAGCATGCGTCGACTTGATTCTGAGAATGCGTGGATTTTTAACCGATGGCCGTGCCAACTAACGATCTGTTTTGACCTATTGGTTAGGAATCCATAGGTTAATTTTAAAGCAAGTTGGCTTTTTTTTAACCGAAGGTTAACTGCTTGCCGACCAGCCACCATCATATTACTGTGGCAGGTCGGCACGCCTGGGCGAGAGCCCGTAGCTCTGTGTCGGCTCTTTAAAGGCCACTAGGGGGCGCGCACGTGCACCGGCCCGCGCTGCGCGCCCCCGCTCACCCCCGAGTGCCGGTACAGAGCGAGGAATGGGACCTATGTGTGTAAGCACAAAGCTCCCGTTCCTGTCAGTGGGGGAAACGCTGATCTTCTGTTCATACAATGTATGAATGGAAGATCAATGATTTCCCCTAGTGAGGCCACTCCCCCATACAGTTAGAACACACCCAGGAACACACTTAACCCCTTCACTGCCAATGGCAGTTTTATAGTAATCCAATGCATTTTTATAGCATTGATCGCTAAAAAAATGGCAATGGTCCCAAAAATGGGTCAAAAGTGTCCGAAGTGCCCGCCATAATGTTGCAGTACTGAAAAAAATGCTGATCGCCGCCATTACTAGTAAAAAAAATATATTAATAAAATTGCCATAAAACTACTCATTATTTTGTAAACGCTATAACTTTTGTGCAAACTAATCAATGAAAGCTAATTGCGATTTTTTTTTACGAAAAATAGGTAGAAGAATACTTATCGGCCTAAACTGAGGAAAAAAAATGTTTTTTTTATATATTTTTTGAGGATATTTATTATAGCAAAATGTTAAAAATATTGAAATTTTTTCAAAATTGTCGCTCTATTTTTGTTTATAGCGCAAAAAATAAAAACCTCAGAGATGATCAAATACCACCAAAAGAAAGCTCTATTTGTGGGAAAAAAAGGACGCCAATTTTGTTTGGGAGCCACGTCGCACGACCGCGCAATTGTCAGTTAAAGCAACGCAGTGCCGAATCACAAAAAGTGCTCTGGTCATTGGGCAGCAATATGGTCCGGGGATTAAGTGGTTAAATAACCTATGGGGCACACACACGATCGGTTTTGACCGATGAAAACGGTCCATCAGACCGTTGTCCTCTGGCTAACCTATTGTGTGTGCCTAAGCCTTAATTAACTGAGAGGTTTTTGGGATAAAAGTATTTTCTGGCATGGCAGTGATGTCAGTCCTTTGACATATTATATGGATGTTAACCTAAGGTAATAGAACATAATGGGTCCTGTATATCAGTATTATTTTGATATATAGATGGGGTGGACTACCGCATTGTAGTTTCTTTTTTTAGAACACATATAGTGCCTCCTCTTGGAAGATTATGGATGGAATGCTTGGGATCATTGCTCAGTGGAAGGGAACCACTCCATTTTGAAGAATAGGTAAACTTGTCTTATTAATTATGTACCCTGTTCTTGTATAGGGGGCTGTGTGCGGTGGGCTGGATTGTTAGGAGACCCCCTGGGGCAGAGGGCATGACACTTCTGCCCTCATTTAGACAATTTATTTGGGATTGCAACTCATGGGTATACAATGGGACAATACAGACAATGAATGAATGTATTATTCATTTTGTTCTCTCATTTGGATTATTACCTTTTTTACACAAATATAGTGACCGCTCCTGAAGAATTGGACTGTGTACAAGAAAGTGGATTTTTTTATATAAATATTTATTTACATGATGCATGGTTCCCTCTGAACAGGCTAAGGGCTAAAGTTCAGTCCGAACCTAGATTTGGACTGAACCGTTTCACTTAATTACTGCCAACTAATATTTGGTGTGCTGCCAACTAACATTTGGTCTGCACTGACCCGCAGACAATCAAACTTTTTCTAAATCAGTTTAAATAAATACCCAGCTTAGATTTTTTCTTATAAGCTGACAAATGGACAGAACCCCCACATATGTACAGTATACAGCATACACTATGTGGTTCATAATCACATGTTTATTTACGATATATTAGGTATTTTTCAGCACAATGGCTGTAATTCCCCAACCAGCCTGGGAGGATGTTGATGTATAGTAAGGCCACTGCAAACAGATTAACCACTTCAGCTTTGGATGGTTTTACTCCCTTCATGACAAGGCCATACTTTGCTATTTAGCAAAGTCATACAACGCTGGTACCCAAACAAAATTGATATACCTTTTTTCACCCCAATAGAAATTTCTATCTCCCTACTTAACATAGACCTCAAACTTTATGCCAAAATCCTTTCAAACCGACTACTACCTTTTTGCCCAAGCTTATCTCCCTCGATCAGGTAGGATTCATACCAGGAAGGGAGGCCAGGGATAACACCTTAAAAGCGATCAATATACATCACGGCTTGACCTCAAATCACCAACCTGGATTGTTTCTCTCCCTTGACGCAGAGAAGGAATTGGATTACATGTCAGAAACGCTAGTGGCTCTTGGACTCTGAGAGCGTATGTTGAACTTTATACTTGCACTGTACTCCTCGCTGACAGCGAAAGTACGCGTTAATGACCACCTGTCGAATCCCTTCTCAATATCGAACGGAACGTGGCGGGGATGCAGATGATATTCTCCTTTTTTGACCAACCCTATTACTACAATCCCAAACTTGCACAAAGACTTCTGTAATTTCAAAAACCAGACCAATCTACAGATCAGTTTCTCGAAATCTCATGCCTTGAATATCGTACGGACCCGAGACGTGTTACAACAATGTCAAACGAACTTCTCGTTTACCTGGCAGCAATAAACAATAATGTACTTAGGCATTCAACTAACATCCAAAAAACATGACCTATATACCAAAAACAATCTCCCGACCCTGTACAACCTACTTCGAGACCTGCAGTCATGGCCGACTGGTCTAATTTCTTGGTTCGGACGAGGAGCAATTGATGATCCTCCCCAAAATACTGTACTTAATGCAAAACCTTGCCAATTAAACTCCCACCTACATTCTTCTCCACATTTAAGAAAGCCTGCATATAAAAAATAAAATAAAATGTCTTCATAAATGTAGGCCAACATTTTTTCTGCTACATTTTATGCAAACGTCATAGCATATACAAACTATGGGATATATTTATGGATTTTTTTATACTAGTAATGGCGGCGATCAGCGACTTATAGCTGAACTGTGATTTTACAGTAGACAGTTGGACACAAACAGACACTTGACTCTTTGTGTGACACTAATACAGTGATCAGTGCAAAAAAATATGCACTGTCCCTGTACACTAGCTGAGAAGCGGTTAAACATCTAGGACGATCAAAGGGTTTACTATGCACCTAGCCAATGTTTATGTGTACTGTATGTGCTGCTTTTACAAGGGGAAGTAATTGATTCTAGCCTCTGCTTTGCAGGAGCAGAATCTATCCATTTCCCCCTGTTAAAAAAGGCAATCTGCCTTGTTTAAACAGGCAGTTCCTAATTCTGTGTAGTGTACCAACGATTGGCGGGTGCTGGAGGACATCGAGTGCTGGGCACTTGCAGATGGACTTCTGTTGTCAATTATTAAAGCAGAAGCAGCCCGCTGTCTGCACACACATGCCCCCTACAGGCGTAAGTACAGGATAACATTATATATGCACTGTATGTGATCCTGCGCAGGGCTGCCACCTTGTAGCAGTAAAACTGTTTTAGGGCGGGTCAGCAAATGGTTAATAAATAACAAATATTATAGGCTAACATTTACATCTGCTTGCAAACTGTAAAACAAAGATTCTAGCTGACAATTTAAAAATTGTTGCAACTCATTAATTTAGCTTTAACCCTGGCAAGCAAGGATATAAAAATTGATGTTTATTTATGCTTCTCCATCCTGAGCATGTCGAGTATGTGTGTATGCACCTACAGGTACGACCAAGCACTGGTGCATTTCTGTGCATCATGTGTATGTGCCAGGAATGAGGAAGTCCCTGACTTTTTTCCAAAAATGCACCGCACTGATCTGCATGGTACTGTGGTACCATACAGTTTGATGCATGTGAAAATACACACTTTGAGATACACACGGGTGCCATTAACAATTGATTGCACTACTACACATCCATTAAAGTGCAGCATGTTTCTCTGTGTGTCAGAAAAGCATGCAATTGTGTGCACATTCCTGACACTCAAAGGACTGAACCTAGCTATATTGACTTACCATTAGTGTTGAGCGGAATACGCCATATTCGATTTCACGATATTTCACGAATATATAGAAGAATATTCGTGAAATATTCGTTAATATCGAATATTCGTGATATTTTATCAAAAAAAAAAATTTTGCGAAATTTCGCTAATGCGAAATTTCGCTGATGCGTATGCGAAATTGATTGCAAAATTCTCGTCAACACGTGAAAACGGAGATCATTTCCTGGATTACTAAACTAATATGCACTAAACACTGTGGGCCAGATTCTCAGCGGCGTTACGACGGAGTATCTCAGATACCCCGTCGTATCGCCGTTTTTTTTGTCTCGTATCTATGCGCGTGATGCTAAGCATCACTTTTGCATAGATACGCTTCTACATCCGACAAGTGTAAAACCATTACACTTGCGGATCGTAGGTGTAATGACAACTCCGGCCACTAGGTGGCCTTTACGTTGTTTTTGCATTTGCATATGCAAATGAGGTAGTACGCCGATTCTCGATCGCTTTTACGCCGCCCGTCGTCGCGTACGTCGTTTTTGTTCGCGTAAGGTTACCCCAGCTTCTATGTGGAGTAACCTTACGAAGTACCGTCGGATGCCGTCGGGTCCCGTCGGATGCCATGTTAAGTATGGCGTCGGGTCAGCGTCGGCTTTTTCCGTCGCTTACGTCGTTTTACTAACTCGTTCGCGAATAGGGAGTTGCGTAAATGACGCTCACGTCGTTTTGACGTCGGTTTCAACGACGCTTTCCGACGTGAGCTGGAGCATGCGCACTGGGCTTTTTCCCCGGCCGGCGCATGCGCAGTTCATTCGACGCGGGGGCGCGCTTAATTTAAATACAAGCCGCCCCATTTGAATTGCGCGGGTTTACGCTGCGCGATTTACGCGCCGCAGGCGAAACCTACGGAGCAAGTGCTTAGAGAATAAAGCACTTGCTCTAGTACGATGCGGCGGCCTAGTGTAACTGGCTTACGCTACGCCGCCGGAATTCTTAGAGAATCTGGCCCTAACTCTACTTACACAAACTTATATGACTAAACTAAAGCTAATTTTTTTTTTTTTATATACACAAAACACAGAAGGGCAGAGAAAGTATTTGCGAATATTCGTAATACGAATATTCGCATTGCGAATATTCGGCAACATAAAAGGATCGCCTCAGCTACTCGGCCCAGGGTCTCTAATCATACCAGCAATGCTTTTAGATGTCGATGGAGATCACTAGGATGTGATCTGTTTTAAAAATAAATTTGAAAAAATACGAATATTCGCAATATCAAATATTCACCGCGATATTCGATTTATTCGCGAATACTCGAATATGCAATATTCTTTACGAATATTCGCAATGCGAATATTCGTGAGCAACACTACTTACCATGCCTTGTTCTGCACTGTGCCTCTGTGTGGTGGTGACCACCTTAGCAGGGGTAAAGTTTTTATTCCTCATGTCCAAGCCTACAGCAAGTGGAACAGTGAGCAGTACAATGGTGATATCACCAAATTCAAATCTAAGGCTAATAGTCAGATGCAGAGTGCCTTAGATCTCACACTGTAGCATAGAGTAGTGTTTCATTGTAAAAAAAAGCAGGTGTGGTTAAATTAGTGGGAGTGGCTTTATAATCTGATTAAAAGCAACACATAGGGCCAGATTCAGGTAGATGGGCGAATCTTTATTCTGACGTAACGTTGCTCATTTACGTTACTCTGCCGAAACTTTAGGAGAAAGTACTGTATTCACAAAGCACTTGCTCCTAAAGTTGCGGCGGCGTAGCGAAAATGGGCCGGCGGAATTCAAATTGGGCGGGTAGGGGGCGTGTAGTATTTAAACTAGGCGCGATCCCGCGGCGAACGCACTGCGCATGCGCCGGCCGCCAATGTATCCCAGTGCGCATGCTCCACATTAGGACGGTGTTTTCTACGTGAACGTCAATGACGTCAATCCCTATTCACGGACGAGTTACGAAAACGACGTTCAACTTTTTCAATTTGACGCGGTCACGACGGCTATACTTATCATAGGATACGCGTGCTTTTTGTTGCTTTATCTTTACACCGGGAAACCCCTTACGGAAACGTCGTAAAGTGACTGTGTCGGGCCTGCGTACGTTTCGTGAATTGCCATATCTCTTTGATTTACATATTATCGGCGTAAATCAGCGGGAACGCCCCTAGCGGCCATTTTAAAATTGCAGTTCCGATACAACGGCAAAATACAATTACGCCTCTTGTATCTGGACTCAATCCCGGCGTATCTTGTTTTCTGCTCAAAGTGTGAGTTATGCTGGCGTATCACTGATACGCCGTCGTAACTCTACCTGAATCTGGACCATAATTACTAAAATCAACAGCTGAAATCCGGCTTTTAGCTGCCATGGGGAGAGCCACGGGGGGTTAATTCTAATAAATGCCAACCCCCACCTTCACCCCCACTGCTTATCCCCTCATGTCAAGGATCTCTTGGCTTTTTTCTGCCTGCACACACTTTTGAAGACTAGATAGCCATGCTGTGTTTCTCCTCCTTATTGCTGACAGAAGTAGTGATGCTGCTGTCACATGTCCTGTCAGCCTATAGTAGCAGAGTCCGAGGGAGCTCAGGTTAAGTGGAACATTACTCAACTCCATGGGCTTGTGGGATTAGGATCAGAATGCGGGGTTGGGATGGTTTTGAGGTATGCTGTAGACATGAGGGTGGCTAAGCAGACTCGTGTATCAGAGCTCTGCAATATTTATAGTGGATGTAAACCCCGACCTATATCCAGTGAAGTGAACAGCCTCAGATGAGATGAAACAAATGACCCTACATAAATTTTAGGCCACGTACACACGATCGGACATGTCCGATGAAACTGGTCTGCAGACCGGTTTCATCGGACCAGTTCGATGGTGTGTACGGCCTATCGGACCGGTTTCCATCAGACAAAAGTTTTAAAACATGCTTTAAAATCTGTCCGACGGACACCTGTCCGTCGGACAGGTTCGATGGTTATTACACAAAAGCATCGGACCAAAAACCTGCGCATGCTCAGAATCAAGTCGACGCATGCTTGGAAGCATTGAACTTCCTTTTTTCATCACGTTGTTGTGTTCTACGTCACCGCGTTCTGGTCTGATCGGATTTTGGTCCGATGGTGTGTACGCACATCAGACAAGTTCAAAGTTGTCTGATGAAAACGGTCCATCAGACAAGTGTCATCAGACATGTCTGATCGTGTGTACAGGGCCTTATATGTATATCTGCTGTCTTCAGCTTTCTAGACTGTTTATAAAGTGCACATGGTGATAGAATTTTATCGTCTTGTTCCACCACTGGGTGTGGATTCTTGCCATACACTGTGTGATAGCTGATTGGAGGAAAGGCACACACCCCCTCTCCGCATAGTTAGAAGAAGGAAGAAATGTGCAAAGTTGTGCTGTAAATAGACCAGATGTCTGCTAATCTATTTGTATGTACCATCCCCAACACAAATTTCAGGCTGGTTTTATCTTGGCTGTCAGAGAACTTGTCAGAAATTTTCATGCTGATAACAGAAGAACGAAGGAGCAGAAAGACACAGGACTTAGGGCTTTGGAGAGAGATAAGTAAACACTACAGCTAGATGTACCCAGATCAAATGTCATGAATGGGGTTTACATCCACTTTAAGGAGGAATTAAAGACACAAGGTAGATTCTTCAGGGTACTGCTATGCACAATTATTATTGGTAGATGCTCCTAATACTATAGCAGAGCTTTACTTTTTGAGTTCATGTTCACTCTTAAGTTCATAAGAGATGCATTGAATTAATTAATCTAAAACTTGGTAAGCTGCAATATAATAAAGTTTGCTTTTGGGGTAAATATCGTTTGAATCACTCTAGGCTACTTTCTACACATTTGCAATCTTTGCCAGAAGTTATTCAGCACTGCACTGCACCTGCATAGTCACACTGCACTTGAAACTTCAGAACTTACAGCTAAATCAGTGCACTAAAAGAGTGCCTGATTTAAGGCATCTGTATCTTAACATGTTAGACTATTTTTGTTAATATTAGACCTGTTTTCTTGTTATGTCTCAGCTTGAACTCAGCATCAATTACTAAAAGGCCAATAGTTTCTAATGCCCTAATATATATTTTCAGCAGGATACCAAAATTGCCTCTAATTGAATTACAGAAGCTATTTTCGTGTTTAGTTATGAAAAAAGTGAAATCATAATTTCAGAAAAATGACTTGCATAAATGAAAATAAAAAGAAAGGTAAAAAAAAAATAGAAGACTACACTGGTTTAATTGCTTGAGAAAACTATCCTTCCAATGTTATTGCACTTTTAAAATGTATTTATTGATTAGATCATAAAGTACTTTAACACCCAAACTATAATAAACTCACACATTTAATAGCACTATAAAGGCAATTTTTCCTGGAAGCTCTCGATGTCTTGTATATATGACTCAGGAATCTGTTTATAGAAAAAAAAAAACATGCATAAATAGACTTCAAGGATTAATTACAGGTTGGAGGTTCTCAAAGGATTTAAAAAGATGCTACATTGCTATGAAACGCCAGTTTTAATACATACTATTTTTCCTGCCAGTAAACACTCAGCACTGTAGTATTTGCCACAGTGATCAACAACAGAGGTTAGATAGAGCTCTTAAGGCATTTCCTATCTGTCTAATAGCAGGGGTAGGAAACCCCCGACACTGGTGCCGCAAGCGGCACACAAAGCCTCTTTTGCCGTCACTCGCCCAGGGAAGTGTCAGTGAGACACTAATGCATTCCAATTTCAGAATTCCCCATTTCGTACCTGCACGGAGGGGGAGGCACTGTGCCCCCTCACACATTGTAAAATATAGGAAACGTTGTTTGGTTCCCTAACTTTGCTGTAGTTGCGATCGTCAGCTCTTGTGATGGGGAAGAGATTGGGTGCAGTTCTGCTGGGGAAGGTTTGGTCCCTTGTTCCAGGAGGAGGAGGAGGACTGTCATTGGTCACTGCTGAAGCCAATCACAGGCCTGCTAGCCCTGCCCACCATATATGCAAAGATGACTTGCTTAGTTGCCACTACCAATCTCAGAAAGAAGGGATTTCACTGTGATTGAGAAAACCACAATCGGGTGACAGTTTGTGAAATTACTGTTGAGCTTCTGGAAACTTTGTTGACATTATTACCGACCTTTGTGTCACTTACTACTGAACCCTTCCACTCTGTGTCCCTTTAAGCCACAGCCAGTTGTCAATGCAATGAAAATCACACCAAACTTTTCCTGTGGCGCAGAGTGCTACACTTTTTCTCAGCTGCGGGGGCCCAACTTATGATCCTGAATACAGGGCCACTGCTTTCAGAAAATGCCCTGACCTGAGCTCATCATTGCACATCCATTCCAAATGCTTGTATGTGACATCACATACATCACATACAAACATGTGGCCTGGATGCAAGAGGTGGACCGGCAGGATGAGTGTGACAGGATAGGTACATGTGTCTTATCTCTGCTTCCTTTCACCACTCTGCATATCACAGATGAGAAGAGGGTATAGCAGTGGAGCAGATGAGCAGGAGGCTACAGTGGTGGAAGAGATGAGAAGGGGGTTCAGCAGTGGAACAGAAGATCAGGGGGCTTCAGTATTGGGCCAGATGAGCAGGGGGGTCAACGTTGGGCCAGATGAGTAGGGGGGTTTAGTGTTGGGGCAGAAAAGCAGGGGAGTAGAGCAGTGGGGCAGATGTGAATGGATGTGAATTGGTGGGACAGATGAGCAGGGGGTTACAGTGGTGGGACAGAAGAACAGGGTGGTACAGTGGTGTGACAGAAGACCAGGGTGGTACAGTGGTGGGACAGATGAGCAGGGTGGTACAGCAGTGGGGCAGATGAGCAGGGAGGTACAGTGGTGGAAGAGATGAGAAGGGAGGTGGAACAGAAGACAGTGGTGGAAGAGATGAGAAGGGGGTTCAGCAGTGGGAACAGATAAGCAGGGGGGTTCAGCTTTTGGCCAGATAAACAGCGGGGATAAGTGTTGGGCAGGGGTTCAGTGGCCAGATAAACGGAATAGCGGGGCCATATTCATTTCGCGATATTTGGAATTCAGATGATTCGCGAATATTCGTTAATATCATTTCGGATATTTCGGGAAGAATTTTCGCTAATGCGAATTTTGCTAATTGTTCGAAGATTTTTTTTTTTTTTTTTTTATAAAATATCCGAATATTCGATATTTACGAATATTCGGTATATTTTAAATAAAAAAAAAGCGAAATTTCACATATGCGGTTGGAATATTCGTTAATATCGAATATTCGTGATATTTGATAAAAAAAAAATTGCGAATTTTCGCTATTGCGAATTTTATTGCGAATTTTTTTGCGAAATTTGAAAAATATCGAATATTCGAAATAGCGAATATTCGCCGCGATATTCGAGATATTCGCGAATATTCGAATATGCAATATTCGTAGCGAATATTCGCAATGCGAATATTCGTGAGCAACACTAATGAGCAGGGGGTTCAGTGTTGGGCCAGAAAAGCAGGGAGGTAGAGCAGTGGGGCAGATGTGAAAGGATGTGTATTTGTGGGACAGATGAACAAGGGGTTACAGTGGTGGGACAGAAGAGCAGAGTGATACAGTGGTGTGACAGAAAAGCAGAGTGGTGGGAGAGATGAGTAAGGGGTTACAGAGGTGAGGCAGATGTGCAGGGGGTTACAGTGGTGGGGCAGATAAGAAAAGGGGTACATTGGTGGGGCAGATGAGCAGGGTGGTACAGTGGTGGGCCAGATATGCAGGGGGTTACAGTGGTGGGCCAGATATACAGGGGGTTACAGTGGTGGGGCAGATGAGCACCACTGTGTTTGTACAGTGGTGAAACCGATTTGCAGGGGGGCAGTGATCTGAGGTGTGAGAGTACAGGATGTTACTTTCTCACTACTAAAATATTTTACAGCATTTAGTTTATAAAAAATCCTTTTCGTGATTTAGAGTGTGAAGTTGACATATTTGTGTTATAAAATCGGTATGCTCAATTTCTTTGAAAACATTTTTTTGGCACACTGTGCTCAAAAGGTTGCCTACTCCTGGTCTAAGACATAATTTAAAGTAGTGTATCTCCACCCAATAGAGATATTAGGAATTTTTAAATGTATTATATATTTACTTCTGTCATATTGTTTCCAAAATATGCAGCTATGAGACAACCTTTGCCAAAACTGTTCTGTGATTGCTTGGTCTGCCATTGCAGAAAGGTTACTGAATGAGTTTCCAATTTGCATTGTATACGTTATATAGATTTTAAATCACAGTTGCTGGCATAGTAAACTATAACTAATAAATGTAATGTATAGTTGCCTGGCACATTTTGTTATTTATGTACAATGAATTTAAAAAATAATGTTTTTTTATTTTATTTTTTTACCTCATATGACATATTGGGGCTGATTTACCAAGCCTGTGCGCCATGACTCATGGTGCACAAGCAGGAGTAAAACTGTTTTTGACATTTACAAAAGAGATTCACTGCCAGTGCAGTGTATTTCCTCATTTACTAAACTGCCTAATGTGCCCAGGAGAGGGCGCACGGCACGCCAGTACAGAGCTGTCGTACGGCATTTAGTAATGTAAACATCGGGGGTTTGGGCGGGAGTTTATGAGGGGAGGGAGGGGGGTGATGCAGGGGAAGTGTAGTGACATCTGTTTGAACGTGTGTGGCGGGCCGAATTGAAAGCGAAAGTGACTTTTGAGAAGCGATCCCTGTGCGCTTGAAAAGTACGCCAGAACCTCGGAAGGTTCATTTGCATACTGGGCATGCGCAGAGGGAAATTTCGGGGAATGCCGTGCGCCGCGTCAGTACCCCGAGAAATTCTTGGGAAATTCCTTGCGGCGTAGCAGTGTTTGCGCTGCCTGAAGCGGCGCACGGCAATCTCCGAGCTGTTCTCGGGCTGCGCTGACACTGAAGGGGAACTCCGTGCCAAATTTCAAACTTGAAACCGGCGCGGGTTCCCCCCAGGGGTACAATAGGCTCTTCGGCTTGGTCCGGAACGTGAGGGGTTAACCCAAGCCAAAAACGGTGTGGGGTTCCCCCTCAGATCCGTACCAAGCCTCATCCCAGTCATGCAGTCTGGCCGGACAGGAATGGGGGTGGGGACGAGCGAGCGCCCCCCCCCTCCTGAGTCGTACCAGACCGCATGCCCTCGACATGGGGGAGTGTGCGCTTTGGGGAGGGGGGCACTGCCCCCCACCCCAAAGCACTCTTGTCCCCATGTCGATAGGGACAAGAGCCTCTTCCCGACAACCCTGGCCGTTGGTTGTCGGGGTATGCGGGCGGGAGCCAATCAGAATCTGGGAGCCCCTTTAATAAGGCGGCCCCCAGATTCCGGCCCCCCACCCTATGTGAGTGAGTATGGGGTACATCGTACCCCTACCCATTCACCTGGTGGAAAAAGTGTAAACACAAATAAACCACACAGAATAAAATAATTTATTAGTCAGCTCCGGGGTCTTCCGCCAACCCACCCCGGTCTTCGCCGCTGCAGTCTTCCGTCGCCGCCCCCTTCACCACGAAGCTGCCGTGCTTGTGGGGGAGGGCAGCGGGCTTTGAAGTTTTCGGCCGGGGTGAGGGTTGCACATCCCACCCTGGTCTTCTAGTCGTCTTCCGCCACGGCCCCCTTCACCACGAAGCTTCCTGCTTATGGGGGAGGGCCGCAGGCTTCGTAGTTTTCTGCCGGGGGGGCTCTCGATAGCCTCTTCTGCCTGGCTCTTCCGCGGGGGCCAGGGCTTCTCGTCGCTGTGTCGCCGTCTTCCGCCGCCGCCCCCTTCACCACGAAGCTGCCGTGCTTGTGGGGGAGGGCAGCGGGCTTCGAAGTTTTCGGCCGGGGTGAGGGTCACACATCCCACCCCGGTCTTCTAGTCGTTTTCGCGTCGCTGTCTTCCGCTGCGGGGTGACACTCGCGGGCTTCTTTGGCGACCTCCGCCGCTGGGGCCAGGGCTTCTTCTTCCATTCGATGTTGACACAGCGAGGTCCGGCGCTGAAATGCCGACAGAGCGGCGGGCACCGACTTATATTGGCATAGGGCCTGGGTGTGGTTATGCCACCATGTGACCTTAACCCATGTGAAATCACAGGGCATGATGGGAATGTGATCTCACATGGGTTAAGGTCACATGGTGGCATAACCACACCCACACCCTATGCCAATATAAGTCGGTGCCCACCGCTCTGTCGGCATTTCAGCGCCGGACCTCGCCGTGTCAACATCGAATGGAAGAACACAGCGGAGACAAGCCCTGGCCCCAGCGGAGGGGCCAGGCAGTAAGCGGATGTCGCCGAAGAAGCCCGCGAGTGCCACCCTGCGGCGGAAGACAACGACTAGAAGACCGGGGTGGGACGTGTGACCCTCACCCCGGCCGAAAACTTCGAAGCCCGCTGCCCTCCCACACAAACACGGCAGCTTCGTGGTAAAGGGGGCGGCGGCGGAAGACGGCGACACAGCGACGAGAAGCCCGCCACGTCGAAGTCCGGGATGGGATGTGCGACCCTCATCCCGGCAGAAAACATTGAAGGGGGCGGCGGCGGAAGACGGCGACACAGCGACGAGAAGGCCTGGCCCCCGCGGAGGAGCCAGGCAGAAGCCGACAAAGCCCACGGGTGGTGCCCTGCGGAGGAAGACAGCGACGAGAAGCCCGGAGAGTGGCGCCCTTCGGCGGAAGACAGCGAAAGAAGCCCTGGCCCCAGGAGGAGCCAGCAGAAGCGGAGAAGCCCGAGGGGCAGCGACACCCCCGTTGTTCTCCGCTGTTTTCGGCCGGCCCCCCCGGATGTGAAAGAGCTTAATTTTGGGGTGGGGGCCCGGCCGAACATGGCGGAGAGCATCGGTGGGTGTTCCCCCCCCCCCGGCAGAAAACGGCTAGAAGACCGAGGAGTGGCGACGCCCCCGTGCCATTTTCCGCCGCCCCCCCCCCCCCCGGATGTAAAAGAGCTTAATTTGGGGTGGGGGCCTGGCCGAACATAGCGGAGAGCATCGGTGGGCGTCTCCCCCCCCGGCGGAAGGCGGCGGCGAAGACCGGGGGGTAGGTGTACCCCCCCGGCGGAAGACAGCCATCAGCCCGTGGGAGGCAGGAGCCCCCCACAGAAGGCGGCGGCGAAGACCGAGGAGGGGCTCGGCCCCCCGTTGTTCTCCGCCGCCCCCCCCCCGGATGTAAAAGAGCTTAATTTTGGGGTGGGGGCCCGGCCGAACATGGCGGAGAGCATCGGTGGGTGTCTCTCCCCCCCGGCGGAAGGCGGCGGCGAAGACAAGTACGGGGCTGGAGCCCCCCCGGCAGAAAACGGCTAGAAGACCGAGGAGGGGCTCCGCCCCCCGTTGTTCTCCGCTGTTTTCGGCCGGCCCCCCTCGGATGTAAAAGAGCTTAATTTTGGGGTGGGGGCCTGGCCCAACATGGCGGAGAGCATCAGTGGGTGTTGTCCCCCCCGGCAGAAAACGGCGAAGCCCGGGGCCCAATGGGCTGGTGGTGGGGGGTCCCGGCAGAAGACCCCCAGAGCTGACTAATAAATTATTTTATTCTGTGTGGTTTATTTGTGTTTACACTTTTCCACCCGGTGAATGGGTAGGTGTACGATGTACCCCATACTCATTCACATAGGGTGGGGGGCCAGAATCTGGGGGCCCCTTATTAGAGGGGGCTCTCAGATTCTGATAAGCCCCCCACCCACATACCCCGACAACCAACGGCCAGGGTTGTCGGGAAGAGGCTCTTGTCCCTATCGCCATGGGGACAAGAGTGCTTTGGGGTGGGGGGGCAGTGCCCCCCTCCCCCAAAGCACACACTCCCCCATGTCGAGGGCATGCGGTCTGGTACGGCTCAGGAGGGGGGGGGGCGCTCGCTCGTCCCCACCCCCATTCCTGTCCGGCCAGACTGCGTGCCTGGGATAAGGGTTTGGTCTGGATCTGAGGGGGAACCCCACGCCGTTTTTGGCGTGGGTTTAACCCCTTATGTTCCAGACCAAATCTAAGAGCCTGTTGTGCACCGGGATGGGGACCCCCACGCCGTTTTTTTTTTAAATTTGGTGTGGAGTTCCCCTTTATCCCGGTCCTGTCAGGGGGGGAATGCCTGCTCGTCTGTCCATACAATGTATGAACAGCGATCTGTCATTTTCCCTAGTCAGTCCCACCCCCTTTACAGTTAGAACACACCCAGGTAACATAATCAACCCCTTCCTCGCCCCTAGTGTTAACCCCTTCCCTGCCAGTGACATTTTTATAGTAAGCAATGCATTTGAATACCATTGGTCGCTAGTAAAATGCCAAAGCTCACAAAAATGTGTCCGCCACAATGTCGCAGTAGCCATAAAAATCAATGATCGCCACCATTACTAGTAAAACAAAAATATATTCCTAAAAAACCCATAAAACGAACCCCAAACTTTTGCCCAAACCAATCAAACGCTTTTCGCGATTTTTTGGAACCAAAAATATGTCGAAGAATACGTATCGGCCTAAACTGAGGGCAAAAATGTTTTGGATATATTTTGGGGGAGATTTATTATAGCAAAGATGTCTTTTTATTTACAAAATTGTCGCTATATTTTTGGTTCGAGCAAAATAAGAAAAAACGCAGAGGTGATCAAATACCACCCAAAAAAAATACAATTTTGTTGGGGGGAAAAAAGAGGACGCCAATTTTGTTTGGGGGACACGTCGCACAACCGCGCAATTGTCAGTTAAAATGACGCAGTGTTGAAATGCAAAAACTGGCCCGGTCAGTGACCAGTAATATGGTCTGGGGCTCAAGTGGTTACAAATTAAGAAAACACTAAAGCTAGCCCAATTTATGGCCATAATGTGAAAGATGATGTTACACCGAGTAAATAGATACCCAACATGTCACGCTTTAATATTGCACACACTCATGGAATGGCGCCAAAATTCAGTACTTGAAAATACCCATAGGCAACACTTTTTTATTTATTTTCAGGTTACCCGTTTAGATTTACAGATGAGGTCTAGTGCTAAAAGTATTGCCCTCGCTCTAACGTACGCTATGATACCTCACATGTGGGGTTTGAATGGGGGTTAAATATGTGGGCGGGACTCACACATTTAAGGTCCGCCCACATATGGAAACATCCTTCAAACCACACATGTGAGGTATCATAGCGTGCATAAGAGGGAGAGAATACTTTTAGCACTAGACCTCATCTGTAAATCTAAACTGGTAACCGGAAAAAAAAATGCTGCGTGTTCGCTTCTGACTGCGAGCTACTAGGGACAGGGGCATTTTAATTATTATTATTTATGTTTGTTATGTAAAAATTCTATAAGACCTCCCCTTCAGGTTGTAAAGCATCAGTTCAGGGAAAAAAAAAACACCTCTACTGCTTTCATCCGCCATTGCAGATTTGATTCTGGTAATGCATCTCGAGTGAACTGGGCATGCTCGAACACTTAGAAAATTAAGCAGGGTGTTTGTGCCTGAAAATGACTTGCATATTTCTGAGCATGCTCAGAAAGCTTGTTTTTTTTGCTTAGTAATTTAAGGACATCCTTAACAGGTGTAAGCAGTTACAAGTGCACACAAACTAGAGGCTGACATTTCTTCATGTGTTTCCAATTGGTTCATTAGCACACATGTTATAAAAAGCGTGGATAGAGCACATGTCAGCTGCCCTGACAGGGGGCAGACTTGCTGGCTGGAAGGAATGGCGGAGCGAAACAGAGATGTTTTGGAGCAAGTTTTTTTTTTGGGGGGGGGCAATTGTTTGATTTAATGATTTTCACTTTGATGTTTTGTATGCTGCATAATTTTGCAAAAAGTTTCTCAAGATGTTAATGACTAATGTTTTAATCCTGTGGGTCTATCCTGTTATTTCAAAAGCATGATTCATTTTCCAATGATTGTGAAATAAACCTTGGTCTATTTTTGTTTTTATGTATTTTTTTATTTTTTGTGTGTGTTTTATTTTAATATTTTGTTTGACCAATAAAATTACTTTCAAATTTTGAAGTTTGTTTTGTGATATTTTTTTCATGCTATGGATTTCAACAGTTGCAACTGAAATAGTTTGGGCCTAAACCATCAAGTGTGATTTGTCTCTAAGCTCTTTCCTGGTGTGTATGCATGAAATGTTTGTCATGTTAGTCACCAGAAAAGGAAGGACAAAGCGGTAAGTATTGTTTCCTAGAATTGATGCCCAGACTGACTTTTTAAAGCACATGTGCAAGATGAAGGAAAACCTGCAAACAAGGCCTGTTGGGGGGGGGGTGTATTGGTGGACAGGCTTAAAGTGCTGATTTACAGCGCTGTGCTTGAAACTAGTACAAGACAATCCTATTCTAATTGTGGGTTGTTTGAGGGAAGCCAATTGAGTGTTAGAACCCCTGCTAGTGTTTTTATGTTGGGCTTTGTGTCCCTTTTCTTAAAATTGGCTTCACTTCCTGTCACACAGCTGAACAGGAAGTGAGGTTAAAACCCTACCAATGGTCTTTTCTTCGGGACACAGGTCAATCTAACTAGTGTCCCCATTAAGCAAATTGCACTGCTGTGTACACCCCAAATGATTAGTTACTTTGGGGTTTAGTAAAGGCAAAGCCGCTCTGCAGTAGAAGCGTAGGCAATGAAAATCAGAAGGGAAGCACTGATAGTTTTAACTTCCAATCCCGCCAAGTTTTTATTTTTCTTCCTTGCTTGTCCACTTGTAGTGCAAAGTGGATTTGCCTTTAGTAAATGGACCCCAAAGTCCAAGATCCCTACTAATTTGGGGTGTACACAGCAAAATGCAATTTCCAAAATGGGAAACTATTTAGATTGATCTGTGTGTCCCCAACAAAACATTACTCAGGTTTTTCCCTCACTTCCTGTTTGGCTATGTGCCAGGAAGTGAATGAATTAAGTAGAAAGTGACAACATTTGTGAGGTGTCTTTACCCTATCAGGGGTGCAGGCATCCCCAAAACAAACAAGAAAATTGTTGATTTAACATTGGTTGGTGTTTGTGGGGGTTCCTAACACACATTCATACATATCAGCAACGCTGGATCCTGGCCTATTGGCATGGTTATATTTTCTTAAGCCTCTCAATAAAATGATCTGAAATTTGGGGTTAAACTGGAACTATAATCAACACTTTTTTTTTGTTTTCTTTCATTTTGGATAGAGTTGGGGGGGGAAGGGTTAGAAGCCCTGTCAGTTTATTTTGTATTATCCCTGTCCGTTTGGGGAGATTGGCCTTCACTTCCTGCCCCATAGCCCAACAGGAGGTGATAGAAAAACTAGACAAATTAAGGGACTCCTGTGCCCCCCCCCCCCACAGAACTTGTGTGTGTCCCCTGAAAATTCCTGGGTGGGTCATAAAAAAACAGGGTGTGGCCTTGACAGGAAGGGTGGGTCATTTTTCTTTTAGGGGGTGCCGAAATTTGGTCAGGCCTAGGGCAGCACAAAACCTAAATATCCTACTGCATATTAGGGCTTATTTAGACAGGATCCAATTTACAGCATGTTTTTAGATTGTGGGAGGAAACCCACACAGGCACAGGGAGAACATGCAAAGTCCAGGCAGATGGTGTCACAGGCGGGATTCGAACCAGCAACCCTTTTGCTGCTAGGTGAACATGCTACACACTACACCACTGTGCTGAATGAACATGATCGCAGCTGAAAGCATGAGATGAGTTTTTTTTTTTTCAATTCCATGCTTTCCAGTCTGGAGGACAGATGTGGGGTCTTATTGACCCCGCCTCTCTCCATAAAGAGGACCTGTCACACACTAGTCCTATTACAAGGGATGTTTACATTCCTTGTAATAGGAAGAAAAGTGAAAAATAATACAAAAAAAAAGGGACAAACAAGTGCAAAAAGAAAAATATTAAGTTAAAAAAAAAGAAAAAAAAAAAATCTAAATTTAAATGCCCCTGTCCCTAGTAGCTCGCACTCAGAAGCGAACACGCATGCAAGTCCCACCCACATATGTAAACACCCTTCAAACCCCACATGTGAGGTATCATAGCGTGCGTTAGAGTGAGAGCAATAATTTTAGCACTAGACCTCCTCTGTAACTCAAAACTGGTAACCTGAAAAAAAAAGTCAAGCGTCGCCTATGGAGATTTTGAATAACGAATGTATAGGGCCATTCCATGAGTGTGCGCAATATGAAAGCGTGACAAGTTAGGTATCTATTTACTCGGTGTAACATGTAATTTTTTGGGTCAGGAAATAGATTTTTTTTGTAAGCCAAAAAAAAAAAAAGCGTTACATTTTTTGCGCAAATACCGTTGGCAATTTGTTCGAAAAAATGCCCGCCACTTTATTCCCTAGGGTGTTTGTTAATAAAATATATATAATGTTTGGGGGTCCCGAGTAATTTCCAAGGAAGAAAATATAATTGTTACATGAAGGAGAGAAGTGCCAGAATAGGCGCGGTATGGAAGTGGTTAAAGTGCAACAATAAAAGTGAACAATTCCTTTAAATTTGTACCATGGGGGGGGTAATCAGGGCCGCCATCAGGAATTATGGGGCCCCTTACACAGATTCAGGCATGGGCCCCCTGGAGCAGAGAACGGTGGGGGGGGGGGGTGCTGCCGCCTGAAATTGAGAAGGGGGGGCTGCCGCAATTTGATAAGCGGGGGGTTCCTTTACAAAAAAAGAAATATAGAAAAATATATATTCAAAAAAGGGTGGTAGCCATCCGGGGGCCCTGGGGACCTCTTAGCCCTTTAATGAAAAATAAATAAAAATATCTATATATATATATAAAAAAAAAAAAAGGGGGGTTGCCTTGGGAGCTCTGGGCCCTTTAATAAAAAATAACAAAAAAAAATATCTAAACAAAAATAACATGAGGTGGGAGCTGTGGTGGCTCAACATGATTGGCACTGCGCTGACAAACCGTTAAACTCTGCAGCCAAGGGTTCGGATGCCGGTCTCGGCTACATGTGAATTGAGTTTGGTGGTCTCAACCCGGCTCCCGGTGGGTGTGCTGTGCAAGGTACGCCTGTGCTTAGTATGCCCACCCCCCCCCCAAAAAAAAAAACACCCTTGCACGCACACAAAATTGGTTTAACACGCACGCACTTTGGCCATGAGGTCTCCTAAAATAAAGAGAGGCGAAGGACCTACAGGGCTGGCTGGGTGGGCTAGACCCCCTCACTCCCTCATAGGGGGAGTCCCTCTGTCCCGTTGGGCCCCAGTCGGGCTCCCCTCACACCCGCCATTGCCACCGGGGGCATGGAGAAGGATGGAAATTGCCTCCGGAGGGAGGGTCTGCCTACTCCCAACTCCTGCAGTCCAGCTCCTCTCTCTCGACTTCACGCACAAAATACACTTTAAAAAATAAATAAAATAAAAAAACAACCTGGGGACATCTGAGCCTTTTACTAAAAATATATCTATATCTACAAAAAAATAAAGAAAATATAAAATGTTTAAAACATTTTTATAAGCAAAAAGGTTGTCATCTGGGGCCCTCTGGGCCCTTTCATTATAATATTATATATAAATAAATAATGTTAAAAAAATAACTAAAAAATATATAAAAATATATCATTTTTTGTATTTTTTTTTTTTTAAAAAAAGGGGGGTTGTCATCTGGAGCCCTGGGGATCTCCGGGCTACTGGGGACCTCCAGACCCCTAAAAAAAAACATTGGCCCTTTAATAACAAAAAATATGGGGGGTTGCCACCCGGGGCCCTGGGGGCCTCTGGGCCCCTGGGGACCTCCGGACTGCTAAAAAAATAAATACAAAAAATTGTCCCTTTAATAAAAAATAATAAAAAAAAATATAAAAAAATATATAAAAAAAAAAGAGGGGGGTTACCATCTGGGGCCCTGGGGGCCTCCAGGCATCTGGGCACCTCCGGACCCCCGGGCCCCTTACAGGTGTACTGCCTGTACCCCCCTGATGGCGGCCCTGGGTGTAATGTCAGCATGTGAAAAGTGACATTCTGAAGGAAAAAAGCCGTTTAAAACAGACAATAATGAATTTTCAGCTCCTGGCATTTGCAGGAGAATTCATTCACCAAAAAAAAAGCGTGGGGATCCCCCCAAATTCAATAACCAGACCCTTTAGGTCTGGTATGGATATTAAGGGGAACCCCGCCATCAATTTTTTAAAAAAATGACGTGGGGTTCCCCCCAAATATCCATAACCAGACCCTTCAGGTCTGGTGTGGAATTTAAGGGGAACTCCACCCCAATTTTTTTTAAAAAAAATGGCGTAGAGTCCCCCATAAAATCCACACCAGACCCCTTATCCAAGCACGTTGACCTGGCCGGCCGCAGAAAAGAGGGGGGGACAGAGCGCGGCCCCCCCCCCTCTCCTGAACCGCACCAGGCCACATGCCCTCAACATTGGGAGGGTGTTTTGGGGTACCCCCCAAAACACCTTGTCCCCATGTTGATGAGGACAAGGGTCTCTTCCTCACAACCCTTGCCCGGTGGTTGTGGGGGTCTGCGGGCAGGAGGCTTATCGAAATCTGGAAGACCCCTTTAACAAAGGGGCCCCCCAGATCCCGGCCCCCCCTGTGTGAAATGGTAATGGGGTACATTGTACCTCTACCATTTCACGAAAAAAAGTGTCATGGGTTAAAAACGACAAGAGACGGTTTTTGACAAGTCCTTTATTAGCTTCTTTCTTCTTCTTTTCTTCTTTTCTTCTTCCTCCTTCTTCTTCTTCTGCTTCTTTCTTGGGTCTTGTAGTGCCGCATCTTGCCCGGAATGTTCTTCCATCTTCTTCTCCTTCCGCTGTCCTTCTCGTCCGCATCTTCTTCTGGTTCTTCTTCGCCGGAGCCGCCGCTTCCAATTGAAATCCCCGCTGTCTGCTGGACCCCGCCCCCCTCTGACGCCAGGGGCAAGCTCTTAGGAGTGTGCTGCAAGTGTGTCAGAGGGGGGCGTGGTCACATGTCAGAGGGCGGGCAATTCAATTGGAAGCTTGTGCGCGGCTTCTTCTTTGCCGGAGTCGCCGCTTCAAATTGAATTGCCCGCCCTCTGACATGTGACCACGCCCCCCTCTGACGCACTTGCTGCACACTCCTAAGAGCTTGCCCGTGCCGTCAGAGGGGGGCGTGGTCACATGTCAGAGGGCGGGCAATTCAATTTGAAGCTTGTGCGCGGCTTCTGCTTTGCCGGAGTCGCCGCTTCCAATTGAATTGCCCGCTTTCTGACATGTGACCACGCCCCCCTCTGACGCACAGGCACCACACGGGGACTTTCCTAAGAGCTTGCCTGTGGCGTCAGAGGGGGGCGTGGTCTGGCAGACAGCGGGGATTTCAATTGGAAGCGGCGGCTCCGGCGAAGAAGAACCAGAAGAAGATGCGGACGAGAAGGACAGCGGAAGGAGAAGAAGATGGAAGAACATTCCGGGCAAGATGCGAGAATAGAAGACCCAAGACAGAAGCAGAGGAAGAAGAAGAAGGAAGAAGAAACCCAAAGGAAAGAAGAAAAGAAGAAGAAAGAAGCTAATAAAGGACTTGTCAAAAAACGGCTCTTGTCGTTTTTTACACTTGACACTTTTTTTTTCGTGAAATGGTAGGGGTACAATGTACCCCATTACCATTTCACACAGGGGGGGCCGGGATCTGGGGGGCCCCTTTGTTAATGGGGTCTTCCAGATTTCGATAAGCCTCCTGCCCGCAGACCCCCACAACCACCGGGCAAGGGTTGTGGGGAATTGATCCTGGTCCTCATCAACATGGGGACAAGGTGTTTTGGGGGGTACTCCAAAACACCCTCCCAATGTTGAGGGCATGTGGCCTGGTGCGGTTCAGGAGAGGGGGGCCGCGCTCTGTCCCCCCCCTCTTTTCTGCGGCTGGCCAGGTCAATGTGCTCGGATAAGGGGTCTGGTGTGGATTTTGGGGGGACTCCACGCCATTTTTTTTTTAATTTGGGGTGGAGTTCCCCTTAAATTCCACACCAGACCTGAAGGGTCTGGTTATGGATATTTGGGGGGAACCCCACGTCATTTTTTAAAAAAAATTGACGGCGGGGTTCCCCTTAATATCCATACCAGACCTAAAGGGTCTGGTTATTGAATTTGGGGGGACCCCCACGCTTTTTTTGTTCGTGTTTTTTATGAATGAATTCTCCTGCAATTGCCGGGAGCCGACAATTCATTATAGCCGCGAGTCAGTTTTAAGCGGCTTTTTTTCTTTTCAGAATGTCATTTTGTGCAGAGACATTTCTAACCACTGGAAACATGCGCTTTTTCACATGCTGACATTAGAGCCCCCCATAGTACGAAATTTAAAGAAAAATTACACTTTTATTGTTGCACTTTTAGCATTATTAAAATCACTGCTCCCGAAAAATCGTCCTTTTTAAAAATAAAAAAAGCATTGGTACATGTCCCCTGGGGCAGGACTGAGGTCCCCAAACACTTTTTAGGACAAAACTTGCAGATTAGCCTTTAAAATTAACAATTAAGATTTCCCCCCATAGACTTTAACAGGGAGTTCGGCGGCAGCTTTACTTATAAATTGCATCGCGCTGCTGCTGCGGCCGGTTCATGCGCCTAATTAAGGCTTCATCCAGCGCACCTATTAAGGCATGAACCGGCGCAGCGCAGCTTCAATAGTAAATCAGCCCCATTGTATCTTATTATTTCATGTTATAATTTATAGAGAAATAGTTGGAGTTTTTTTTCCATATTTACATGTACATGTTTGTACTTATGGGCACTCCGGAAATAAACTTATCCTTAAATAATCTTTATGAGGGAGAATAAGTAACAGTTCTGTTACCTGGTACCCAAAAGAATTTAAAGTGATTGTAAAGTCTTGTTTTTTTTTTCCTATTAAAATAACAAACATGTTATACTTAACTGCCCAGTGCAGTGGATTCGCACAGAGCAGCCCAGATCCTACTCTTCTTGGGTCCCTCTTCTGTGCTCCTGGCCCCTCCCTCCTGTTGAGTGCCCCCGCAGCAAGCAGCTTGCTATGGGGGAACCAAGCCGAGTCACAGTTCCTTGTGTGCATTCAAACACGGAGCTTTGACGCGGTCCTGCCTCCTCTCTCCCCTGATTGACAGCAGTGGGAGCCAAAGGTAACGCTGCTGTGTCTCAGCCAATCAGGAGGGAGAATCTTGGATGGCTGAGACACCTGTGCACATCGCTGGATAGAGAGGGACCTTAGGACATTAAGCTAAAAAAAATCTGCCTTTACAACCCCCTGCAGGTTGGCACATTCCTGCAAATCGCCGTAGCTGTATGTTGGAGAAGTAGAAGAAGCTCAGCGAAGGAACCGATGTGCGTGGCCGGAGGCCACAATGTCCTTTGGCCACCCGCAATTGCCCGAACGAGAGCCAGAACAGGGATCTGTCAATATAAACAGACAGATCCCCATTTTGACAGGGTAATTAGAGGGAGATCTGATGTTCCTAGTGATTAGGAACAGTGATCTTTCTCCTCCTCCAGTCATTCCATACAGTTGGAAACACTCCCAGGGAACACACTTAACCCGTTGATTTCCCCCTAGTGTTAACATCTTCCCTGCCAGTGACATTTATACAGTATCCAGTGGCTATTTTTAGCTCCGATTGCTGTATTAATGTCAATGGTCCCAAAAAGTGTCAAAGGTATCTGATATTTCCACCGTAATGTTGCAGTCCCGCTAAAAATCGCAGATCACCACAATTACTAGTAAAAATAATATTTCCTATTCCAAATAAGGAACAATAGCACAGATGCTTTAAGCTTATAACTGAAAATGATTTAGGGAGAAACACAGAAATCAGAGCAAGATAAAAAAAGAACACATTGGGCCATAAGCAGCTTAGCGAGTTGGGTCTCTGACAACATGAAAATAACAAGACATGGTAATAAGGGATAAATACAAAATTACAAAATGTTTATTTAAGTACACAGTATTATAAAGTGGATTGATAACCCCAGACCAAAAATTCCCACTGTGTAATTACAATAATGACAACATTGTCAACCCCCTGTAAACATCACATATGCATACATATATAGTCAGATTAAAACCAATGCCTTTGTCAATTCAAAAGATATAAAACTAGATGCATCTTTATTTTTTTATAATGGAAATAGATAAAATACTTGATTGTTTATAACTTTATTTTTAAACAAAAACACATATCCTTATTATATGCATCGAAAAAAGTGGAACACAGTCTGTTGTGTGAAATAGAGGAGGAACCAGTTGACATAAAAAAACTCTGGATCGTAAAAATGTGCAACATAATATAATTTAAATGTAAAGGTAAAATTATCTTGGACAGATTTTTACCATAAAGTAAGGCGATGGAGAGAAACGGACATTAAAAACTAGCAGGCATGGTGAAAAAGCCTTAAGGTAGGTAAATGTTGGATCTTGAATGAATAATAATGGGTAGTAGGAATTTCCCTGAGTCTTTTGTCCTGGGACACACAGAGAGGTACTGAACTTTTAATTGAGACAGCTACCGTATTTATCGGCGTATACCGCGCACTTTTTTCCCCTTAAAATAAGGGGAAAATCGTGGGTGCACGATATACGCCGATAGCCGCTTCCCGCACTCAGTTTGAACTGAGCCGCCGACATATACCGAGTGCAGTACACTCGGGTTCATTCGGCTAGGCTCGGCTTCACTCGTGCTCACGCATAAACGTTACAGAGCATGAGCACGAGCGAAGCCGAGCCTGGTCGAATGTACCCGAGTGTACTGCACTCGGTATATGTCGGCGGAGGCGTTCAAACTGAGTGCGGAAAGCTGGTTTTCGACTCACCGGAGCACTGGAAAAGCCGGGAGAACACCACAGAAGCTGAAGACGGACACCGGACCGGACGATGGACGCTGCGCAAGACACCAAAACGGTAAGTACTAAAAGTACTCAATTTTTTTTTACAGGTCCACATCAGGGGTGCGCGCTATATGCCGGAGCGTGCAATACCCCGATAAATACAGTAAGTGTTTTGGCAGCACTGATTAGGTGATTTGTTGTAGGAATTAATAGGTTTTGTTGTGTCATTTAGCAAATAGCAACATGATTCCTTATGTTGGGTATAGACTGTGATGTTTGTAATCCACTGGTGAATTTCTGACCAAAATGGTTGATTGGAAGACAGGTCTACCAAATGTGGAGAAAGGAACCTACCTCTGGGTTACAACATTAGCACTTATTTAAGATCCTGTGTAATTTTCCAGGTGTTTTATACCACCTTGATAAATCTTTATAGGACGATTCTTGTAACCTACAGCCAGCAGAGCACTTGTGGATCAGGATGCAAATCTTTCTTACATTAATCCCTCAAAGTGATGACTCTTTTTCCAGAGTGAGTGAATGTGAACTGTATGATATCCAGTGGAAGTAACTGGAAAGTTGTATAGTTTCTGAATCAAGTGTGATAACAGGGTGGGCTTTGTCATCTTAATCTTTTATAAGTAAGGGTGTGAAGACAATATGTTAAAGTGGTTGTAAACCCTTGAATTTTTTTTATTTTTTTTAAAAAAACACCCGCAAGACAAAGCCATAATTAAGTAGTATGACTAGAATACTAGCTCATTATGCATTACTGATCTTAGAATCAAAGCCCCTGAAGCCGCCCTCGTCTCCCCCTCTGGCCTGCAGACATTTCTTTACTGCGATTGAGTAGAGCGGCGATGACGTCACTCCCGCGCATGTGCGCGTGAGCTGTCAAATACGGCATTGCTGGTTTTATGAATGGGGTTTTTACTGCGCCGTTGTCTACAGCACGCATGCGTCGTAGACAACGGTGTACAACTATTGGCAAATATCTCCTAAACCGTGTAGGTTTAGGAGATATTGCAAACACCTACAGGTAAGCCTTAATTTAGTATTACCTGTAGGTATAACTTCCGGGTGGGGGTTTACAACCACTTTAAGATAGTTGCTTTGTCTTTTTTATTCTGAATGTAATTTTTGCTTGAAGATGGGACCTTGGTTTCTAGCTGAGGTCTTGAAAGTAAATTCAGCTAAGGCTGTGTGTGTAGGTGGAGGAGTACTATTGGGTAGAAGCATCCATGTGTAGGATATCCAAAGAAGTATACTGCAATGTCATAATACTCATTTAAACTCCAAATGTAATGTATATCTCAATATATATATATTTTATAGTGGCTTGGATGAGTACTTTCCAATCCAGTCATGTGGCAGAGCTAGCATTTTTGCTTGCACATGATTGGATGATGGAAATCAGCAGAGCTTCCCCTCATGTTGATCTTCCTCTCAGATCTACAGCGACTGCACTTCCAAGTACACTTGTAGTGCAAAGTGAATTTGCCTTTAGTAAATCACCCCATGTGTCTTGTTAAAACAACAGTCATTGGGCCAGATTCAGGTAGAGTTACTCTGGAGTATCAGTGATACTCCAGCCTAACTCTCACTTTGAGCCGGCGTTTCTGTTTTCTGTAAGCAGAAAACAAGAAACGCCGGGTTGGAGTTCCTATACGAGCGGCGTAATTGTATTTCGCCGTCGTATCGGAACTGCAATTTTAAAAATGGCGCTCGGGGCGTTCCCGCTGATTAACGCCGAGAATATGTTAATCAGCGAGAATCGGCAATTCACGATCGTATTCGGGCCCGACGCAGTGACTTTCCGACGTTTCCGTAAGAGATACGCGGCGTAAAGAAAAACCAGCCCCCTAGTGGAGTATCCTATGTTAAGTATGGCCGTCGTCATCGCGTTGAATTTAAAAAATTTCGAGTCGTTTGCGTAAAACGTCCGTGAATGGGGATTGACGTCATTGACGTTTACTGACAGAATTTGGAGCATGCGCACTGACAGTCGACGCATGCGCAGTACGTTCGCCGCAGGGTTCGTGCCTATTTTAAATACTACACGCCCCCTACCCGCCCAATTTGAATTCCGCCGGCTCATTTTCACTACGCCGCTGCAACTTTAGGAGCAAGTGGTTTGTGAATACAGTACTTGCTCCTAAAGTTTCGGCGGAGTAACGTAAATGAGAAAAGTTACTCCAAAATAAAGATTCGCCCATCTACCTGAATCTGGCCCAATATCTTCAGAATTATGAGGTAGGTTAAACTTTCTGATGTCTAAAGAATATATATATATATATATATCACCTTTTTAGACTATTGTCAGGGGTATAGCTCAAGTGGGAATCACCTTCCCTGGGAAACAGATAATCCAAACAGCAGGTCTTTCTTAAAAGCTGACTTGCAGGTTGCATGGAAAATAAAACAAACAAAACAGAAAATACATCTAAACATATCTGGTACCTAACTCACCTGTGAAGGGCTTCCCCCAGTCATCCACAAAACAAAGATTATGCAAACCTTTAATTTTCTCTCCAAGGCCAAGAGCAATCTTTCGCTCAAGTCCTGCTTAATTTATACCACCTGTTGGTTGACACAAGTGGACCGCAAAATCTGGTCCGGAAGCAGCCCTCACAAGGTGGCTGGCAAACCCTGACTGGATTCCACCTTAGTACTTAGTGAATGAATGCATGTTGGGTGAAACATAATGTCCATCAAACACCTCACCTTTGATGCCGCGTACACACGATCATTTTTTGTGATGAAAAAAAACGACGTTTTCTGTGAAGTAAAAAACGACGTTTTTAAAACGTCACTTTCAAAGACAATGTTGCCTACACACCATCGTTTTTTTCACAAAAAGCGAGGTTACGTTCACCACACTTTTCCATTGAAGCTCGCTTCATAACTAGCTTCTGGGCATGCGCGGGTTGAAAAACGTCGTTTTAAACGACGTTTTTGCTACACACGGTGACTTTTTGTGAAACAAAAAACGACGTTTTGAAAAACGACACAAAAAATTCAAACATGTTGGAATTTTTTTTTGGTCGTTTTTTTGAAGACAAAAAACGACGTTTTGCCCACACACGATCAATTTAAATGACGTTTTAAAAAACGTCGTTTTTTTTCATCGCAAAAAACGACCGTGTGTACGCGGCATGAGGCTGAGCAGCTGTCCCAACCAGACAATGAATACGGGAAAGAGCATCTGCATTATTCTGAAGTTTCCCAGCTCTATGCTCCACTGTAAATTTAAAAAGTTGAAGGACAAAGAACCACCTTGTCACCTGACTGCTTCTCTCCTTGTTATCACACATCCATTTGAGAGGGTCATATACAGTGGGGATCGAAAGTTTGGGCACCCCAGGTTAAAATGTATATTAATGTGCATAACAAAGCCAAGGAAAGTTAAAAAAAAACTTCAAAAGGCATCAAATTACAGATTAGACATTCTTATAATATGTCAAAAAAGTTAGATTTTAGTTCCATCATTTACACTTTCAAAATTGCAGAAAACAGAAAAATGGTGTCTGCAAAAGTTTGGGCACCCTGAAGAGTTAACTGCTTGCCGACCTGCCACCGTCATTTTACTGCGGCAGGTCGGCTCTCCTGGGCGAGAGCCCGTAGCTCTACGTCTGCTCTTCAGTGGCCACGATCGATGCCGGGCACACACGATTGCTCGGTACAGAGCGAGGACCGGGAGCTATGTGTGTAAATGCACAGCTCTTGGTCCTGTCAGCGGGGGAAATGCTGATCTTCTGTTCATACAATGTATAAACAGAAGATCAGATTTCCCCTAGTGAGTCCACCCCCCATACAGTTAGAACACACCCAGGAACATACTTAACCCCTTTCCTGCCCCCTAGTGTTAACCCCTTCACTGCCAATGGCATTTTTATAGTAATCAAAAACATTTTTATATCATTGATCGCTAAAAAAATGCCAATGGTCCCAAAAATGTGTCAAAAGTGTCCGCCATAATGTCGCAGTACTGAAAAAAAACGCAGATCACCGCCATTACTAGTAAAAAAAAAAAATATTAATAAAAATGCCATAAAACTGCCCCCTATTTTGTAAACGCTATAACTTTTGCGCAAACTAATTAATAAACGCTTATTGCGATTTTTTTAAAGAAAAATATGTAGAAGAATTTTTTTATATATTTTTGGGGGATATTTATTATAGCAAAGTAAAAAATATTGCATTTTTTTTATAGCGCAAAAAATAAAAACTGCAGAGATGATCAAATACCACCAAAAGAGAGCTCTATTTGTGGGAAAAAACGGACGCCAATTTTGTTTGGGAGACACGTTGCACGACCCTGCAATTTTCAGTTAAAGCAACGCAGTGCCGAATCACAAAAAGTGCTCTGGTCATTGGGCAGCAATATGGTCCGGGGGTTAAGTGGTTGTAAACGCTTTTTGTAGCCAGCCAAGAGTCTTTCAATCCTTGTTTGAGGTATCTTTGCCCATTATTCCTTACAAAAGTCTTCCAGTTCTTTGAGATCTCTGGGCTGTCTGTCACGCACTGCTCTTTTAAGGTCTATCCATAGTTTTTTTAATTATGTTGAGGTTAGGAGACTGTGAAGGCCATGGCAAAACCTTCAGTTTACTCCTCTTGATGTAATCTCTGTGGAATGTGAGGTGTGTTTAGGATCATTATCAATTTGTAGAAGCCATCCTCTCTTTAACTTCAGCTTTTTCACAGTGAAGTTAACATCCAAAATGTGCTGAAATTTTATTGAATCTATTTTTCCTTCTACTTGTGAAATGTTCCCTGTGCCACTGGCTGCAATACAACCCCAAAGCATGATTGATCCACCCCCATGCTTAACAGTTGGACAGAGGTTCTTTTCATTAAATTCTGTGCCCTTTCTTTTCCAAACGTACCTTTGCTCATTCCGGCCAAAAAGTTATATTTTAACCTCATCGGTCCACAGAACTTGTTTCCAAAATGCATCAGGCTTGTCTATATGTTCATTTGCAAAGTTCAAACGCTGATTTTTGTGGTGAGGATGTAGACGAGGTTTTCTTCTGATGACTCTTCCATGGAGACTATATTTGAATAGTGGAATAGTTTTCCACAACTCCAGTGTCTTCCAGATCTTTCTGGGGGATCATGCAGTCAAACGTGGGTTTTGAATTGCTTTCCTCACAATCCTGCGAGCTGTTCTGTCTGATATTTTTCTTGGTCTTCCAGATCTTGCTTTAACTTCCACTGTTCCTGATGACTGCCATTTCTTAATTACATTCCGAACAGAGGATATTGACATCGGAAAATGCTTTGCTATCTTCTTATAGCCTTCTCCAGCTTTGTGAGCATCGACTATTTTCAGTTTCAGTTTTCTAGATAACTGCTTAGAAGAACCCATGGTGCTGATTGTTGGGGCAAGGTCAGATGAGTCTGGGCATTTAAAACCTTTGAGATTGACATCACCTGGTCTTCCCAGACGATGATTGAGAACAGTCCATGACACTGGCAGGTCTCAGCTTTGCAAAGGGGGCAGTGCATGCTATAAATTCTGCAGGGTGCCCAAACTTTTGCAGACACCATTTTTTGTTTTCTGTCATTTTGAAAGTGTAAATGATGGAAATAAAATCTAACTTTTTTTGACATATTATAAGAATGTCTGATCTGTAATTTGATGCCTTTTGGAGATTTTTCCATCTTTCCTTGGCTTCGCTATGCACATTAATACAATTTTTACCTGGGGTGCCCTTTCGATCCCCACTGTACAGTGGCTAGTTTGAATGGTCTCCCCAACAGGAAATACTTCAGGGCATCTAAGGCCCATTTGATAGCTAAACATTCCTTCTCAACAATGGCATTGTTTTTCTCATGTCTGTTCAGCTTTCTGCTAAGGTAGATCACTGGATGTTCCTCACTTTCTCTGATTTGGGACAGTACCGCACCCAGTCCCACATCAGAGGCATCTTTCTGTACTACAAACTCCTTTGTGAACTCTGGGGTCCACTTAATCATGACCAACCCTTTACCCTATGTTGCATCCATTAGTGGGGCTGTAATTGTGGCAAAATTGGGTAAAAAATGCCTTTAGTATACTGTGATTTATACGTTTGGGCCACTTTTGAACTGCCTCGATTTTATTGATCTGAGGCTTGATCAGCCCCTGACCAATAATGTAGCCAAGGTATTGCACCCGGGGCAAATGAGATTCCCCATCTGGACTGTGGATGACTACATCATCCAAACACATGGCTACATATTGGCCATGTGGTGTAAACATCTTATCCATCATTCTCTGGAATGAGGCAGGAGCACCATGCAAACCAAAAGGCATCCGCTTATACTGGAAAGACCCCTCGACGGTAGAACACAGTTTTCTCTTTTGCAGATTATGTTAGGGGTATCTGCCAATAAGGTCTAAAGTAGCTTTGTACCGGGTACTTCCCAATCTGTCTACAAGCTTGTTGACCCGAGGCATTGGGTACACATCGAATTTGGACATGCTGTTCAACTTCCTGAAATCATTACAAAATCTTATAGTTTCATCTGGTTTTGGGACCAACACTATGGGACTTGACCAGTCACTGTGGCACTCCTCTATCACATGTTCTTAACTTAATTTGCAATTGCTTCTCGCCAAGCTTCGGGTATTTTATAGGGCTTTACATTTACGCCAATCCGTAATTATGTCATGCTGTATAACTGTGGTCAGTCTGGGCAGGCGAGAGAAAACGTCTCTTTTTTTACTCACAAACTCTTTAACGTCCTTCTGTTGGGCAACAGACAAGGTTTCAGTATAGGGTATCTCAGGGGTCCCAGGGGACATGTCTTTTTGGGGTGTTGGGTATGCCAGAAAGTCTCTCTGTCCTTCCAATGTTTCAAGAGATTAACATGATATATTTTATCTGGTTTCCTTTTTCCTGGCTGGTAAACTTTGTAGTTTACTTCACCTACTCTTTCCATAATTTTAAAGTAACCCTACCAGTTTTCTAGAAATTTACTCTCAACTGTGGGGACTAATACCAGAACTCTGGCACCCCGATTATTAATCCTTCTCTGAGCGTGGTCTCTCCCTCCCACATTTCTTTTGCAATATCTAGCAATCCCCTGGGATGCCCAGCATACAGTAGTTCTAAAGTAGAATAACTTGGATATGCCGGAGGTACCTCTCGTATTGACAAACATGAGGTATGTATACACATGATGAAATGTATACACATAGAACAGCTACATGACAAATCAAACCCCTCAAACAATGTGTTCAAACCAGGTCCACTCCAAATTGGCCCCACAATCTCTAAAAAATATTATAAATGTATAATGCAGCTTCCATAAGGAATCTCTCAAAGAGGGGCACACGTTCCTTCCATGCAGACAATCTCCATGTGCTTGCACAGCCTCTTTATCTTTCCCACCAAAAAAGAGGCCAAAGATGTCATGCTATATGCAGGAAGGACAAGGAAAAGCTGCCTCAACCAGGCTAATCAAATCAGTGTAAGTGATCCTATAATCAAACTGAACCCACTGCATGCCCACACAGGACTTCTGACAGGGAAGTACTAGCATATAACGTGGGCTATTAACGTTCTCATTAGTTCACATCTATGAAGAAATAAATACATGCTTTACTAAAATAGTATACCAACATAAAACACCAAACAAAACATTAATGAAAAGCCATCTCCTACAATAAGGGTTTAAATCACATGGCCTCATTAAAATAAAATTATACTCACCTAGGTGGATGCAGCATTAGTTTGTTTTGTAGTGAGAACTGAACGATCAAACACCACTGATCACCCAGTTCTCACCCTCCGCTCTGAGCAGAGAGCTGTGACTGTCCGTCCGTCACTGGCTCTCTTCTCTCCCTTCCTTCCAATGCTCACTGGAGCACTGGGCTGAGAAGGGGGCGGGATGGGCTGGCTCAGGCTCTTAGTGCATCCCAGCCATATCGTCGGGATTTTTTTAGTTTCAGCTGAAAATGGATCACAGCAGTGCAGAATAAATTAACTGGCCATACTTTTCCTTTAAGTCTGGATGGGTGGGCGACAACAATGCGTTAGCTCAAACTTTATTGCAAAAAAAGTGGGTCAATTAAAATGTAAAAACAAAGTTTTTTAAGAAAGGTGCTCAAAAAAGATATTATATGTTGCAAATCATTCAAATTAATACAAAGGGTGAATTACATATTTTACATATTCAAAATATTGGTAACAATTGGAAAAAATGGCAATAAATATATATGAATGTAATGGCTAGGGATGGGGGAACGTTTCTGCCCGAAAATAAGTTCAGGCCAAACTTTGGTTGTTCGGATGTTCGTCAAACAACAAACAATATGCAGAGTTCAGGGGAAAATTTGAAAACCGTGGAACCCTGTTAAAGTCTAATGCCGCGTACACTCGACCGTTTTTCGGGTTGTAAAAAATTAAGTTTTTTTTTATGTCATTAAAAACGATCGCGTGTGGGCTCCAGAGCATTTTTCACAAGGAAAAAATAGCCATTAAAAATGTAGAACATGGTCGTTTTTAACGTCGTAAAAAATGGTCGTGTGTGGGCTTTAACGATGTGAAAAAAAAGCGCATGCTCAGAAGGAAGTTATGAGATGGGAGCGTTTGTTCTGGTAAAACTATAGAGATAGCACATTAATAATGCTGTAACAGACTGAAAAGCACAAAACTAACACAAAATTAGCAAAAGCAGCCCCAAGGGTGGCGCTATCCGAATGTAACTTCCCCTTTATAGTGTCGTGTTGTACGCCACCGCACTTTGCTAGAGCATTTTTTTTCACAAAAAAGGCAAGGCCGGTTTAACAATTGGGTTGAAAAAAAACGTTGTTTTTTCTAGACCATTAAAAATAAAAAAATGTACATCCTGAAAAATGGTTGTGTGTATAAGGGACACTAACATTACAAATCTAAATCGCTAATTTTCAAGTCTCATATGCAAGTTATTGCCATAAAAAGTGTTTGGGGACTCGAGGGGGGGGGGGCCCTTGCTGTTTTTTCCGATGAGTTTTATCCATATTGCCGAGACCCGAATTCATTACAGCCGCGATCAGTTTTAAATGTCTTTTTTTTCCTTTAGAATTTCTTATATTGCTGAGGGACTGTTCTAAACACAGGACAGATGTGCCACTTTCCAGACATACTATAGACACCCCACAGGAATGATATTTAGAGGAATATTTAATTTTTATTGTTTCACTTTAAGCATTATTAAAATCACCTGTCCCGAAAAAACTTCCCTTTTTAAAACTTTTTTTTGCATTGATACATGTCCCTTGGGCCAGGACCCGGGCCCCCTAGCACGTTTTATGGCAATAACTTGCATACAGGCCTTTAAAGTTGCCACTTGAACACATTTTTTGCCTGTTCGCAAGTTCACATGTTTTGCCTGTTCGCAAGTTCTGGTGTGAACCGAACCGGGGGGGTGTTCGGCTCATCCTTAGCATTGGCATGATACAGAAATCATTTACTGAACAACTATGCCATGTTAAAATGCTGAGAGTAGATATATCAATAACTATAATGACTGAGGACATTTCCACAGTGATAAACACATCAATCAAACATGTTAAACACTCTTTGCACTTAGACAGCCTTCAAATGGATTCTGCTTATGTGAGTAATTAAAATTCTTCTATGTATGAAGGCCATGTTCCTTTGATCCAGCCCAGAGCTTGCACAGCAGCACGTGCTTAGCATCCAATGAATGCACCAGTTTTCCTTGCATCAAAGAAAATTAATTAATGAATTTATTTGTATTAATATGAAAATGTATTTAATAATCCTTTTACAAAGAAATTATAGGCTCCCCTGAGGTAAGTGTTTAACAGCAAGGAGTTTCAGCAAGCTGAAAGAGCCCTCTAATATGTTAACCTCAAGGGAAAAGTATTTAGTAAATCAAAAGTATACACCAATTAGTTAGTAAACTCAGTAACTTCAGCATGAGTAGGTGAATGTCTTTTTCAACAACTTCTGATGCGGCTTTTTAGGTATTATGAGATTTACTTACTTATGGGACTTTTGCTTCTAGGTCAAGAAATGTTTGTTGATTTTAAAAACCCCTGCATATTAGGCATTCATAACATAAAAAATAACTTTTTTAATGTTTGAGAATTGAAACAAGATTGGCTTCTTAGACCAAGCATGGAAAACTGTTTAGAAAATTACATTCTTTTTGTTTACAAAAGTTTATTAAAAGAATATAGGAATACAGAGTCAATGCGTACATAAATATAGTTCAAAAGTCAAAATATTGTAAGAAAACAGGTCAAGCATAGTAACATGAGTAAATACACGAATATGATTTGTAAAGGTGAGGTAACATTAAATGGGTATATAAACTGTATACAGAAAGAAAAGGGTTCATAAAACATTTCTGTAAGGGGGAGGGAAAGAAGGATGGAGTGATATTATGCCTGTTGGGCTACATACCAGTAAGACCATTTAGTGTTATAGATATGGATAGTATCATTCAGTGTATGGTATATTCTTTCCGAAAGCTTGAGCATCTCCATTCTGTCTGGGACTTGAGACCAGGTTAGATTGTCTGTTTTCCAATTGAAAGCTATCATCCACTGGATGGAGCTGCAGAGGGAGTGGAATAGCCTAGAGCATGGGGCGGGGATATCAGGGACCTTGGCATAGAGGACGCAGATTTGGGGTGAGATGGCGATCCTCTGGCCTGAAGAACTCTCAAATCTGGAGACAGCTGCATCCCAAATCCGCCCCAGCATAGGACAGCTCCAGAATGTATGCAGTAGAGTGCCCTCAGCTTGGCAGCCTCTGAAACAGTAGGGGGGAATCGAGGGGTAAAAAACATTTAGCTTGGAGGGGGTGAGATACCATCTGGAAAAGATCTTTAAAGGGGTTTCTCTGAATGAGATAGCTCTGTTACATTTACGTAGATTTTCTGCCATGCAGTACCATGTTTCAGAAGGGACCTCATAACCCAGTTCTCTTTCCCATTGTAACATCGGGTTAGATTTATCTTGAATAGTTAAGTTGTTAATAAAATGGTATAGTCTGGAGATCATACCTCTGTCTCTGGATGATGCCAGGCAGGTCCTCTCGAAGGGTGTGTTCGTAGAGGGTGTGGATAGTGAGAAATATGTATCATAGTAAGATTTGATCATTTGATAGTGTTCTATTTCCGCATTGGGAAGATTATGTTCTTTTTGTAGTGGATCAAAGGATCTAAAGACCCATTTAGATTGTAGGGATCGTAGTGTGGTTAGGACTTTGTCAATCCAGGGCGAGAATAATGATCTATTTGTATAAGCTAAATTAAACCTAGGGTCTCCCAGGAAGGATGTCAGTGGGGAGACTGGGGAGGAAAGGGAGTGTGTGTCCTTAATTTTGAGCCATAGTTGGTATAAATGGGCCACTATGATATTGTGTTTTAAAAGGTGGCGATAGAGAACGTAATTGGACCATGGAATACCTTGAAGGTGAAATGGTTGTACTGATGTAGATTCAAAGTTCTTCCATGGTATGTTTTGGGAGGAGGAGAACCACTGGGATAGTTGCGAGAGTCTCGCAGCAAGAAAGTAGTGCCATAGGTTGGGAAGGCCCAGGCCACCTTTGGATTGTGGTCTATGCATCAGGGCATAGCTATATCTGGGTTTTTTGTTTGCCCATATAAATTTATTGATTATTCTTTGCAGGTGGTCCAGTTTAGATTTGGATAAATTGATGGGAAGGCTGCGGAAATAGTAAAGTAGTTTAGGTATGATGTTCATTTTAATGGTGCATAATCTACCTAAAAAGGAGATATGGTATGATGACCAAGTATCTAAGAGGGAGCTGATGTGAGCTATTAGGGGAGGGTAGTTAGATTTAAATAGGAGTTTATGTGAGGAGGTAATATTAACACCTAGATATTTAAAAGATAGGGGGCACCACACAAATGGAAAATTAGCCTGTAGAAGGAGTTGTAAGTTATGGTCGAGGTTTAAGGGGAGGGCAGAACATTTATTGGGGTTAACTTTAAGGCCTGAGATATCCTGGAAAGTGTTGAGTACGGTCAGAAGGACAGGAATGGACAGGAGGGGATCGGTGAGAAAGACGAGGGCGTCATCAGCGTATAAGCTGATCTTAAAATTGTGTTGACCCTTAGTGTAACCCCTGATGTCTGGGTTTGATCTTATGGCTTGAGCTAGGGGCTCAATAGCCAGGGCGAACAATAGTGGGGATAGAGGACATCCCTGCCTTGTTCCGCGACCCAGTGGAAAAAATTCTGAATTACTGCCAGGGATTTTAATACGGGTCTGGGGGGAGTGATAAAGCGCGTTAAAACCTTGGAGAAAGTTACCCGAAATTCCGTATTTGGGGAGCAGATAGTTCATATACGACCAACTAACACTGTCAAATGCCTTATGTATGTCTAGGCCTTTGAAGACAGGCCTGTCTCGCGTGTAGGTTGGCGTCTTGAACGATGTTGGTGACTAACCTAATGTTGTCGCTTATTTGCCTGCCCGGAATAAAGCCAGTCTGGTCAGCCTGTATCAAAGGGGAGATAACATTCGCTAGTCTATCTGCAAGAACTCTACCGAAGATTTTTAGGTCATTGTTTAGTACTGAGATAGGGCGGTAATTTGGGGGGAGCGTATGGTCCTTATTGGGTTTAGGGATCAGTGAGAGGTTTGCTAACAACATTTCCTCTGGAAAATGGTTACCTTCTAAAACATGATTAACCACTTGACCACTGGGCACTTAAACACCCTTAATAACCAGACCAATTTTCAGCTTTCGGTGCTCTCACATTTTGAATGACAATAACTCAGTCATACAACACTATAACCAAATGAAATTTTTGTCCTTTTTTTCCCACAAATAGAGCTTTCTTTTGGTGGTGTTTCATCACCTCTGCGGTTTTTATTTTTTTTGCTATAAATGAAAAAAGAACAAAATTTTGCAAAAAATAATAATTTTTCTTCATTTCTATTATAAAATTTTGCAAAAAAGTAATTTTTCTTCATAAATTTGGCCTAAAATGTATACTGCTACATATCTTTGGTAAAAAAAATAAAAAATGTTGGATATTATTTAGTCTGGGTGAAAGTTATGGGGGTCTACAAGCTATGGTACCAAATCCTGAAAATTGATCAATTTCATCACACCTGAAGTACTGACAGCCTCTCTCATTTCTTGAGACCCTAACATGCCAGAAAAGTACAAATACCCCCCAAATGACCCCTTTTTGGAAAGAAGACATTCCAAGGTATTTAGAAAGAGGCCTGGTGAGTTTTTTAAAGTTGTAATTTTTTCCCACAATTCTTTGCAAAATCAAGATTTATTTATTTTTCATCAAATTTTCATATTATTAGGTTATTTTTCACACACAGCATATGCATACCACAAATTACACCCCAAAACACATTCTGCTATTCCTCCCGAGTATGGCGATACCCCATGTGTGAGACTTTTACACAGTGCGGCCACATACAGAGGCCCAACATGCAGGGAGCACCCAGGCCAATTCTGACATTTCTCTCCTACATGTAAAAATCATCATTTATTTGCTAGAAAAATACATAGAACCCCAAAACATTATATAAAGATACCTCACGTGTGGTTTGAACACCGTTTTTATATGTGGGCGGGACTTGCGTATGCGTTCGCTTCTGCATGCGAGCTCGCGGGGACAGGGGCTGCTGTATGCCCAGAGTATTGCTAAGTATGCCCAGAGTATTGCGGAGTATGCCCAGAGTATTGCCAGAGTATTGCCAGAGTATGCCCGGAGTATTGCCAGAGTATGCCCGGAGTAATGCCCGGAGTATGCCCGGAGTATGCCCAGAGTATTGCAGAGTATGCCCAGAGTATTGCAGAGTATGCCCAGAGTATTGCAGAGTATGCCCAGAGTATTGCAGAGTATGCCCAGAGTATTGCCAGAGTATGCCCAGAGTATTGCCAGAGTATTGCGGAGTATGCAGAGTATGCCCAGGGTATTGCAGAGTATGCCCAGGGTATTGCGGAGTATGCCCAGAGTATTGCGGAGTATGCCCAGAGTATTGCGGAGTATGCCCAGAGTATTGCAGAGTATGCCCAGAGTATTGCAGAGTATGCCCAGAGTAGCCCAGGGTATTGCAGAGTATGCCCAGAGTATTGCGGAGTATGCCCAGAGTATTGCGGAGTATGCCCAGAGTATTGCGGAGTATGCCCAGAGTATTGCGGAGTATGCCCAGAGTATTGCGGAGTATGCCCAGAGTATTGCGGAGTATGCCCAGAGTATTGCAGAGTATGCCCAGAGTATTGCAGAGTATACCCAGAGTATTGCAGAGTATGCCCAGAGTATTGCAGAGTATTGCCAGAGTATTGCCAGAGTATTGCCAGAGTATTGCCAGAGTATGCCCAGAGTATTGCCAGAGTATGCCCAGAGTATGCCCAGGGTATTGCAGAGTATGCCCAGAGTATTGCAGAGTATGCCCAGAGTATTGGCAGAGTATGCCCAGAGTATTGCAGAGTATTGCCCAGAGTATTGCCAGAGTATGCCTGAGTATTGCAGAGTATGCCCAGGTGAGCATTGCAGAGTATATGCAGCAGGGATGGCTGAGCAGGGAGGGAGGGATGGATGGATCTGTGACTGCATTTGTCACAGATCCATCCCGCAGCACTGGCGCTGCCATCCGCTCCCTCCCCTCTCCTCTCACACTGTACCGATCGGTACAGAGAGAGGAGGGAGGAAACCGGCGTCATCAAATGACGCCGGTCTGTTTACATCTGATCGCGCCGTCATTGGACGGCGCGATCACGTGGTAAACCGCCGCTATCAGCGGCGATTTACCGTGATCCGTGATGCGCCGGGTCCTCTGGACCCGGCGGTCACGGATGTTCCCGTGTGCACGCCTCAGGAGGCGCGCGGGAGCGCGATTCTGACAGGCCGTTAATTAACGGCCAGTTAGAATACAGCAACCGCCCTAGAGCCGTACTTTCGGCATAGGGCGGTTGCAAAGTGGTTAAACAGAGTCTTTAGGTTAGGTGTCAAAAGAGGGGCACATTTTTTATAATAGGAGGATGTAAAGCCATCTGGGCCGGGGGCTGTGGAAGACTTCAGGGAAGTGATAATTCGGGATATTTCCTCATCTGTGCATGGCTTGTTTAGGGAATCAATTTGTTCTTGGTTCAGGGTAGGGAGTTGCAGAGCGTCTAGCCATGATCTAGAGGATGCGTTGGGTTGATTAGGGGGAGGGGACAAAAGCTCTTTGTAAAAGGAGGTGAAGGTCTTTAAGACTTCTTGTGGGTGTGTGGTTAGGTTTCCATTATTATCTCTAAGTTTATAGACATGTGTGGGTTTATTATCCTGATTCAATTTCCTGGCAAACATACTTGAGGAAGAATTACTGTGTAGAAGAAATTTGGCTTTGGTAAACCTAAGGCCTCGTACACACGAGGCAATCTATTTGTTCAAATCGGTCGGACCGACCGATTTGAACAAATCTGTCTGATAGGATTTTGGTTTGCTCGCGTGTACACACGAGCAAACCAAAATCCCCGCCAGCAGACGGCGCGCTGACGTGTCGGTGACGTGGCGGTGACGTTGACGCCGCCACGTCACCGCACCAGGAAGTAAAACACTTCCGCGCATGCGCCGAATCCATTCGGCGGCGGTGCGGGACGACATGTCTGCTGGTAAGTGTACTAACCAGCAGACATGTCGGGCGGACGGATTCCCACCCGATAGATTTCAAAGCATGCTTTGAAATCTGTCGGGTGGCCAAATCCGTCGGCTCGGCCGTACACACAATCGAATCTGTCTGCTGGGACGGTCTAGCAGACCGTTTCCAGCAGACAGATTTGATCGTGTGTACGAGGCCTAAGGGATTTCTCCGAGTTGGATGATAATATGAGGTCTAGGGCCCGACGTTTAGTTTGTATCTGATCAGTAACATCGCTTGTGGGGGATTGTCGTAACTCGTGATAAAGTTTATTTAATTCGTTGGTAAGACTCTTGATTTCAGAGATCCTCTCGCGATTCTTAGTGGCTGCTAGATTAATGATGTGACCACGAAGAACCGCCTTGTGGGCAATCCAGAGAGAGGTAGGGGGGGTTTCTTCATTGCTATTTTCCACAAAATAATTTTCAACATGAGTGGAAATTGTGCTTATATTTGATGGATCCGTTAAAAGGGAATCGTTAAGACGCCAATTGTATGGTGAGGGGGAGAGGCCTACATATGAGGTGTCGAATGATGTGATGTCATGGTCTGACCAGGGGCATGGGTGTATATGTGCATAAGAGGAGTTGGCTAATAATATTGGGGTACAGAATATGTAGTCAAGTCTAGCATAACAGTCATGGGGGTGGGAGTAATGAGTGTAGCCTTTGATGCCCGTGTTGTGAGCTCTCCATGTATCTATCAGTTGTAGTTTGTTGATACAACGATTGATAGTCTTGGAGAAGGCTTTGGATGAGGTGGAGATTCTGCTCCGGTCAAGGGCCGGGTGAGCAGTCAAGTTAAAATCTCCACCGAGTACAATGTGGGGGGAGTGGTATTTGTCAAGGGTGTCAAAATAGTTTGAAAAAAAAGTGGACTGAGATTCATTTGGGGCGTACACAGAAGCAATAGTAATTGCGCGGTTGTTAATGGTCCCTTTAAGGATAATGAATCTACTGTCTGGGTCTTTGTAGACATTTTGAATATCGAATATTATAGAATTGCGGATGAAGACCGCAACACCTCTAGTTTTGTTTGAGAAGGTAGTGTAGTGATATTGATTATAAGATCTGTCAAAGTATTTGGGGTGGTTCGGGGAAGCAAAATGAGTTTCCTAAAGCAAGATAATGTCTGCCCCTAGTCTTTTATAATGTTGGAACGCCTTCCTGCGTTTGTGAGGGGAGTTTAAACCTTGTGTGTTATGTGATATTATTTTAAGACCCATTAAAAAGGAAGATTGGGGAAGCACACCTGAATAACATTCGTTACCACAAAGTACCCATCAGCTTTGGGGGAATGGGGGTATAGACTAAGCTTACGACCAACCACCAGAATAGTGATGATCGGTAGCGTAGCCTGGGGAACACAGCAAAGATGGGCACAAATAATACATTCGCTATAATTAAGACTTAGATCTTAAGTATGACAGGACCTGTGAAAATGCATATATGACAAAATAGCATATAAACCGTGACTCTTAAGAAATGAGAACAGTAAAACGTAGGCCAATATGGCCCACAAAACCATTAAATTTAGAACGTTAGTATGTAGAGAATCATAAGGGACAGGAAAATTCCTGTCGGTTAAACAATAAACAGTAAACCGTGGGACATAAAGTCCCATTCTTGCCATATGGTTAGGCGGTGCGCCACCATCTGGCGGATTCACAGTTAAATCCATACGCAAGAGTGGGGTCAATCTAGCTGCGGTGGATGCTCCAGGCATTTTAAGAAAATAAAACAAGCTAGGGAAAAGAAGAGGTATAACATATCGGAGGAAGGGACAAGGGATGGAGCAGAGAACTTAGGGGGGGTAAAACCACTGGAGAGCAACATATAATATGAGACCAGGTGTAAGATTGGAAGCTTCAGAGTCACTATTCTACTCTTCCCCACCTCCGCTTTCACCCCCTAGATCCACCCACTTCAGGTACAAGGGAAGGCAGGGGGGGTACAATTTGCTCTATGTAAATCCGACATGGGAGGTGGGAGGTGGGAACAGAGGCAATGATATGATGATGAAAGCAGCAGTCATTAATGACGTGAAGAGTTCAGTCCCTGGAAATGAGAAGCATCAAAAAGTGTGAGGACATACCAAATCTGGAATTTATGAGTTGAGCACTGTACATTCATACACAATTCACACGGACCTGGGGATCACCTCTCCCTGGTCCTGGGGAACCCTTCTCCATCACAAATGAGGGTGACATCCCTTTTCCGGCAGAAATGTCACCCCCACATTCCAAAATCATTCACAAAGCAAAACAAAAAATTGTCCAGCAAAAAAAAAAAAAAAAATTCCAGCAAAAGAAAAAAAAGTCCAGCAAAAAAAAAAAAAGAAAAAGGGGGAAACCAAATTAATGCTGCTGGCGTGACCCACGCCTGGGGCGCCCACAGCCACGGCCCCGGCTCCTCAGGGGAGACTCATGGGGGGGGTAATCCGGGGAAGGAGGAGCAGCCTCTGGTCTCTGCCCACCTGGCGGCCTGCCCTCCAAGGCCACGGCTATTCTGTTCAGGCCAGCATTTAGTGTTGCCGTATTGGCCTGGATAGCCTGGGTGAGGGCCCTCACATCCTGCCCAACATCTGCAGTTCGTTTAGGCAGTTTGTAAGAGCCCGGAAGAGGCAGTCCAGGTCCCCAAGCGTATCCTTTATGGAGGACAGGCTCTCCTCCATCCGCCCCAAAGTGTGGCTGACCTGTCCCAGATGGTGGGTCTGAAGGGCCTTGTCCCTGTCTTCTGGGACGACTTCCTGCCTCCAGATGATGCTTGTGGCTGAGGAGAAGGGGAGGCCCTTGGGAGGGGAGCCCTGTTGGGGGAGGAGTGGGAGGGGCTACCCCTTATGGAGGGCTGGCTGCTGCCAGCCAGAGGGGAAGACTCCTCCAAAAACAACAAGCCACTGCCTGACATGACCTCCTCCTCAAACTCCTCCGAGGACTCAGGCCTTGTCTAGGGGTCCTCACCAGGCTGGTGTCCCGGGGATGGTGCAGTCAGGCCAGATGGCCCAGCACCCTCCTGCACATCTGTGGATGACACAAAACATTCACAGGTTGGAGGATCCACACACTTGCCACATATTCCTTTCCCCACCCCCCCACACATGCTACACACCAGATAGAAAAAAAAAAACCTTACCTGTCATCACGGCCTCCTCAATGGAGTCATAGCCAGGCAGGCCCTCCACATGTTGCCTATTAAAGGTCTGGGCCACCACACTCTCCTCCGCTGTCAGCCTAACAGGGCATGGTGGGCCCCCTCCAGTGCCCCTGGCATGTGCTGCCATCTGCCCCAGCTTCTTTCGGACCAGACGCCGGAGATCATTGATCTTCTTGACGATCCCCTCGCGTGTCCGGGTCTCCCCCCCCAATGAATTTACCTGGTCGGTAATGTTCTGCAATATCTCCTTCTTCCTGGCCGGGGGGGGGGGTGTTGGCACTCTCCGGGCCGTGCAGGAAACGCCCATATTGTGTAAGGGCCCGGGCAATAATTTGTTTATCCCCCAAAGTAAAATTGGTCTTGCGCTTCCTCTCAGTCATATTCATACAACAACTCTCTTCCAAACAATCACCAAAAATCACTCACAAAAACAAGCAGGAAAAATCAAGCAACAAAACAAACAAACAAAATCTATCAACCAAAAAGTCTCACAACCAGTCACCAAAAGACACTATCAAATATATTCTACAGAACACTAGCTCAAACAGTCAACAAATATCACAAAGACAAGTCACAAAGCAACAAACGTGAACACACAACAGAACAAAAGCACCTTGCTGTATAGGAAGGGATACAAAGGGATGTACTTTTGCAAAAGAAAGGGCGTTTGTGTCTGTCTATTTAAGCTCTCTGCGTAGTTCACTAAGTTGCCCGGGTCCACTTCCAATTTCACTGATTGCGCCGTTCCCGAGTTGTGAGCATGCGCAGAGAGGTGCTGACCATGGTATGCTTCATGTGCGCATGCGCGATCCGGCTGGCCCTTCATTTGCATGGGGTCACGGCTCATTTCAATGTAACACGCCCACGTCCTTCCCAATTGGAATTACTCCGCCTTACGCCTCGGGAATTACGTTGCACAGGCGCAAATATCTGCGCAAATACTACGAGGATGCGGTGATTGCGCCTCTACATTGCGCTGGTCTAACGTAAAGGAGGTGCGCTACTCCGGTCAAAATATGCGCCAATGTACCTGAATCTGGCCCAGAATGTTTGTATATAGTGAGTGATTACTATCTAAGTTATTGTCAGATTTTATTATTTGATTACTTACTGTATTGTCAGAGCGCTACACTTATACACTATGGCCCGGATCCACGTACCGCGGTGTGTCTTTGGGCGGGCGTAGCGTATCTTATTTACGCTACGCCGCCGCAACTTAGAGAGGCAAGTGCCGTATTCACAAAGCACTTGCGTCCTAAGTTACGGCGGCGTAGCTTAGATAGGCCAGCATAAGTCTGTGTAATTCAAAGTAGGCTGGTACTGGGCGTGTTGTATGTAAATGAATGGTGACCCCCACGTAAATGACGTGCCGAACGAACGACGCATGTGCCGTCCGTTGACGTATCCCAGTGCGCATGCTCTGAATCATGTTGCAAATACTCAATGCTTTCGATGTTAACGTAACTTACGGACAGCCCTAATGTGTACAATTTACGCAAATGACGTAAACGATAGACATGTGCAGACTGGAATATTTATTTTAGTTTTTTCGATTTCGTCTGGAAAATACCGTATTTATCGGCGTATATCGCGCACTTTTTTGCCCTGAAAATCAGGGCAAAATCGTGGGTGCACGATATACGCCGATACCCGCTTTCCCGTGCCGAATTTTGAATACTGCGCCGACATATACCGAGCGCAGTACACTCGGATATATTCGGCCAGTCTCGGCTTCTTCCGCGGTCACGTCCTGGACGTACAGGACGTGAGTGCGAAAGTTGCCGAGCCTGCCCGAGTGTACTGCGCTCAGTATATGCTGGCGCAGTATTCAAAACTCGGCGCGGGAAACGAGCGGGGAGGACGCGAGGACGCCGCGAGGACGCCGGACCCGCCGAAGAGGACACCGGACCCGCCGAAGAGGACACCGGACCCACCGAAGAGGACACATGACCCGCCGAAGAGGACACTGGACCCGCCGAAGAGGACACCGGACCCGCCGCAGAAGGACACCCGAAGCCGCAGAAGGACGCCGAACCCGACGAGGCCGCCGATGGACGCCGCGCAAGACACCAAAACTGTAAGTACAAAATAACTTTTTTTCCACAGGATTGGGGGGCACTTTGGGGGTGCGCGGTATACGCGGGAGCGTGTTATACCGCGATAAATACGGTAAATGTATTTAGTTATATATCAATGCGCCGGGCGCACGTACGTTTGTGAATCGGCGTATCTAGCTCATTTGCATATTTTTTATGGGAACGTCTAATGTGCCCAGCGTAACTATGCACCCACGATACGCCGGCGTAGGCAAGTTACGCAGGACGACAAAAGCCAGGTTTATTGGCGTATCTTGCTTTGAGAATTGGCGCAAAGATACGACAGCGCACATTTGAAAGTACGCCGGCGTAATTCCTTTGTGGATCTGGGCCTATATTTATTTTTGCTTTTTTCCAATTGCCCGTGTTAGCAGCTATATTCTTTATTTGACAATGCAGGGTTATTTACAGCAATTCTATTTTATGACAAGTGGTTGACAGATGGAGCAGGGGACAAAGAGGTAGACACGTTTCGCACAAATGTTAGTGCTTTGTAATGACCATATGATAGCTTAAATTCGGATCTGTCAATGAATACTAAAGAACTGGAGCAACAAATCATGGACAAGAGGTCCAAATATTTGCGAGATCTTCAGAATTAGGAAGATGGATTTGTTATGTATTCTGCAGGGCTGAAAATTATTCTCATTCTAATTTAAGAAAGAAATGTGTGCTGCCGTGTGATAAACAGGTTGACTCCAGTTTGATGAAGGTGTTGGATTCTCAATTGGAGTATTCTTACACAGCTGAGTCCCAGTCATTTGTTTCATCAAGGAGCTTTGTTGGGTCCGTCTTCACAAGATAAATGTCCCCTGAAGTTTCTTCAAAAAGCATACGAACACCCATACATGAAAAAGGAAAAGGGTGGGGGGAGATATTGCAAATAAGGCCGGCTGGAGGACATACTCTCAATGGGCATAAAAACAGGACTAGGTATTGTTTTAAATAATGTACTGAATTTATCACAAGTGGAACTCTCACAGGCTGAGAATTCTTTGTTATCCAAAGGGCTTTCATTTGTTCCAACATGTCATTTTGATGTTTTTTTCTACCTTGTTAGATATTAACAAGTTCATTGGAATTCTTATGTTACAAAAACACTTTTTGGGGAAATCAGTTCCTAGAGTTTCAGTCTCTAAATCCTCAACCTCACAGCATGACACTGAGTCTTTTTTTTTTTTAACCAGGTCTACACTGGAAGCACTCCACTCTGGCCAATATGGTGTTACCTCAGACAAGATTTACAAGGGTGATAAATATTTTTATCCCATTTAGGCCAGAAGTGCAGCAGTGGATGCTTTCAGACTATAGTTGAATTAAAACTTTTGAACCTGAAGGACAGCATCTAAATGAACAGACTTCCCCATAAGTCTAATTTAAATAGAGGTGAGTATTTAGCAATCCCAAACTTGAAAAGAAGAACTGATATTACTATCCACCGGGTGGATGGGGGGGGGGGGGTTCTGTGGTAATTTTGGACTCTGAAGCTTATGCACAGGAGGCTCATCGGCAATTAGGGGACACTACTTCAGCTCCAGAAGGTTTAATCCCCTTCATGACAAGGCCATTTTTTGCGATACGACACTGTGTTACTTTAATTGACAATTGCATGGTTGTGCAATGCTGTTTTTCCCTTTTTGGTGGTATTTGATCACTTCCAGTTTTTATTTTTTGCGAATGGGAAAGACGACCGCTCCAGGTGAGCTCCAGGCAATCAATGTCCGTTTAGAACCCAGGCAGGTGCCGGCAATGCACTAGGCAATCAGAAGAAGAGGTTTTGGACAGCCGCACTCAAAACCCAAAAAATAGCCCTTTATTGTGGTAAAATAAATGGATGCACTACAAAGAAAGCATACAGTGGGAACAAAAAACAGCTGTTCCCACTGTATGCTTTCTTTGTAGTGCATCCATTTATCTGAGCTATCTTTGAATTTTACCTATTTTTGAGTGCGGCTGTCCAAAACCTCTTCTTCTGATTTTATTTTTTTGTGCTTTAAACAAAAAAGACAGACAATTTTGAAAAAAAAACAATGGGCCAGATTCAGAGATCGATTACGCCGGCGTAACAGGAAATGTGCGGCGTAAGTCTAATTGTGCGCGTGCGTTTCGATGCAAAACGAGATACGCAAGAAATCTACTTTTTTTGCCCAGCGTAATTTCGTTAGACAGGCGCATCCGTCCGCGCAAAACTGTGCTAGGCACACCTTTGATTTGCTATTCAAATATGCTAATGAGGGAGTTACGGGGATCCACAAAAGAACGTTGGTGCAGCGCAGGCTACGCGCTGTGCGCAACAGCTAAATGTCCTGTCTAAAATTAGACCATATAAAAGCTGGTCTAAAATTACAAAATTCGTCTACATGTCAGATAAAGCAACAATGTTAGTGAGGAGCTGAGCAGTCACACATGTTGCCCAACAAACTGTATGCCAACATGCCAGTGTCATCCATGCTCATAGCTATACTACTGACTTTAGATGAGCAAAGAAGGAGGAGGGCACTGAGGAGGGCACTGAGGAGGGCACAGGATTTTTTTTTTCTAAATTATTTTTTTGGCTTATATAAACTTTTCAATCTAATCTAATCTAATCTAATACAATATTCTTAGCTGATACAAGCCCCTCAATCTTCACTTTTCACTCTTCACGGGAGAGACATCTATGGCATGGGTGATTCTGAGGTGTCTCGCATCTTCAGATTCACCCCTCATGCCATCATGGAATTAACCACAACCCTGCAGGAGGACATCACCAGCCCAACACATGACACTACCCATGACACCCATGACAGCTACATATACAATCAGAGCCCCATCCCCACAGATTGCGAACAGAACATGTATGGGGACAGCTGGCTGGTTGGTGAGTGACATGGGTGGCAGGCATGACTGCCCCCCCCATGATGCACACATCACAAGGGGCACATGCACTACTAACATCCTCCTGTCTTTTCCCTTCAAGGTGACTCTGCATATGCACTGGGACCCCATCTCATGACCCCATCTCATGCCAGCTCACATTATGCATCTTTGCACGTTAAACACACACATTAATCATGGCACAATGAGAATGCATGCATGCACACCACTGTGGTCCCTAGCACACACACCCCACATCCTCATCACATTGGATTGGCACCAGTCCACCATGCAGGACTTGTGAGCAGCAACGCCACGCCAAGGCTCCAATTATGTCACTGTACATTCATACACCATTCACACGGACCTGGGGATCACTTCTCCCTGGTCCTGGGGAACCCTTCTCCACCAAAATTGAGGGTGACACCCCTTTTCCCGCAGGAATGTCACCCCCACATTCACAAATCATACACAAACAGAACCAAAAAAAAAAAAATGACCAGCAAAAATATAATTTAAACAAAATAACAACAAAGAAAACACATAAAAGACAAAAATCACTCTCAAAGACACGTCACAAACAAACAAACAAACAAGCAAACGCTAATAAACAACAGAACAAAAGCACCTTTCTGTATAGGGAGGGATACAAAGGGATGTACTTTTGCAAAGGAACTGCGTTTGTCTCTGTCTATTTATGCTGTTTGCGTAGTTCACTAATTTGCCCTAGTCCACTTCCAATTTCACTGATTGCGCGGTTCCCGAGTTGTGAGCATGCGCACAGAGGTGCTGACCATGGTCTGCTTCAAGCGCGCATGCGCGAGCCGGCCGGCCGGCCCTTCATTTGCATGGGGTCACGGCTCATTTCAATGTAACACGCCCACGTCCTTCCCAATTTGTATTACTCCGCCTTGCGCCTCTGAAATAACGTTGCGCAGGCGCAAATTTCTGAGTAAAAGCGACGAGAATAGGGTGATTGCGCCGCTACATTGCGCCAGGTTAACGTAAAGGCGGTGCGCTACGCCGGTCCAATAATGCGCAGATGTACCTGAATCTAGCCCAATATTTTTTTACTTTTCCGCTTTAAAACATATCAAATAAAAATTGTTTAAAAAATCGAAATTCTTCATCAGACTAGGTCAATATATATTCTGCTACATATTTTTTTTAAGAAAATCCACAAAAACAAATATTGATTGGTTTTTAGCGACCACCCTGCTTGAGGTGGTCTGCATCTGGTTAATACCTACCACTTCTGGATTCTGACCCTATCTCTGTTTTTACAAAGGTGTTTCCCTGCTTACAGCCAGAAGCCAGTCCGCTTTGCAGGGAAGTGCAGGGAAGCACCTTTGTACCACATTACCAGCTCCTCTGGTCATCTGCCTTTTTCACCGATCCTCGTGGGTGACAGTGCTCATTTGTGTATCCGGAATTGTGATCACTTGTTCCTATTACTATGTGAATGCATATTGATATTTCCTATGGTACTTCGGGTCCGATAAGCATCCTTTTTTTGCTCATCACCCATTTCTGAATGGGTGATGGCACTGCAAGGTATACACCCAAGCTGGGTGGATTAAACTGGGATCTGTGGCACATTCTACCAATTGGCAAACTTATAATACAGTTGGCCCTTGTTGTGCCATTAAAGAAAGAATGTTGTATTCTGAATCCATGTACTATGGTTGGCCTTTTATATCTAAGACACTCCCAGTGCTCCAGAATTTAGCTGTACTATACTGGATTATGACCACTGTGTCTTCGATTTTATCAATTTTCAATTGTATCTACATTATGTTTTTGTAATAAATTTGAACTATTTTTATTTACTTCTCTTACTTCATTTATTGATATTCAACTTTGGCCCATAAAATCCCTGGGGCATTCCCTTTTTTCCTTCTTGATATAATGTGGTATGTTCATTTTATAGACTACCTGGTCATGGTGTGGTGCAGTCTTGAAACCAACATTACTCCAGTTCCTAAAAGTAGTGTTTTCAGTCTTGAATTTACTGGTATTTATCATCATGTATCTATTAATTACCTGGATAGCACACTGATAAGACACATAGATATGGTGAAGTAGAAACTGGCAAATACAGAAAGGAATGTGCTGGAAATATTCCTCATTATCATACGACTTATTAGCCTCTAGTTGTAATTCTATGCATACAATTAGGTCCATTCCATTAGGAGAGTTTATAAGAAAATTAACAGTTCCACACCTGTGGCTTTTGACCATAAGTGTGGGGTGATTTCTGATAAAGTGAGGCTATAGAGAATAGAATATTTCCAGAGCAAGAAAAATAGCACAAGATCGAGACTGACAAGAATTGATTAATGGAGCTCCTGATGTAAAATCGAAATGCCGATCTTGCTTCAGAAATAGAATCAACTTAGTCCCTTCTTTTCTTAGCGGAGTTCACTAATTCAATAAAACATTTTGAAGAACACCTTCCTACCCTATACACTGACAGGGATCTTCACACCATTCTCAATTTTTTTTTCCAGTAGATGAGCACCTAGTTTGGGCAGCATGATATCTACTAGTCTATTTAATTCCAGAAGTACTCCTGACGACAAAACGTGGCTCTCAACGTATGCAGATATTGTAGAAAACATTGTAGAAAACATTGTAAAATGCACTGAAATCTTTATCTACAGGTGAAAGCTATCAAATGAAACAATATATAAATTGTAGTTCTAAATTTGTTGTCTATCTTATAGAGTGCAGCGCATGTAGGATGCAATATGTAAGAAGTACAATCTGCCCCCTAAGGATGAGAATATCTGAACATTATAATGATGCAAATAACCTCAATGCCAGAAATACTTTTCATAGAGGTACATAATGGTAACTTGTGTTTGAATATTTTTTCTTTTTCTGGCATAGAGTGGGTTAATAGGCTGCCTAGAGGGGGAGAACTCCATTGCATCTTACGGCAGCGAGAAGTATGGTGGATATTCAATCTAGATACCAGGACACCAATAGGTCTTAATCATAGATAGGACATTTATTTATTTATTTTTAAAATAATTTTTTATACTTTGTTATGCAACAAACTGACAACATTTGTGTCACTCTTCAGACGGAGCCTGTGCTGTGTTTTTCTCTTCCTTCCTGTTTTTATAGTTTTCATTTTGTTCAATTGGGATCTGTCTTCTTAATTGATTGATTATGGAGCTGTCAGGGCTGGGCTCAGCCCTTCTTTCTTTGTGCTGGCAGCTCAGCTGTCAGCTAATTGCCAGCTCCCATCTCTCTACAGTGATCCACCTGTTGATGTTCCTGCTCGTCGGCTCTGCCTACTTAAAGCCTTCCAGTTCATTTGCTCTTTGCCTTCACCTGTGTTAACATCGCAAGAGACTTTCTCCTGCCTTCCTGTTGAAGACCTGCTTGACTGACATTCCCTCTGGCTACAGATTCTGCTTGCTGTACTACTACCTTTATCGCTGGCTCTTTGCCATTGGCTTTTTTTTTTCACTTCAGACTCAACCAAAGAAATAAAAAAGGCTATGCTCCTAGCCCTATGTTCATTTGCCTGCTACGTCTCCTTAATAGTTTCGCATCATAAGTTGTTTGTTTTCGTTTAATTATAATTGACTTTTTTTTTTCCTTTCTTTTTCTCTCCTTTATACATTTTTTAAACAAGAAAAAAAAAACCTCAAAATCCAAGTATAAAGTAATTCCCATCCCTTCCCCCTACACTTACTCTGTTTACCTTTTTATTTTTTTTATTTTTTTTATTATTAAACAAGTGTGATTTAACTGTTCTTCTATCTCAGTCTGATTCATGGTTTCTGACAGGAGTAAACCTCTTTGTAATTATAAGTGTTGTGATTTTGAAGAAGGCAATCATGGCTGAAACATGTTAGCTATTTTGTGCAACTTTTAACCACTTGCCCACTGGGAAATGTTACCCCCTTCCAGCCCAGGCCAATTTTCAGCTTTCAGCCCTGTCACACTTTAAATGACAATTGCGTGGTCATGCAAAACTTCAATTCATTCCAAAGACATCGTACCTTTTTTTTTGTATTATATTGCAAAGAACTAACTGGATTTGCTTCTTCTTTTTCCCAGAATCTTTTATCAAACTGTACCTTTTATCAAACTGTATCATCTGTCTATTTTCTCATATTATCAACCCATGTTTTGTCAAAGTATGTGATGAAATTCTTTTGAAACTTCTCTACAATTCTAGCTTCTGCATTTTATAGTTACTTTGCACAGTTTGTATGTTCCCAACAAAATGAGGTAATGCATAATTTATCTGCTGCTACGAATAATGGGACAAGTAATAAAAGGTGCTAGACCCTGACACAGACCCTGGTTGAGAACAGCTACCCTTAACATGTCCAGGTTAATGATTAGACAGTGCTGACATTTAGCTAAGGCTATGAGGTGCAAAATACTGTGTGCATTCATTCTGTATTGTTTTGTTGTAAATAATGGAGTCTTGCAACATTTTGCTAACGTGAGATAACAAAAGCATTGCTAGCCACAAAAATAAATAAACAGAAATCAAGTCTGGTACATGTTCAAATTATACTGTTTATCTCTGCATATCCAGAGGTCAGGGACATAGTCTATTATTTAGACAAGCTGTCAGAGACTGCAGAGGTGCAAAAGGAGATTGTCAAAGACTGCAGAGATGCTAGAACCTTTCAACCTTGAATGAAAGAATACCTGGTGATCCTGCCATACAAGTCCTTGCTTAAGCACTTCCTGTTAAAGAAGGAATGGCTCACTATTGTCACTATCAGTAAACTGAGGTCAGTACATATAGGTGGCTAAAAAGGTTTAGCAGCATTTATACGCAAAAAAATAAAAAGATAAAAAAAGCTCATCGAAAAATATGGCAGATGTTTATGATGCACAGTGCTTTGATTAAGACTTAATTATTTATACTTGCTCATGGCTGTAATGTATTTCTGACTCCCAGCAATACAGATTAATAAAAAATGAAGCAGTTCCCCCTCGGTCCATACCCGGCCCTTCGGGTTTTAATGGGAACAATTTTTTTTTAAAAACAGTGACTGTGGGGGTCCCCCCAAAATCCATACAAGACCCTTATCCGAGCATGTGGCCGGGCAGGTCAGGAAAAGGGGGGAGAACTAGCACCCCCCTCCTGAACCATACAGGCCACATGGGCCTCTTCCTGAAAACCCTGGGCTGTGGTTATCAGGGTCTGCAGGCAGGGGGCTTATCAGAATCTGGAAGCCCCTTTAAAAGGGGCTTAAAAGGGGGTACCCCCAGATCCCACCCCCCTATGTTCACAAAAAAGTGTCAAAAGGTCAAAACCACAAGAGACAGTTTTTGACAAATCTTTATTAAAAATAAAAAAAGTGCTTCTTGATGTAAATCCACCATCATCATGCCACTCGACGGACCAGAAAGATAGAAACAATTGAAAACGCTTCCGACCCCTGGGAGGCTACCTGCCGTATGCGCTTTTTAAAATGTGATTAAAAAAAGATTGTAAAAGTACTTTTAAGCTTTAAATGTATTGTTCTATGCCATACTGTTGCTATATCTGATTATTTCAACAACTATTTATTGTACCATATGATAAATAGACTTTTTTGAGTAATTCAAAAATATTCATGTTTGTTTGAATTTGCATAATACTATTTTACAAGATCTGTAACAGAAAGTTGTCTGAAGCAACACAATAATTCTTTTTAATTCATCATTTATAGCAAAAATCATCTGCAAGATCATCCATTGGAGGAAAACCACCACTCATTCACATGAGCCAGGGATCTACAGCAGTGTTGCCAACCTACCAGATTGAAATGTACTGGCACGACACCCAAAACTTACTGGCACAGCCATATTTTTACTGAAATTTTACAAAATTACAGTTTTAAGGTAAAAAACAACATCTTTCTGTTAGTTTCAATATAAAAATAGTCCATCAGTTTTTGTTCACCATCACCTCCTGCCTCCACCAGCTCCTGCCACCTCCTGCCACCTCCTGCCCCCATCACCAGCTTATTGATGTCTGGCTCCCAAGACAGAACAAAAGACCAAAATCAGGCAAATAAGTCCAGACAGATATCAAATTGTAATAATTTCAAAGATAAATTATCAATATACAATTAAATGAAACATCAATAATAATAGTATATAATCTATATAGAAAAAAGTCAGTTGCCAGAGATCTAAGGGGGTAAATAGCAACAGGGAAATGCCAGATGCAGAAAACCAGGGGGAAGGGGACAGAGGAGGAAAATACCCATGGAACAGGGGTCCAATAACCAGATCACAATTCCAACCAAGGGGAGACACGTTCACAGGTTCACATGAAATACAGACTATATAATGAGAATAATAAATGTCATAATACAAATTTAATTTATAAAAAAGGATTTGAAACTAATATGTATACAATATGTATCCACTTGTTTTCCAATTGTAGTAAAGTTTTATCAATTCCACCGTCATGGGCATGTAGAGGCTCATGCTCCAAGGCTGCAAAGCATATAGAATTGCAATCAAAATTGTGTTGACAACCTACATGTCTATTTAGGGCAGTTGTCATCAAACATTTGTGTAAGGGATTAACATGATCCCTAATAAACTTGAAAAAGGGCTGTTTCATTTTCCGGACATAAAAGCAGCCACATTGACAGCTAGCCAGATAAACAATTCCCACAGTTTTTCAAGTAATCCGATATTTCAATTTGTGGGTTTGTCCATTCGGGAGAATAGTTTCTTGACTGTTGGATATAAGGGAACTAATGTCACAATGTCCACAGGAAAGGGTTTCTGAAGAAGTAGACACTTTGTATGTGCACAATAACTAGTGACTAAACGATCCTTTAAAGAGAGGGCCCGTCCGAACGTAATTTCAGGGTAAGGTTTAATATATTTGTTGATGGTGTTGTCAGACAGAAGTAGAGGCCAGAATTGCTTAAAAATCCCTTTCATTTGTAAATGTTGCTTACAAAATTGTGTTATAATATGGACCGAATTGGTGATTTTACGATTCTTGTTGGAATGAATAAGATCTTTTCTATCCAATTTAACAACCTTATTAAAAGATCGTTTTAAAAGGGAATGAGTATATCCCCGCAAGTGTAGCCTCTGGTATAACTCATTGGCTGCTGTGTGGAAGTCAATGTCCAGAGTGCAGTTTCTTTTGAGTCTCAAAAATGTACTATATGGAATACTTTCCAATAAAGGTTCCGGATGTGCATTAGTCACATGCAAGATGGTATTGCCTGCTAAAGGGTTGGAATAAAGAGAATGTAAACAACCTGCAGAGCCAACATGAATCTGCAGGTCCAGAAAATTAACTTTAAATTGACTGCATTCCATAGTAAATTTTAAATTATAGGTGTTATTGGCCAACTGGTTCATCAACTGGAAGAGCTCATCCCTAGTACCGGACCAAAAAATCTAAATGTCGTCTATATACCGTGCCAGACAATGTTGGAGTGATTGTGTCAACAGGTCTTCAGAAAAAAAGTTTTCTCCCCCCCCCCAGGTACAGATTGGCATAGTTGGGGGCACATTTGGTCCCCATAGAGACACCCTGCACCTGGAGGAAGTGGGAGGAGCCAAACATAAATATGTTCCGTGTCAGAATGAATTCCAGCAGCTGAAGAACAAACCTACTATAGGAGTCAAAAGCAGGACCATGTTCTTTAAGTTGTGTAGAAATGACTTTGATACCTCTGGTATGTGGTATCGAGTTATACAAACTCTCCACATCCAGAGCTACTAGTCAAGTGCCAGGGGGATCAATTTTCCATTGATAATACAAAGCAAATCGATGGCGTCCTTAACATAAGAAAAAAAGTACGTCACATGCGAGTGAATATATTTATCTATCAATGCACTGCCATTTTCAGTCAATCCTTCACAACCTGAAACGATAGGTCGTCCAGGTGGATGTTCCAGTGATTTATGTACTTTTGGGAGTGAATAAAATGTGGGTATTTTAGGCTCCTTAACGTTCAAATAGTTCCAGGTTCCTCAGTCAATAATTCCCTGTTGATACGCCCTAAAAATAAAATTGTAATATTCTTTAGTAAAGTTGTCAACAAGTGTCCTGGAAATGGGCCTATATCAATCTTTGTTGTCAAGGATGTCGAGGCACATAGATTCATATGCCTTGACATCCATGACAACCACATTTCTGCCCTTATTGGTCGGTTTTGTGACCAAATCAGGATGGTTTTGGAGATCCCTAAGGGCCTTACGATGAGCTGCAGAACAATTATTTGTTTTCATATGAACTAAATCCAGGTTAGTTAGTCTGCAACAAAGGAAAGGACCGAGATTTGGTTTTGTTTCCAGGTCTAAATGAATACATTCGTTTTGAATCCTTTTTATAACTTAAATTTGTATTATGACATTTATTATTCTCATTATATAGACTGTATTTCATGTGGACCTGTGAACGTGTCTCCCCTGTGGCTGTATGGACACCCAAGGGTTAAGTGTATTTCATGCACTTGGCCCGCTTCACGTCCGCCGTCTAATTGCCCATGGATCTATCCACCTCCTTCTTAACATTCTTCAGATGCATTTGTATGTGACAGCTCGCTGATGCCGTGGTTAAGGTGAATCGCGTCACACCCTCCCATGATGATGCAATCACGCAGCCACTTGGCATTATGGGCAATGTAGGCTATGATACGGTCTTATGCGCATGCACGGCTGACGTCCTTCGTCCGTTCATGGCGCGGCGACGTCACACGCCGGCCAGGTGGAGGGCTATAAGAAGCAGACTGAGCCAGCATGGTTTTGCTGACTCTTTGGCGTGCTGCTGCTGTATACGTTTCTCTTTCTGGTAAGACTTTTTTTTATATTTTGGCTTCATAGACGTTTCTCTTTTCCAAACCATCTCTGAAAGTTTTCTCTTTGACCTTTACAGATTGGTTGATTTAGTCACTTGCTCTTGAGATTTTTTCCAACTTACATCGCCTATGTTTTAATACCAAATATATGTAAGTTCTTACCTCAATGTTTTACCCTAATATGACGCTGATTTCTTTAGGAAAGAACAATTTTTCCCTCTAATTTGGTTTAAATTATTATTTTCATTTTTAGATACATTACACTTTACCATCACAGCGCCCCATTTGTTTAAAATTACTCCACTAGAGGTCCCTAGGTATGTTTTTTTGAGGCCTTTTGCCCCCTGATAAATATGATATAAAATAACCCCCTTTGGGTTCCCTTTTCCCTTAGGAGCCTTCTATATTTATGTTTGATTTTGGTATTTCTTGTTGTCCTCTACAGCCACGCTTTGGGCTTTATTGGTCTGACCTCGCACTCTATGGGGGTTTTCGCTTCTCTGACTGATCCCTTTGGGGATATGGGGTAGGTTTGAACTTCATTACATATTATTTTGGGCTGTAGAGCATTTATATGCACTATGGGGGGTTTTCTGGGGAGGTGTATTCTTGAGATTTGTCTGAGCTATCGGCCTTTTTGTCCAACCATATATATAAGCCACACTATGAAAATTATTATATTACTATGATGTCTAATATTGTTGTTCTTTGTTCTTCTAGAGTTAAATAATAATCTGGTCACGTCATAATCCCCTGGTTGGGAGGACTTGGCCGTTTGTACATGAGATATTTGCTCCCTTATCAGCACCTTGTGAATTTTCACTACTGTTCATGTATAGAATAAACATTTTACTGGTTCTTGTAACCTAATTTAATAAAAATAATTTTTGTATGAATTTTGTATCATAATTAGATTTTTTTCTGTGGCAACGCGATAATCCCAATCCTTTTATCTTTTTAATTTTCTATTAATTTAGAGGTGAGGTGCTGTATCTAATTAGGACACTCGACCACTATCCAAAATGTATTTTTGGGTATCAGCTTTGCACATCTAGAGAGTGAAATGTTTGCCCATTCTTCTTTGCAAAATAGCTCAAGCTCTGTCAGATTGGATGGAGAGAGTCCGTGAACAGCAATTTTCAAGTCTTGCCACGGATTCTCATTTGGATTTTGGTCTGGACTTGGACTGGGCCATTCTAACGCATGAATATGCTTTGATCTAAACGATTTCATTGTAGCTCTGGCTGTATGCTTAGGGTCAGTGTCCTGCTGGATGGTGAAACTTCACCCCAGTCTCAAGTCTTTTGTAGACTTTGATGCCCTGTACACACAACCGGTTTTCCCATCTGAAAAGCTGTGATGAGAGCATTTGGCTGGGAATTCCGCTCCATCACAGTTTTTCCGATGGGAAAACTGCCAGAAAAAAAAGAGTGCAGGATCTCTTTTTTCCCGTCAGTAAAAAATCCTAGTGGGAAAACCGTTTGTCTGTATGCTTTTCCAAAGGGAAAAAAAAGTGCATGCTCGGAAACAATTTGATGCATGCTCAGAAGCATCAAACTTAATTTTGTCGGCTCGTCGTAGTCTTTTACATCACCATGTTCTTGGCAGTCAAAAGTTCACTGGACTTTTGTGTGACCATGTGTATGCAAGGCAGGCTTGAGAGGAATTCCGTTGGGAAAACCATTGTTTTTTTATCCAACGGGAAAACCGGTCGTGTGTAAGAGGCATAACAGGTTTTCTTCTAAGATTTCCCTGTATTTTGCTCCATCCACCTTCCTATCACATCTGACCAGCTTGCCTGTCCTTCCTGAAAAACAGAATCCCCACAACATGATGCTGCCACCACCATGTTTTAAAGTTGGGATGGTGTGTTTAGGATGATGTGCACATTTAGTTTTCCATCACAGGCAAAAAAGTTGAATTTTTGGTCTCATCTGACCTTCTTCCACAGGTTTACTGTGTCCCCCACAAGGCTTCTTGCAAACTGCAAACAGGACTTTTTATGGCTTTCTTTCAACAATGGCTTGCCAATCTTCCATAAATGCCAGTTTTGTGGAGTGCACAACTAATAGTTGTCCTGTGGACAGATTCTCCCACCTGAGCTGTGGATCTCTGCAGCTCCTCCAGAGTTACCATGGGCCTCTTGCTTGCTTCTCTGATCAATGCTCTCCTTGCCCGGCCTGTCAGTTTACGTGGACGGTGTTATGACCCTGCTGTATAATTACAGTAGTGCAATTTGGATTTGGATTTAAGCTACAGAGGCTTCTCAGGTATGACCACCAGTTCTCTCTCAGTATGAACAGAAAGATTGGGGTTAATTCATCACAACCTCTAATGGACAACCAATTGCTAGACTGGTGTTGCTTATTCCTTCATAAGCAACCAATGAAGGGGAGTGAGTAAGTCTCTCTAATACCGACAAGATTGGATGGATGTGACTGTTTAGCTTAAACATACACAGTATTACCATCAATGCACAATAATACAGACTATAGGTAAAGTAGCTAGTATCTGAGTGTTGATGTTCAAAAGTGCAGTAGGAGATGTCTTAAAGTCCCAAGGTGATGCAAGGTATTCCTGTTTAGATAGGATCAGCAGCTAGCATGTGAGGCTTGTTCCTGGAGTCTGACTCAGAGCACCGTCCAGATAGAAGCAGCTTGGGGGGTCTGAGGAATGAGCTCCTCTGCGGGTTCCAGATTCGACCAGGCGTCGTATAGCTACCAAGGTGACGGCAGGTGTTCGACAAAATAACGGAACACCAAGCCGTCTTCTGCTGGGGTTTAAATAGCCGCAAATTCACGGGGAAACTGGAGGAAAAGGTGGGTCGCGCTTCCGCGTTCCAGCGTGGAGCGCAGCCGTCCGCGCACCGGAAGTGACGTGGATCTTTAACAACACGGAGCGCAGCTGTATGAGTTGAGTACAGCTGCGCTGATTGCGGACATAGTAACAGCAGAGATGTTACAGACGGCCATGTCTTGGTAGGTATGCAGTTGTGCCATACTTTTTCCATTTTCGAATGATGGATTGAACAGAGCTCTGTAAGATGTTCAAAGCTTGTAATATTTTTTTTACAATCTAGCGCTGCTTTAAACTTCTCCACAACTTTATCCCTGACCTGTCTGGTGTGTTCCTTGGCCTTCTTAATGCTGTTTGTTCACTAAGTTTCTCCAACAAACCTCTGAGGGTTTCACAGAACAGCTGTATTTATACTGAGATTAAATTACATACAGATGGACTCTATTTACTTAATAGGTGACTTCTGAAGGCAATTGGTCCCACTTGATAGGTGTATCAAATTAAAGGGGGCTGAATACAAATGCATGCCACGCTTTTCAGATATTTATTTGTAAAAAAAAAAAAAATGAAAACCATTCATCATATTCCTTCCACTTCACAATTATGTGCCACTTTGTGTTAGTCTATCACATAAAATCCCCAAAAAATTACTTTTATGTTTTTGGTTGTAACATGCCAGAATGTGGAACATTTCAAGGGGTGTGAATCCTTTTTAAGGCACTGTATGTGCAAGCAAGCAACATTTTACTGTCAAGTGACAGTTAAAGTGATTGTAACCATATTTTTTTTTAATAACAAACATGTAGTACTTACCTGCTCTGTGCAATGGTTTTGTATGTGCTCCTGGCTCCTCCTCCCTTATGAGTGCCTCATAGCAAGCCACTTGCTATAATAACACTCAAGCATGCTCGATCCTGATCCATGCTGTGTGTGTCCATAGACACATAAGGCATGGCTCTGCCCCACCCCACTCCCTTCTCTTTTCTCACAGGCTGTGATTGACAGCAGCAGGAGCCAATGGCTGCTGATCCTGCCTCCATGTCCAGTGGGAAGAGAAAGGCTCTGCTCTCAGGCACAGCACTGGATGGAGATCAGTCTTGGGTAAGTTTAAGAGGGGCCAAGGGGAGCTGCATACAGAAAGTTTTTTACCTCAATGCAGAGAATACATTATAGTAAAAAAATCATTTACCTTTACAACCACTTTAACATATGAGTAAACAGTTTAATTGAAATGTTATTAAAGCATGACAATAATAGTTTTTAAATCCCTGCTTGCCTATTGCTGTGACCTTTAGAAATACATTACAATAACCAGTGGTGTATTTAGGTTTTGTGCTGCCCTAGGCCTGACTAAACTCGTGCAATCCCTAATTAAAATATGATCCACCCCTTCCTGTCAAGGTCACACCCCTTCCTGTTTAAGACTTGAAATTTTCCAGTGGGGACACTAGATCTGAGGACATGGGGGGGGTCCCTTAATCTGCAGAGATTTCCTCTCAGTTTCTGTTTGGCTATGGGGCAGAAAATAAAGAGAAATAAACGGATAGCAAAAGAAAATTAACAGGGGCTATAACATCCCTTACTCTATAAAAATGGAAAAAATAGTGCTGCCTATAGTACTACTTTAGCACAAATTTCTGCTAAATTCATGGCGGACTAAGAGGATAATATAACCATGCCAGTGGTGCAGCAGAAAACATATAGCACGGTGATGAAGGTATGTGGTCCAGGCAGTGGGCAAAGGGTGGATTGGAGGCAGGAACAAATCAATCCGTCTGTTTATTTTTTTCATCAGTAATCAACAGAGATAAAATTAAGATTCCCTAATATGTACAACTGACAAAAGCAAAGGATTGCAGGAGAATCATACTACCTAACTGACAGGTACACGTGACTATGTTAGTGTCACTTGTGTCTGCATCATCCCTATCATACCGGCAGCAGTACGGCCTGAACTCATAAAGCTCACATAAAGCGGCAGTACGGCTGCTTTATGGGAGCACCAGACTGATTTGTCTTGCGGCCCAGTCCACCTCATAAGACTGGCGCTGCACTAGAAGTGGCGAGGACTCTTTTCATGCTGCCCCCCTGCAAAGTGCTGCCCTAGGCCTGGGCCAAGATACAGTAATATGAAGAAAATTTGGGACTTTAAATGAAGCACATGGGAAAAGTGCTTCCATCCCGCGTAATAGTAATAACAAAGGGAGAATTTTGGGACTTTAAATGAAGCAGCTGACCGATTGGGGTTGGGTATAAAATAAACACATTTATTTGCATGGGTGCATAATAATATTTATCACATGTATGAAGGTGGCGTGTGCAACTGCACATAATATCACATATTTGTGGGTAGCATATACAACCGCACATAATGAAAATGAACATTAAAACAGGAACATAGTCATTAGCACAAGATAATGCAATAAAATTGTCAAATAGTATGGATAATAATGTACACATGTAAACTGGGCAGCACAGAGCAAACTATTGAAGAATAGATGTAAAGTTATATAAGTCAAAAAATGATTGGATCGAATCCTATTTAGCATAAAGCTACATCCTTGATGCCCGACGCGCTTCGTGTAAAAACACTCCTCAGGAGCGGATGCCATAGGGTATCTGTGATAGCAGAATAGTATGAAGTCAAATGGTTGACTACAGAGGCGTAACTAGAGACTTCAGGGCCCCGGTGCAAGAAATCATGAAGGCCCCCCCCCCGAAAAGACTGATTTTGATACTTAATTTTTTTACACTGTACAACAAAGTAAAACAATTCTGTTTCTGATTTCACATGAGGGGGGGTGGCTGCAGTGGCAGTGCCATCCTCTCCCACCACCACCTGTGCCTCTCACTATCTCAGCCGCACCACTGATCTCATCACTATCCCCCCACCACCTCTGTTGTAGAAGTAATAGGGGGATAGGGATGAGATTAGTGGTGCGGCTGTAGGGGGATGGGATCAGTAAGAGGCACGGGTGGTGGCGGGAGAGGATGGCATCACCACTGCCACCCCCTCAAGTACCACCGGCACCACCCCCCTCATGTATCACCACTACCACTCCGCTCTAGTATCACCGCTACCACCCCCCGTCAAGTACCAGCAGTGGTACTTGAGGGGGGGTGGCTGCAGCGGCAGTGTTGGTGCCATCCTCTCCCACACCACCTGTGCCTATTACTTATCCCATCCTCCCACCACTGATCCCAGCCCTATCCCCTATCACCTCTGTTGTAGAAGTAATGGGGGGGGATAGGGATGAGATCAGTGGTGGGGGGGATGGGATCAGTAAGAGGCACAGGTGGTGGAGGTTGGCATCGATTGCTCAGCTCTGAAAAAATGTCACTTACTGTCAATCAATCGAATCCCTGGGAATTCCGTTCGATCAGTTACGGTCACCATCACTGTGCCTTCTAATCTCCCGCCAGGATGCCTTCTTGTTTCATAGGTAGACGACATAGGTACTCCGCGCAGAGAGGAAAGCTCCTCCCCCGCCTTCTCTCATTGGTGTCAGCCCCCAGTCTCAGCGCTGCCTCTGCCCAGGCCCAGATTTATTCCCTTTGCTGCCCCAAGGCCAGGTCCTTCAATGCCACCCCCCCACACACACACACCATCACATAGGGGACTCCTCAGAGAGCCCCCACCTCTTACATTAGTGTCCCCAGAGAGTCTCCCCTCCTACATTAGTGTCCCAAGAAAGTCCCTACTTACATCAGGGTCCCCAGAGAGCCTCCCCTCTTACATTAGTGTCCCCAAAGAGCCCCTTCCTTACATCAGGGTCCCCAGAGAGCCTGCCCCTCACAGTAGTGTCCCCAGAGAGTCTCCCCATACATCAGGATCCCCAGAGAGCCCCCCCTACACCAGGGTCCCCAGAGAGTCTCCCCCTACATCAGGGTCCCCAGAGAGTCTCCCCCTACATCAGGGTCCCCAGAGAGTCTCCCCCTACATCCGGGTCAACAGAGAGTCTCCCCCTACATCAGGGTCCCCAGAGAGTCTCCCCCTACATCAGGGTCCCCAGAGAGTCTCCCCCTACACCAGGGTCCCCAGAGAGTCTCCCCCTACACCAGGGTCCCCAGAGAGTCTCCCCCTACACCAGGGTCCCCAGAGAGTCTCCCCCTACATCAGGGTCCCCAGAGAGTCTCCCCCTACATCAGGGTCCCCAGAGAGTCTCCCCCTACATCAGGGTCCCCAGAGAGTCTCCCCTACATCAGGGTCCCCAGAGAGTCTCCCCCTACATCAGGGTCCCCAGAGAGTCTCCCCCTACATCAGGGTCCCCAGAGAGTCTCCCCCTACATCAGGGTCCCCAGAGAGTCTCCCCCTACATCAGGGTCCCCAGAGAGTCTCCCCCTACATCAGGGTCCCCAGAGAGTCTCCCCCTACATCAGGGTCCCCAGAGAGTCTCCCCCTACATCAGGGTCCCCAGAGAGTCTCCCCCTACATCAGGGTCCCCAGAGAGTCTCCCCCTACATCAGGGTCCCCAGAGAGTCTCCCCCTACACCAGGGTCCCCAGAGAGTCTCCCCCTACACCAGGGTCCCCAGAGAGTCTCCCCCTACATCAGGGTCCCCAGAGAGTCTCCCCCTACATCAGGGTCCCCAGAGAGTCTCCCCCTACATCAGGGTCCCCAGAGAGTCTCCCCCTACATCAGGGTCCCCAGAGAGTCTCCCCCTACATCAGGGTCCCCAGAGAGTCTCCCCCTACATCAGGGTCCCCAGAGAGTCTCCCCCTACATCAGGGTCCCCAGAGAGTCTCCCCCTACATCAGGGTCCCCAGAGAGTCTCCCCCTACATCAGGGTCCCCAGAGAGTCTCCCCCTGCATCAGGGTCCCCAGAGAGTCTCCCCCTACATCAGGGTCCCCAGAGAGTCTCCCCCTGCATCAGGGTCCCCAGAGAGTCTCCCCCTACACCAGGGTCCCCAGAGAGTCTCCCCCTACATCAGGGTCCCCAGAGAGTCTCCCCCTACACCAGGGTCCCCAGAGAGTCTCCCCCTACATCAGGGTCCCCAGAGAGTCTCCCCTACATCAGGGTCCCCAGAGAGTCCCCCTCTTACATTAGTGTCCCCAGAGGCCCCTTCCTTACATTAGTGTCCCCAGAAGCCCCCCCCCCCCTTACATTAGTGTGCCCAGAAGCCCCCCTTTCAATTAGTGTCCCCCAGAAGCCCCCCCTCTTACATTAGTGTCCCCAGAAGCCCCCCCTCTTACATTAGTGTCCCCAGAAGCACCCCCCCCCTTACATTAGTGTGCCCAGAAGCCCCCCTTTCAATTAGTGTCCCCAGAAGCCCCCCCTCTCTTACATTCGCCCCCCCTCTCTTACATTTTCCCCAGAGGCCCCCCTCTCTTACATTAGTGTCCCCAGAGGCCCCCCTCTCTTACATTAGTGTCCCCAGAGGCCCCCCTCTCTTACATTAGTGTCCCCAGAGGCCCCCTTCCTTACATTAGTGTCCCCAGAGGCCCCCTTCCTTACATTAGTGTCCCCAGAGGCCCCCCTCTCTTACATTAGTGTCCCCAGAGGCCCCCCCTCTTACATTAGTGTCCCCAGAAGCACCCCCCCCTTACATTAGTGTGCCCAGAAGCCCCCTTTCAATTAGTGTCCCCAGAAGCCCCCCCTCTCTTACATTTGTTTCCCCAGAGGCCCCCCTCTCTTACATTAGTGTCCCCAGAGGCCCCCTCTCTTACATTAGTGTCCCCAGAAGCCCCCCCCTTACATTAGTGTGCCCAGAAGCCCCCCTTTCAATTAGTGTCCCCAGAAGCCCCCCCCCCCCTCTTACATTAGTGTCCCCAGAAGCCCCCCCTCTTACATTAGTGTCCCCAGAAGCACCCCCCCCCCTTACATTAGTGTGCCCAGAAGCCCCCTTTCAATTAGTGTCCCCAGAAGCCCCCCCTCTCTTACATTCGTTTCCCCAGAGGCCCCCTTCCTTACATTAGTGTCCCCAGAGGCCCCCTTCCTTACATTAGTGTCCCCAGAGGCCCCCTTCCTTACATTAGTGTCCCCAGAGGCCCCCTTTCTTACATTAGTGTCCCCAGAGGCCCCCCTCTCTTACATTAGTGTCCCCAGAGGCCCCCTTCCTTACATTAGTGTCCCCAGAGGCCCCCTTCCTTACATTAGTGTCCCCAGAGGCCCCCTTCCTTACATTAGTGTCCCCAGAGGCCCCCTTCCTTACATTAGTGTCCCCAGAGGCCCCCTTCCTTACATTAGTGTCCCCAGAGGCCCCCCTCTCTTACATTAGTGTCCCCAGAGGCCCCCTTCCTTACATGAGTGTCCCCAGAAGCCCCCTTGCTTACATTAGTGTCCCCAGAGGCCCCCCCTCTTACATCAGGGACCCCAAACAGCTGACTCCCCCTTGCAGAGGTTCCCCTGTACCTGGCTGGTGGAGGTGGCGATCTGCAGCTCTATGGTGTCCACAGGCAGGAGGATCTCACTGGGGCTTGTAGTTCTCCGAATCATGAATACAGCAGAGGGGGAGGGGTCTCTGACCCGGGCATCAACAACAGTGTGCAAGCAGAGAGAAAGTGAAACTGATACCTGCCCGGGTCAGAGGCCCCTCCCCTCTCTGTATACACTCGAGTACTACAAGACCCAGGGAGTCCTGCCCACACAGGCACCATAGAGCTGCCGATCTTCCACCTCCTAACACATCTCCCCACTGCACTCTAAACGGCCAGCCAGAGGTGCAGGGGGAGATGCCGGGTCTTGGGGGGGTTGCTGCGATGCCGCTCCTGCATCCACTGCCAGTGCCTTGTCAGCACCCGATCCAGTGGCAGAACGGCTCCTCTCCTCAAACTGACAGGCGGCGGGCGGGCCCCCCCGACTTGGCTAAACCACAGGGCCCAGTCGCAACTGCGACTGCGGCACCTATGAAAATTCCGCCACTGGTTGACTAAGTATAATCAAAAAAGAAAGGACAAAAATGCAGATTCTGGGTACTCACGAACATATGCGAACAATGGTATGCGTGGGGGCTGGTCCGAAAAAGCTGTCAGTTCGGGAGCTGTGGTGATTAATTGTCCAATATGGGGCAGGGCGCATATGTGTCATCCCCAGACCACAGGTTGCCATCTCCATGGTGTAACCAAGTGATTGGTGAGAGTAGTGAATGAATGTCTGTAATGGATATATAAATCCATTAGAATGAAGCGGCAGATGTGAAAACGAAAAAAAGATAAAAAGAAAAGAAAAAAGGTACTGTTAATGAAACCAGAGGGTGTGTGAATGTGATGGTATGGTGAAATAAAACACCAAGGGGGAGTGAAAGTGATAGGAGAGTAAAGCTTAAAGGGAGTGATTCAGAAGAATCTCAATCACCAAATGTAGTGGATTATGAGTGAGAGACTGGGAGCCTTATGAGAGAATTCCATGATCTCCTAGGTGATGGAAAAAAGATTAAAGAGTGCAACCTTGCTCTGGGATCATGGATTATTTACCTTGTATAAAAGTACTGGGAAGCAAGTGCTTCTCAAAGCTCCGGCGTCCATCTATATATGGCGAAAAGCTCGGTGTGTGGGGGAGACACCTTATATGCGTCCCGCACGTCCACCAGGCTATCACCAATGTCAGGCTAAGCTGACAATGCATGGGGCGGGGCTTCAGACTGGGCCGCAATGAACCCGCCCAGAACTGGTATCGGCCAGCCCCACTGAGTCAGTTGGAATGGAAAAAATCTCACTCCCATGATGATGCCCACCAGTGACGTCAATGGGAGGAGCAGTGTGTGGCGCTGATGCGCCAAGAGCACCCGCCCAATCCCCCACGTCCTCCCGCCCACATAGAGCGGAAGCAAAGGGGAAGGGGAGGATACACATGGCGCATCGCAGCTCCCGAACTCTGACAGTTAAAGGCCCAGATTGCCCACATTGAATCCCAGCGTTCAACTATAAGTTGAGCCGGATTGCAGCATATAATGTTGCAATAACCCATGTGTGTGAGACAAACCCCACATAAGGCTGGCAGGGGAACACTGCCTGCTAAAGTCAGCTGCCTCCATCCCGGTTATATATCGAAATATGAAGAGAATTAGGGATTTTAAATGAAGCACATGGGAAAAGTGCTTCCATCCCGGGTAATAGTAATAAAAAAGGGGCGAATTTTGAGACTTTAAATGAAGCAGCTGACCGATTGGGTCCAAGATACAGAGTTGACAATAACTATGAGAATTTGGACTATGAGTCAAGCTAGAGATGTTCATGTATTTCTCCTGCAAGCACATATGCATCATGTTTGGATTTAGTTCTCCTAGATAAGGTATTCCTGTATGGCAGACAAGCATCTAACCTTTGTAAATCAGGATCTTTAAGTAACGTCATGTTTTTCCTTTTAACCTAAGTTACACAGCAGGGTTTCTTTAAATGTTCTAGCATTTATCCGAAAAGTCATCCTACGGACCTTCTAAAAAAAGGTAATGCCAAATTCATTGGCCTAGCACTTAATGACAAACCAAAGAATTGGAGAAATAACTTTAATGTATACTAGTGTCACAAAGCAATCTGTCTGTCTAAAAGGCTGACTCATTTGGTCTGCAAAATTAGACCAATAACCAAAGAAGAACATTTGTCTGTATCACTTAGGAATGCCCTCATTAGATTTGATAGCTCTGAGAGCATGATCAATACCTACATAAATGTTGAACCATTAGATGACAAGGTACGTTAGAGTTAAAAAAAAAATACATTCTTGACAATTACATTTTGATTGCTGCATCAAATCAAAGACAGTTTTTTACAAAAAATAAAGACAATAGGAAAAAATAAAGGCACTTGCCGTGTGCAGCAAGACGGAAGAAAAATACTGTACATCAGAGCTGTAGCTGTGTGTGACTAAGCCCTATAGCAAAATAATTAAGCCCCCCCCCCCTCTTCTGTTCATCTCAAAGACAATTCCTCTGGTAATACAGAATACTAATTGGCAATGTTATCATGGTTTTCTAAACTACTTTTTATACAAATGTAATTGTCAAATGATTTTGGTACCTGCATAAATCCCGAAGTAGCAAGGAAACAACGTGCCCTGTTGCTGTTACATTGTCTGCTATGGCTGTAGGTATGACCTTGCCATACATTGGTAATAAAATGATATTGTCAGACTGCTAAGATTTAGCCTTTTTTTGACACACCAACTGACACGCTACCTGTTTTATTAAAGCAGTATTAAACCCAAAAGTAAACATTTATTATATTGCAGCTTACCAACTCGTATGCCTCGTACACACGACAGTTTTTTCCACCGGGAAAACTGCTATGAGAGCTTTTCAACAGGAATCCCGGCCGTGTGTATGCTCTATCGCAGTTTTTTCCGACGGGAAAACTGCCAGACAAAATAACAGAGCAGGATCTCTTTTTTACCGGTCGTCTGTATGGTTTTTCGACAGGGCAGAAAACCGCGCATGCTCAGAATCATGTATGAGACGGGAGCGCTCTTTCTGGTAAAACTAACGTTTGTAATGGAGATAGCACATTCGTCACGCTGTAACGGACTGAAAAGCACGAAGACTGAAAAGCGTGAATCATCTCTCACCAAACTTTTTCTAACCAGAGGATCAGCAAAAGCAGCCCAAAGGGTGGCGCCGTTGGAATGGAACTTCACCTTTATAGTGCCGTCATACGTGTTGCTTTGGACGGGCGGACTTTTGTCTGAGCGTATGTATGCAAGGCAGGCTGAGAGGAATTCTGTCGGGAAAACCATCGGTTTATTATCCGACGGAAAACCCGCTCGTGTGTACGAGGCATTAGATGTGATGTCTGTATTAGTTTCCTTGTTTTAGGCTTTCTTTATTCTATTTTCATCTGATGATCCAGCCAGCAAGTCTGTTGTTTTTCAAAAGCACAAGCTCTCCAGCAGAATCTATTTACATGGATGAGACAAACTTGGCAGTGGCAATTAAAATGATCCCCTTTTCATTTATTCATGCAAAACTTTTATTCCAAAAGGGAAAAAAACTGCCTGCTGTAACTGATTATAAAATGTGAGCTGGAGTCTGGCTTTAATGTTTTAATGTATCTAAATCTGCTAGTACATTTAACACCCTGTACACACGATCGGTTCATCTGATGAAAACGGTCTGATTTCTTCATCAGATATCCGATGAAGCTGACTTTCATCAGTCTTGCCTACACACCATCAGTTAAAAAACCGATCATGTCAGAATACGGTGACGTAAAACACAACGACGTGCTGAGAAAAGTGAAGTTCAATGCTTCTGAGCATGCCTTGACTTGATTCTGAGCATGTGTTGATTTTTAACTGATGGATTTCCCCACAGACGATAGTTTTTTAACCATCAGAAAATTTTTAAAACAGGTTCTACGTTTTTTCACCGATGGGGCCCCCACACGATCAGTTTGTCTGATGAAAACGGTCTGTTTTCATCAGACGAACCGATCATGTGTACGCGGCATAACACTAACTTACCCTCACACTGACAATAATACTGTCTGCTGTGCCCCCTGTTCTTATTCATCCAGAGTTGTGTCTCACTAATATAAGAGGTACAGTACATTACTGGCCAGATCACAAGATAGGAACAGAGGAGAAAATCCAAAGAAAACGGCTGCTGTTATCACGATCTACAAAATAATACATTTTTGGTTTTGGATTTAATACCGCTTTGAGTCACTGGTTCATGAACTATTGTCCAAAGCTAGACAAAACAAAGCAGCCAAAAGTGTCCCTGAAATCAAAATAGTTTTTCTTTTATACTTCAAACAGCATAATAGTGAAATTACATAACAATATAGTAAAACTTTGGATTGCAAGCATATTCGTTCTGAAAACATGGTTGTAATCTAAAGCACGTATATCAAAGCAAACTTCCCTATAAGAAATAATAGTAACTTAGGTAATTTGTTCCACAACCATTTGTTCATAAGTCTTTCAGTTATAGTCCATATAAAAAGATTCTGGCAATGTGACCAGGTTGTGTACCGTATTTTCCGGCGAATAAGATGACTTTTTAACCCATGAAATTCTTCTTAAAAGTCGGGGGTCGTCTTATATACCGTTAACCTAGCATGCGGATCGTGGCTCCTCCTTCTGCTGTTCCTAGATAGGCGGAACACTCAGCTTCCCAGCAGAGCCTCTGTTCAGTGTTCCACCTATCACGGATGCACTCTTGTCCTCGGTATTGGACGAGAATGCATCCGTGATAGGCGGAACACTGAACACAGTGTCTCCTGGGAAGCTGAGTGTTCCGCCTATCACGGAACAGCACGAGGAGGAGGCACGTCTTTTGAAAAATGGTCAGCCGCGGACTGACAGATTCTGCATGTCAGGGATAAGGTAAAAGATTGTCGAGAAATGCAATGGCACAGTGAGGTATGCAGTGACACAGTGAGGCATGTAATGGTGCACAGTGAGGCATGTAATGGTGCACAGTGAGGCATGTAATGGCACAGTGAGGCATGTAATGGTGGCACAGTGAGGCATGTAATGGTGGCACAATGAGGCATGTAATGATGGCACAGTGAGGCATGTAATGGTGGCACAGTGAGGCATGGAATGGTGGCACAGTGAGGCATGTAATGGTGGCACAGTGAGGCATGTAATGGTGGTACAGTCTGGCATGGTAATGGTGGCACAGTCTGGCATGTAATGGCACAGTGAGGTGAGGCGAGGCATGACTAGTCAGAAGGGGGTCATCTTATACGGTGAGTATATCCCAAAACCAAAATTTTAGCTGTAAAATAAGGGGGTCATCTTATACGCCCAGTTGTCTTATACACCGGCAAATACAGTACCGAAAAAATGTTGATCCACAAATGGCAGTCTCCACAAGGGGATTAGAAGCTAAATCCATCAGGAGCTACAGTGTATAAAGGAGAAGAGAGGCGCCTTTAAGTGTAGCAATATGGTTACATTTAATGAAGGTCCACATTTAGCAACTCACGTGGTTGACAATTAAAAGAGGCACATCAAAGTATGCAGGAATCCGGGGTAAAGCTGTCCACATACACCGTCCTCCGCACTGCCGGCTCTCACCAATGTCAGTCTGCAATCATGACCAAGGAGACTACCCTGAAAGCGAGGCTTGAAGTGTTAAAAGAGCGCAGCATGGCAGGTATGATGTTGATGGTGGTGCGGAGGATGTCTATGTAGACAGCTTTACCCCAGATGTCTTCATACTTAGATGTGCCTGTTTTAATCATCAACCATGTGAGTTTCTAAATGTTGTACCTTCTTTAAATATAACCATATAACCATAAGGATAAATGGAAGTATTCCGGCGCCTGCCAGGTCAATGGGTCGTGGTACTGCAGCAAGCGCTGAAGGTGATATCAGAACCCAAGTGGAATGAAACGTAAAGGTAATGCTGCGCTGTACATCAAATGTGAGATAAATGTAAAAGTGCTTGTGACAGGTACACTTGACAAGAGGCAATATTTATGGTCGTGGCCCTCTGACCGAGAGGGATGTGGATCACATAAACACGCGACAAGACTTACAACATAAATAGACCTGAAGTGTGCCTTGGTGGTCTGGTCAGTATGCCAAGAAAAGGGGGCATACCCAAAGTAGGTAATGGGTAGTTGTTGAAGAAGGATATGCTGAGAAGTGCCCTGAAAAAGGGAAGGGCGGGAGGGTGTCGAATGCGATTGAATGCGCAGACTCACGGACATGAGGTGAGCTGGGAAGAGTCGGCCCAGTGACGTGTAGTACTGCACACTGAACCGACAAAGAGCATGTGTGAGTGGGCTGCTTAAATACCCTCCGGGCTCCTCCCATAAACTCAGGCCACCATACTGGCCTTCTTATATATAAAATCAATAAATAGCAATAAAAGGAGTAATCAACATACAGTTTAAGCTGCAATGCTGCGGAAATGCTGCAGTGGACTACAATGACAACGAAGTGTCCAAAAACAGTTAGAAGAAGAAAAACGATGATAGTAAAAGTGCACTTGTAAAATAAAATGACCGTAGTCAATTATAATAATAAGCACGTAGAATGCGTAAACAAGTATTGAGAATATTGTCCATAAGGTTCAGGCTGAATAGGTGACTGTGTGGTAACAGTGATCAAAGTACAAGTGCTGGTGCTGGTAGTCACTCTCTGGCTTGGAGTGCTACTGGTAGGTGGCTGCTATAGATCCGTGCAACGTAATGTGTGGATGTCCCCTTACCTTACTGCTGTAAGGTAACATCGTGTGGGTATATCTTTCTATCTCCTGGTAAGTCCCCAGTCTGGCGTCTCCGTCTCCACTGGTATGTGTCTCCTATCTGGCACATGTTCGTCACAGTCATTCCCCTGATGAAGTCATATGACTGTGACGAACATGTGCGGGAACACGAGGGACCTGAAGTGACGTTGGTCAATCTCGCTGCCCGTTTTTGTTATGCCTGTTTGATACTTCTTATATTTAAAGTTTTTATTGAAGTTTTTAGAGGAATACATGGCTAGTCAGTACATGGTAAAGACAGATCACCAAAACAAGCAATTGAATACAATCTAAAATTGATAAATGGGGGTCTGTTCCCTGCAAGAATCACTATGGGAAGAAGAGAAAAAGAAGCAAGAAAAAAAAGGGTTGTGTGAAAAATTACAAGAAAAAGAGAAAAAAAAAAAAAAAAAAGGGGGGGTTAGAGCGTATGCGGATTAGGGTGATCAAAATGTCTTGGCCTAGAGGCCTCTGGAGGCAGGCTCCCCTGCCAACACACCTCCGCACCCCTCTGGGGTCAAACTGTACGGAGGGCGTCGGAGAGGATCCCCGCCTAACATACGCGTCCCAGAGCAAAACTTGTAAGAGAATAGTGCAAATGGAGGAACAGCCCATATGGGAAGTATGCTGTACTGGTATGTAGCCAATAAAAACAGAACAATCAGATACAATAACCGTAGGGGAGACCTAGCCTGGGCTTAGAAGAGTCATTGGCGCATAGAAGAAAAACAAGGCCCAAGGGTAGGTCCCCCGAGGCGTGGGGGGGTTAAGGGTGGGAAACCGGGGAGGTGGGAGAAAGAGAAAGAAAGAGCTAGACTTGAAAGGAAGGAAGAGGCGTATCGGCGGTTTGCTATTACTGTGTATACCCAGGAAGGTCAACTGGACAGGTAAATGGAATTTTCGATCCCCATATAGATAGCCCAAGGTTCCCAAACCTCCCTAAATTGAGGGGAGGTGTCCAGGATAGAACTCATCATTTTCTCTTGGGACATAATCCAGGAAATCTTTCTCTTAGCTGCTGTGATAGAGACCTTGGGGCTTTTCCATGACCTGGCCAAGGTGAGTTTAGCCCCCAAGAGGATAAAGAATATAAGTTTACGAGTTGACTTTGGGGCCCTGATGGAGAGGTGATTGAGGAGGGCCGTCAAAGGGGACCTAGGGATGACCAGTCCGGTGATTTTTGAGGCTATATAGAAAATTTTAGTCCAAAAACTTCTGATTCTAGGGCACTCCCACCAGACATGCAGCATGGAGCCCCTCAACTGGCACCCCCTGAAGCATAAGGGGGAAGCTGAGGGGTACATGGCCGCAAGCCGGGTAGGGGTGAGGTACCACCTGGTGAAGACTTTGAGATTGGCCTCCACAAGTGAAATGTTGAGGATGCCCTTAAACGAGGATCCCACAGCTTTGTGCCAAGTTTCTAGGTCCCAGTTCAACTGTAAATCTTCCTCCCAGGCTAACATATAGGGTGTTTTTCGCGTATCCCTGGCCAGTGACGAGTAGATTATGGAGATCCCCCCCCTTTGCTCCAAAAGGTTTCCACACCATTGTTCATATGGCGTGAGTTGAGGAGGGGCAGGCTTCGTGGCCCAGATGGAATGAAGGAAGTGTGATATTTGATGGAACCTGAATCCCTCCGATGGGGGTAGTTTCAGAGTCTTAATACAGTGGGAAAGGGATAGAGGTCCTGCAGGAGAGAGGAAGTGCCCGATCCGATACATCCCCTTGTCCAGCCACCATGCAAATGCCTTGATATCCATTCCAGGGGGGAAGTCGGGGTTATGAAAGATGTGACTCAGGGGTTTACAGGGGGACACCAAGGAAGGATCATGTTTGAGCTTGTCCCAGATCGCAAATGTGTGAGATAAAGACGGGCAAAGAATGGGGGGCCTAGTCCTAGGAGGGCACCATAGGAGAAAGTCAAGGGTGAAGGCAGGCACTGCTTGCCTCTCCATGTCTACCCAATCAGGTTTGGCGGACTTGCCATAGACCGTGGAGATCTGGGCAAGCCTTGCCGCTTGATAGTACCAGAGTAGGTTGGGTAGTCCCAGTCCCCCCCTGTGTCTGAGTCTGAAAAGAGTGTGCCTAGCTAGGCGGTGGCCCGACTGTCCCCATATAAATTTGGTAACCTTGCTTTGGAATGAATCTAAATGATCCTTCTTGATTGAGATTGGGAGCGCGCGAAAGAGTAAAGTAAAGGAGTCGCGGGAGCAGGGTCATTTTCACGGAGTTTATCCTCCCTAGCCAAGAGAGTTGGTGCGGGTGCCATTGTTTAAGATCAAGTCCCAATTTTTTGTAAATGGGGGGGTAGTTGGCCAGGTATAATTGTTCAAATTTGGGAGTCAAGTTGATTCCCAAGTAGCGAATGGAGGTGTCGCTCCATTGAAATCGAAAGGAGTCCTTCAACCGGGCCGCCAGGGGCCCTGGAAGGGAGATGTTGAGGGCCATAGACTTGGTGTAGTTGACCTTTAAACCTGATATGGTCGCGAAGTTCTCAAGTGTTTTACATATCACTGGCAGGGATGTGGAGGGCGAGGTGACAAAGAGAATCAAATCGTCTGCAAACAGACCGCATTTGTGAACGGTGGAGCCACAGCGTACTCCAGCGATGTCGGGGTTGGACCTGATGGCAATGGCCAAGGACTCAATTGCGATGGCGAAGATTAGTGGTGACAGGGGGCAACCTTGGCGGGTCCCGTTACGGATTTTAATGGGATCGGAGTATAGTCCCTGCAGTTTAATCCTGGCTTCGGGGTTAGAGTATAGAGATCTAATTAGTCCAGAGAAGTTAGGGCCGAAACCCCACCTTTCCAGAATTTGGAATATGTAGGGCCAAGAGACCGAGTCGAAGGCCTTTTGAAGGTCCAACGACAACAACATCCCCGCCTGAGCGCCTCCGCCATCCCACCCCGATTGCAGTAGAGACATAACGTTTATTACCCTCCTGACCTGATCCGGGCCCTGACGCCCAGGGATGAACCCGACCTGATCTTTGTGTATGTATATGCCAAGGAAGGAGGCTAATCTGTCGGCCATAACTTTAGTCAGGATCTTGAGATCGTTATTGATCAGGGATATCGGCCTATAATTACTAACGTCGCCTGGGTCCTTGTCAGGTTTGGGTATGACGGAGATAAAAGCTGTATTAAGCTGTGCGTCTAGAGGGTCCCCCGTGGTCTTGGAGTTAAAGAAATTTGTTAGGTGTGGGGCTAGAATTTGTGCAAAGGCCTTATAGTAAGGGACTGAGAACCCGTCCGGGCCTGGGGCAGATCCTGTCCTCAAACCTTTGATAACCTCCAAAACTTCTGCAGTGGAAATCGGGGCCTCAAGTCGGTCTCTGTGGTCCTTTGTTAAGGTGGGTATAGGCAAATCATCCAGGAACCTAGTCCTGGCTGGTGTTGCCTTAGCTTGTTGTCCTCTATACAGTGTTGTGTAAAAAGAGTGGAACTCCCGCAGTATTTTAAGGGGGTTCGCCGTGGGGGGTTGGCCCGCTATATTAATTCTAGGAAAAGCAAACGTACGTGGCCGCGGGGTGAGTTTAGAAGCCAGGAGGTGTCCTGGTTTGTCTTTCGCATGGTAGAATCTCGCCCCCTGCCATCGCAAACTGGTCGTAGCTCTGGCAGTCAGAGCGAGGTTCAGTTCCAGGCGGGCCGAGTCCACGTGAGATATAGGGCATCGACCCGGGTCCCTTTTATGGTCCGCACGGAGCGCCTGGAATTTCTTTTCCAGATTCTCTATGTCCGCCCTGCGAGCTCTGTTAAGTCTTGCCTTGATTTGAATTAGCTTGCCTCTGATGGTCGCCTTGTGGGCAGACCAGAGGGTCTCTGCAGAGATATCAGGGGAGCTGTTTAGTGAGAAGTATTCAGAGATAGCCTGTTCTATCTCTGTTTTGTGGGCAGGGTCCGAGAGTATTGTTTCGTTAAGACGCCAGTGGCGGGAGTTAGGCAGTGAGGGGTGGTTAGTCCAGGACATACTTACTAGGGAATGGTCAGACCAGACTGTGTCTGTGATCTGAGATCTATTGACTGAGGGGATCAGAGCGTTGGAGATTAGAAGATGATCTATTCTAGCGTAGGTTTGATGGGCGTGAGAGAAGTGTGTGTAGTCCTTTTGGGTAGGGTTCATCTCCCTCCAAATGTCCGTGAGACCCCTTTGATACACTAATTTGGCAATTTTTGAGCTAAGTCTGGTGGGACGCACATTTTGTGCCGTAGGTGGTTTGGACTTATCAATGCCTTGATCAAAGGCGACGTTTGAGTCTCCGCCTAGGATCACCATGCCCTCCATAAGAGGGTCCAAGGTTTTAAATAGATCAGTGAAGAAGTTCAGTTGGCCTACGTTGGGGGCGTAGTAGGAGACCAGGGAGTACAGATGGCCATCTATAGTACCCTTGGCCAGGACAAACCTCCCTCCCGGGTCCCTGTATTCTGATTGTAACGTAAACCTACAGTGTTTAGATATGAGAATCGCTACCCCCTTAGACTTATCTTCCGCGTTGGCCAGGAAAAACTGTGGGAATTGGGCGTGTATGAAATTGGGTTTGTATCGGATCGGGAAGTGCGTCTCCTGCAGGAAAAGGACATCAATGTGGCGCGATTTCATGAAGTCTAGAACCTTCCGCCGTTTGGAAGGGGAGTTGAGGCCCTGTGTGTTGTGAGTGGCCACCTTCAGAGAGGGTGCCCTAGGGGCGTCACTAGCCATGGAGCAAAGGGGAGGGGGAGATCACCAAAACCCCGTCACCTACCTTGATAGAGGCCTCGCAGTGTGTATAGGGATCCGACCATCTGGGGAGCTGTCGACCTTCTGGGAGTAGACAGCCATCAGCAAGCCTATCACCGCCTGAAAGAGGAAGAGAAGTTAGGAAAGTATAAGGCAGAGGGAAGAGAAGGAGGGGGGGAAGGGGGGGGGAGACATGAGCCCACTGGGGCTCGGGTCGGTGCTGGGCATAACCTTGTCCAGCATCCAAAACCCTGTTCTCGTTTACCGCACCCTGTAGGCAGGGTGGGCGCCTAACCCAAGGAGAGGGCATAGCCTGATCCGTGGGATAGGAGGAGGCGCAGCAACATCGTTCCAGCCGCGACGTGAATAAAATTGTCAAAATTGTCAACGGGCAGTAAGGATGCACCGCCGACCTGCCCCCCGAAGGCCCACCACCCCCCCCACACGCCAAGCATGCGGGGAAGGCCGCAGGCCCCCGGGGGCACGCCGTGCGCCACCACAAAGTATTTAGGTATATAAGAATGCAAAAAGAAGGGGAATAAAAAAGAGAACCCCAAAACAGGCAATAACATCTTAAGCAAACGGCAGTAGGAATGACCAGGTGAGCATGAGTGGAGGCACTCAAATCATGAGTTTGTATCGTGTTAAACAGGTGGGCCATTCCGAGGCCAACATTAATGTCCTAATGGTCCCCGAGGGACGCAACCGGGAAAAAAACAAAACCAAAAACAAAAACAAAAACAAAAAGAGGCAGTTCTCCCAAGGGTACGGGAGAAGTCCACAGAGGGGAAACGACAGTCCTCACAGACTATTCCCAGAAGGACCTCGCGGCGGTGTCACGGCGGTCTGGTACCCTTATTCTTCTTGGTTTTAGGCTTGTCCCAGGTGCCTGTTAGGGGGCTCGCAGGAGAGGGGCGTTTGGTGGATCCAGGATTGGAGCCGGAGAGGTCCATGGCTGCTTCATGTGAGATGAGGCGAAGGTTCAGGAGCAGGCGTTCTCCATCTTGGAAGTTGTGGAATGCATGTGCCTTGCCCTTGTATTCAAACTTGACGGCAAACGGAAAGGCCCACTTGTATTGGATGTCACGTTGCGACAGGACCGATAGGAGAGGCTTTAGGGTCCTCCGTTTCTGAATGGTCGTGGGTGAAAGGTCAGCAAATACCTGAACAGTGTGACCTTGGAAAATAAGCGGGTTTTGGCGTCTGCAGGTCCTCATCACCTCCTCCTTCACCGAGAAAAAGTGTAGCTTGACCACAATGTCCCTGGGGGAGCCATCTTTCCTCAGTGGCCCCAGGGTTCTGTGGGCACGGTCAATCTCCAATTTGTGCTGGGGAATATTAGGGATAAGTTGTTTGACAAAGTCCTGGACCACGGAGAAAATGTCTTTGAATGACTCAGGGAGCCCCCTGATCCTAAAGTTTTCTCTTCTGGACCTATTTTCCAAATCATCGATTCGTGACATAGCTATGTCCAATTGGTCCTGTAGGAATTGAATATGGTCAGAGTTCTGCCGAGTTGTGGCAATGGTCTGATCTAGCTTGTTTTCTATGGATTCCATCCTGGATCCTATCATCTGAAAGTCCCCTCTAAGTTCTCCTGTTATCTTTGCTGCTGTTTGAGCGAGACCCCTGTCCAGCAGAAGTGACAGTTGTGTAAATAGATCAGTCGTATGTGACAGGGAATGTGCGGTGACGTCCGCCATGACAGGCCTTGCAGCTGCCTGAGGGGAAGTAGGCCGCAGGGGAGAGCCCATGATGTCTGCCATGGTTTGCTCCAGCAGTGACTCTGTTGAGGCTGGGGAGTGAGCCATGATGGAGAGGGGGCCAGCCGGGATCCCTGGTGTTAGCGGGCGTGCTACAGAGGCATATGAGGGTCTGGCTTCAAAGGACTCCTCCGTGTCAGTAAGGAAGGGCTGAGCGCCGCCCGCCATCTTGTGGGTGCGTGTCCCGCTTACCGCTTCCAGCTGCGGTCCCAGGCTGCGTCTTGTCGGTCCCACCGACATGTACGAGTGCCCTTGCCTTTCCCCTTTCGATCAGCTGTAGCGTGGTGGCCGGCCGGGACCCGATCCGCCCGTTAGATCCGTCGCACGGCCGGAACGATGCGGAGCTCCAAGGCTAAGCTGCCATCCCGGAGCTGTCCGCGCATGCGCCCCTGTTTGATACTTCTTATTGTGAGTACCTTGTTTTTACTATTGTCAAATACCCAATAAATGTTTGGAAATACTACACTATCGTGCATCCCTCTTTCCCCATGCCCCACTGTGAGGCTTGCTTGATGCAGACATATCAGGGACACAAAAGGGGACTCTGATTCCAGATAGGAGACACATACCAGTGGAGCCAGAGACACCAGACTAGGGACTTACCTTCATGAAGAGACAGAAGCATTTGAGGCAAAAGATCTGTGATAAGTTCTCCAAGATGTTTGGAACAACCTACCTGCCGAGTTTCTTCAAAAACTGTGTGCAAGTGTACATAGATGAATTGAAGCAGTTTTGATGGCAAATTGTGGTCACATAAAATAGTTATATATTTTGGATTTCTCTTCTGTTCACTTACTTTCCATTTTGTTAATTGATAAAAATATTTATTTAAAACATTTCTGAAAGTTTTCTTGGTTTATGTATGCACCAGACCAGCGTCCGGGTTCGCCTTGATATTTTCCCCAAAATGTTTAATATCCAATAAAAGCTGTTCCAGCTTTTCCCCCCTTCTGCCCTTTGACTCGGGCACTAAGTTGTAACAGGATCCCTCTAATAAAGGCCTTATGGATGCCCCACATCACAAAGGGATTAGAAACAGAGTTAGCATTGAGCAAGAAGAATTCAGAGAATTCAGGGAGATATAGCCCACTTAGGTAGGTAAATTAAAGATTTGAGAATTTGCACACCATACATAAGTCAGACTAGGTGTGTTTTCCTCCTGCAGTACAATAGAAATGGGGCATGGTCAGACCATGTTATTGTGTGTATTGAAGAGGAAGAAACAGATTGCAATACCATTCTATCAACCACAATTAGATCAATCCATAAATAGGTGTTATGTCTAAAAGAGTGGAAGGTATAGTCATGTTCATTTGCATGCATACACCTCCAGGCATCATAAAGATCATTGCCATGCATAATTGGTTGTAGGGTTTGAGTCGGTCTCTTGGCTTTACATATGAGTCCACATGGTGATCTATGGTGAAGTTGTAGACCCTGCAGAGGAGCAAAGCATATTTCTGTAGGGAGAGGATCGTATGAAAAAGTTTCCGTAGGAACCAAACTTGATGCTTATTAGGGGGTATATATTAACTGTAGTGTAGAACTTGTTGTTGAGTTTTAGATTAAAAGCGATACAATTCCTGATAGCTGTACAAATTCATTTCTGTTTTGTAGGTGCAGAGGCTATATAGATGTGAGGGGAAAGCTTATGTTTGAAGACAGGAGCATTAGAGGCTTGAAAATGTGCCCCTTGGATGAACATAATGTCAGTGAAGGCACTGGGTGAGCTCTTCTGTGAGCCCACATGTGATCCAGTGCTCTGTGAGGTTGAGGGAGAGCCATTGGATGTGTTGGGGCATTGGATGTGTTGGGGCATTTTTTTTAGGCTGGGGAGCCTCCTTGTGCTTTCTGCCCATACCTAGAGGGTGAGGGTCCTCCAGGAAGGTGCTAGCACCAGTGGTAGTGGGTAGAATCTTTTCAAGAGTCACTAATGCCCAGTAATGGAGTGAAGCTCTTCTCCTAAGCTGCTATTCTTCAGAGTGGTAGCCATGCCCCCCACCTTTGAAAGCATTCTTAATTGACAGCATTTTTTCACACCTGGCTAAAACTTTTGTAGTAGTAGTGTACATTTATCTTAACCAGGCCTGTTGCTCAAAACAGGTTTTTCTCAACTCATACAAAATGGATACATTTTACAAATTAGCTGAATAGAAGAATATCAGATGTTGATCAAAGCTACAGTATTAAAGTATAAACGATGTAAATATCAAGCATAACCACAGCATGCCATTTAATGTATATGCTGAGATATTGGACTAGACATGAAATGGGCACATAGCAGAACCATCTGGCTCCTCTCATGTATTATTGTATTATTCATGAACTTATTACCGGTATACATTTTATTTCACCCAGGGCCTAAGGTAGCACAATAAAAAAATCAAAAGCATCCAGTGTGTATCAAAAGATTACATTTCACAGTGATATCTTCATTTTAATATGCCACAATTTTAGGGAGCACAGGAGATCAAATGTCCTTGTTTGTGAATAGTACAACGGAAACAATTTCAGAGCCCAGTTTATTAATAATGTTGACAAACAAACAACACCTTTTAATGTACTGTGGTAGGTCAACAGTAATTTAAATCATAGCAGTGATGACCTCAAACATTGTGCATAATGTAATTCTGGATAGTCTGGATAGTGTTTATTTTTCATTAACATAGATGCAGCAGCTAGAAAATGGGAACAAAGAAGTCTGAAAGTTTAGTTGCTCTTTATATATGTAAACAATGTTAGGGTTTCATTTAATTACGCTTATGCATCTGAATTTACATGCATTTACTGGGCTAAGGTTGCTATTTTTTTAAACCCCTTTGCACAGGATTGGATGTTTTATATGAACAGAAGTTTTTTTTTTTTTTTTTCTTCATCCCCATGACTTTATTTGTGAGACTTACCCCACTTCATGACTAGGTAATTTTTTGCGATACGTCACTGCGTTACTTTAATTCACAACTGCGCAGTCGTGCTACACTGTACCCAAATAAAATGTATGTAATTTTTTTTTCCCACAAATATAACCTTTTTTGGTGATATTTGATCACCACCACTATTTTTTATTTTTTGCTCTATAAACAAAAAAAAAGACTGACGATTAAAAAAAAAAGGCTCTGATGAAGTCACATGTCGTGACGTAACGCGTAAGGTAATAGCTAGACGTGACCGGAAGTGACGCGGAACCCCGTTCGTTCATCCAAAATCATTGTATTTGGCGTTTGATATTTACATTTTTGTAAGCGCAATTTTAGTCTTTAATAAAACTGCATATGTTTTGACCTACTTCACTATGGGAGTCCCTTCTCTTTTGCTCTCCTCTGTGTGACATCGTCCCTGGTGAGCCTCCATATTTCTGAAGACCGGCATTGCGGATTTAGCAGAGAGGGCACTGCAGCTTCCACACATTTGATCTGAGGTTTTATCCAAAGTGATTTCCCCACATCAGGGAGGTAAGCGCTCTGTGAGCTCAGCGTTTGTGAAGACTCTTATATCATCATATCATCCACTTCCTTGGCAGATTGTTTATGAATGGAACTTCTTTATAAATATATTTATATTTATTTATATATTTTGGACATTTTGGTCACAGCTGAACTAGTTTCAGTTTCACATTTGATTATTGGGATATTCACTAGGATTAGTGTTTGTTACAATTTATTTATTGCTTTATTTGTTTGCACATTTTTTCAATATTTGTTTGCACGTTTTTCAGTGTTTACTGATCTTCATTATTCAGTGCTTATTGCGCTCATCACTTTCATTATTCATACCACTTGTTTTTGTTGTTAGTAACAATATAGATTTAAGCAGCAGTTTGATTGCATGTTTATTATAATTCACTTTACCTCATATTTTCACTATTGGCTAGCGCTTTAGATCCCCCCATTTTTTGCAGTACAATACATTAACTCTGCAGGGTGCCCAAACATTTTTTAGTTTTCTGTATTTTTGAAAGTGTAAATGATGAAAATAAAATCTAACTTTTTTTGACATACTGTATTATAAGAATGTCTAATCTGTAATTTGATGCCTTTTGGAGATTTTTCCATCTTTCCTTGGCTTCGTTATGCACATTAATACAAATTTTTACCTGGGGTGCCCAAACTTTCGATCCCCACTCTCTCTCTCTCTCTATATATATATATATATATATATATATATATATTTATATATATATATATATATATATATATATATATATATATATATATATATATATATATATATATATGTTTTACTTTCTTTTCTAAAGCATATGCAATAAAAATAAAAAAATCTAATCTCTACAAAAATTAGGCCAATATTCACTCTGCTACATATATTTGGTAAAACAAAAATAATTAAATCCTAGCTTCTGATTTACTATCGCTTGAATACGTTTCTATGGGCCAAGCTGGCTATCACGTATCTGGTCAAAGGCCGAAGTGCTCAAAGGGCTCCCCTTGCTGGTAAGTGCAGAACACCCCTGGAGGTGGTACAGGGAATGCAGTGCCCAAAGAAGCACAGGTTTCCAGTTGTAGTAGTCTGCAGAGCTGATCACCAGATGGACCAGCAGGAATAGGCAGGATGCGCTGTAAGGCAGGTGTCTTTAGCAGTCCTGGGAGTACTTGGCAGCAGGGCAAAGCAGGAAGCAGAACCAGAAACCAGGCCAAGGATCATACACAATGGATCAGTCAGTAGCATAGGCAGGTAGCAGAAACTGGAGCAAGCCGTGGTAATACACAGGTAAACATGTAATAGCAGAGTTGGTGAGCCAAGTCGAGGTCAAACACAGTGGATCAAGCAGAAGCAAGTCAGAAGTTCAAGCCAGGGGCCAGAGCCAGGGATCAAGGTGAATCTGTTCAAAAGGCAAGCTGGGCCAGGACAGGAGGTCCAACATCGATTCTGCTGGCCATTGCCTGATATGCTAGTTCTTCTGTGGATTGTTTTCTGACACTGACCCAAACAATTTTGTTTACTAATTGCTGCAGTGCTGTCATGACATCATCCACCCACCTATCCTTCTCAGCCATTCTGGTGGAGTCTGGTATTCATTGATACAAAAGCAAGGCTTCCTTTGAATGTTTGAGCAGCACTCAGCCCACCTGAATTTTGTTACAGCAACACACAGGAAGTCCCTGTACTGCTGCCAAAAAACAGTGGCCCAGATTCATAGAGCGATTACGCCTGTCTAACTGGTGTTAGACAGGAGTAATTTCAAATTTTGCGCGCCGTATCACTAGTTTGAATCCTCAAACCATGATACGGCGGCTTCGGGCTTCGATCCGAGAGGCTTACGTCCTCGTAAGCCTTCGGATCTACGTTGCGATATTTTTACGGCCGCTGGGTGGAGTCCCCGTCGTTTTCACCGTCTGGGTTTGCAAATTAGTTTTTACGGCGATCCACAAAGGTACGAGTGTCCCTCGCAATCGCCTACGTCATTTTTTGGCTACGTAATGTTAGAGGAGCTTTTTGCTGGTCTAACAGTGCGTAACCCATGTAAAGTATGGCCGTCGTTCCCGCGTCGAATTGAAATTATTATTTTTTTTTTAACGTAACTCGTTCGGGAATAGGAATGTACGTAAACGACGCTACTACGACGTAACGACGTGATTTCACGCAATGCACGTCGGGAAATTTGCGAACGGAGCATGCGCAGTTCGATCGCCGCGGGAACGCGCCTATTTTAAATGCTTCACGCCCCCTACTCGCGTAGATGGATTGCGACGGGAGAAATACACTACGCCGCCGTCGTTTACTGGACAAAATCTACCTGGATTCCACGTAGAGCCAGGTAAAAAACGGCGGCGTAGTGTATTTCTGATACTCTACGATAATCTAATTCTCTCTGAATCTGGGCCAGTATTTTTTAGCATATGTAACGGGTGCTACATACAGTTTATACAAGTTCAACATACAGGACTGACAGCAGCTGTAGCATTTTGTAAATGAATAGTTTAATAGGATATTTAAAGTGATAGCAAAAGCTGAGGTTAGGCTCCTTAAATTGTGTATAGAATGTATTGCATGTGGGTCCTGTTAGAGGTGCTTTCTATTCTGTTAAACAAAATGTAACATGTTCCGAAATTAGTATACGTACAATACATTTTCCACAAGTAGCTCTAATGTCAATGAAATGTAGACAGAGATGGCCTTTTAGGGCTTTTCTTTTCACAAGAAACTTGAAGTCTGTGCTTATTTTCAGTTGCAGCTATATTTTCTAATAGGACTTTTATTCTTGATGTGGATTGAAAGTATTCAACACAGTGGCAACAGAAACTATGAATAGTTTTGGAATATCATACCTCTATGAGGCATCCTAATAAGTGACTCATTTGTCTGAAGGCCTTTTTATCACAACACAAATATAACCATGACAATTAGCTAAAATATAGCCTGCATTTCAGCTCATCATTAAATAAATAGTTACAATTTTACCACTTTTTCATGCAGTTTGTCACTTGGTGCTGTGTGAAACAAACAGTATTACAATCTTTAATTATTTTATAGAAATTAACACATTTCAGAAAATGTCTTATTATGTCTTTGTCAAAATGGCTGTGAATTTGTTTTCTGAAAACATCAAAAGATGTACGCAAAAGTTATTCTCCTAGCTTCCCATATGTGCTTTTCCCAGCCCTGTCACATCTTTAGTTCAAAATACAGTTTATTAATAAGTGAAACCATTTGCCTCTGTCCGAATTTTCAGCATTTGCTGAAGATTAAGGTTGACAAACTTTTGGTGCTTCATGCAGTTATTAGTGTAGGGAATGTGCTTTAGCATACCCTGCATAAAGGCACAGAATCTTAATGCAGATACTATGTTCAGTGTGTTTCAGGGATAGAAAAAAACATGGAACTAAATTTCCAAGCTGAAAAACAAAATAACACAATCAAACTATCAACTCTTTTTGATGGCTGTAGTTTCTTTCTGTATCTATTTATTGTAGTGGAAAACTTAGCAGAAAATGTTAGCCTACAGGCTACAGAAAGGACAAGATTTGGGAAATGGGATACACAAGTGACTAGAGACAGAGTAGAATTAAAAACATAGGAAAGGAGAAGGATAATTCTAGAAAATAACTCGGCCACAGTGTGTTGCTTTAATTGTCCACAAGAACCGAAAAATATGCAACTAACATTCATACATTATGTACAGTATATGCAAAAATGTGCAGCAAGCATACCTACCTGCCATGTTTTTATTGACAATCTGTCTCACCTACTGTGGTAAATCTGTCACAAAACCTTTGCAAAAGTTTGACAGTTTTCTGCCCAGGTTTAGCTGCAATAAAACAAAATAATGTTAAATATATTCTGCAAAATAATACCCAAACTCATTTGCTATAGGTGTGCATTTAAATTTGTCACTGCAAAATAATATGCAGGAAATGTCATGCACCAGGATCAGTTTAAAAATGTCTTTACTCCCTGAGAAAAAGTCCAATGATCAACCTACTTGGGAGCCACATGCATTTCGCCCAACAAGAGCTTAATCAATGATTAATAAATACATAGAATAAATATGTTTTAAAATTCACCTGTTGTGGGGTTTTGTGTTGTTTCAGAAGCTATGCCTGCACCTGAACTATGCAAAATGTAGCAATTTGGAGCAGTATTGTTTTTTTTACTAAATTTACTAAATTACAAATAGTTCTGCGAGCTACTAATATGTAAAAAATAAAAAAATATATATTTTGTATTATATTCACAATCCCATAAATGTGTAAATGTGTCTACATTTTCTACAAAGTGCGCAGTGCTATAGTGTTTGATACATTGCTAAAAAACAACTAATACAAAATAATTTGATATAAAAGTTTAATATAAACAATAAATAATAATTAAAAATAATCAATACAGTGCCGTCTAAAATAGGAATAAATGTGTCCTTGCAAGTTGAATAAACAGCCTTCTCAAAATGAATATAGTCCACAAAATAGTGTGTTTCCTCCTTCCACTCCTTAATGGTGCTCAAATAACCAATACAAGGTGTCACCATAAACATGCTCCTCACTCCTCTAGGAATAATCTCACCTGGTATAATGTGGCCACTACAGCCAAGTAGGGTCAATAATGGCTTTTTAGCCCCGTCCAGGCTACAGAGCACTCCAAGCCTCCTCTCCACTATCTCCGCTCAAAAAAAGACATTGCCATCCAAAGTATACATTTAAAGAAAAATGCTGATAGTGCTTATATTTTTTTTTTTAAACAGTTTTAATAGGTACAAAAATACACAGGGTACTCACATTTCTCAGGTGCTTCCAGCACACTAGACTATAAAAGGCATAGAAAGCATAAAAATCTGTTGTAGAGGTCTCCCCACACTATGCATAAGCCTCACGGATAACCCTCTGGCAGCCAGGTCCACCCTAGCTCCAGATTTTATTATCGTCCCCTACTCGTGCCGACACAGAGTCATGTGTCTTCTTCAGGAGGTTATTCTTATTTTATATATTTTTTGACTGTTTCGTTTATATATGCCCCATTGACTATCTGTCTGTGTTTCAAAAGCCATTTCTCTTCCTTTTTTTTCACTGAATAAGTGGAGCTTACTGGGTAAATATTGCCCTCCAACCAACATGTTCTCTTTAAAAACTGTGATTTGTCCATGACACTAATACCATAGAGCATAAACCATCTTCCTCAATGCAGACGATCTGGTGTAAAGCACTGCTTTGTCTGCTTTCTTGTATCTGACTGGCTTTAGAGGGAGGAAAAGCACATGACAAGTTAACTTCTGACAACAAATTATTGTTATTATTGTTATGATTAATATTATACAGGATTTATATATTGCCAACAGTTTACGCAGTGTTTTACAATATAAAGGGGACAGTACAATTACAATACAGTTCAATGTAAAAGTAAATATGAGGGCCCTTCTCAATGAGCTTACATACTAAAGGGAAGGGGAGTTGCTACAAAAGGTAATAGCTGCAGGGGGTGAAGGTGGGTTAGGCTTCCTTGAATAAATGAGCCTTTAAGGATCACCTAAAGGCAGACAGGGTAGGAGCTGACTGGGCATACTGTGGCAGGGAGTTCCAGAGGATGGAAGAGGCTCTGAAGAATTCCTGGAGGTGAGCATGGGAGGTGGTAACAAGGGAGCCAGCGAGCAGGAGGTCTTGGGAGGAGCAGAGAGGATGATTTTGGCGATTAATACAGATGAGGTTGGTAATGTAGCTGGGGCATTGCTGTGGATGTCCTTGTATGTTGTGGTTAGTATTTAGAATTTTATACATTGAGGTTAAGGAAAGCCAGTGAAGAAATTGGCAGAGAGGGGCAGCAGCCATGGATTGATTAGTAAGGTTAGTCTAGCAGCAGCATTCATTATAGACTGAAGGGAAGATGGCCTGTGTAAAGGTAGGCCAGTGAGGAGGGAGTTTCAGTAGTCAAGGCGAAAAATAGCCAAGGAGTGAATAAGTTGTTTTGTGGTGTCATTAGTCATTAAAGGGAAAATTCTGGAAATGTTTCTGAGGTTAAGGCGGCAAAATTTAGCCAATGATTGGATGTGGGGCTGAAGGAAAGCTCAGAGTCTAGGATTACACCCAGTACCCTGGCATGTGTGGAGGGACCAATGGTTGTGCCGTTGATTTCAATAGTGTAGTCATGGGGGAGAAGATTGTGGAGGAGGAAATATTACGAGCTCAGTTATCGAAAGATTGAGTTTGAGAAAGTGGTGTGATATCCATACTGATATGTCAGTAAGTATGTGATACGTAAGAAGGTTGAGGGGTGTGTGTTGAGGAGTCAAGAGATATATCTGGGTGTCTTCGGCATAAAGGTGGTATGGGAAACAATGAGAGGTTATCAATTGGTCCAGGGAAGAGGTATAGAGAGAGAATATGAGGGGCCCAAGGATGGAGCCTTGGGATACCCTAACAGAAAGAGGAAGAGGAGCAGAGGAGAATGTGTTGTATGTGGTACTGAGATAGGTAGAGGGAGAACCAAGGAATAGAAGAGAAGAGATAATATATATATATATATATATATATATATATATATATATATATATACAGTATATATTATTATAATTTGACAGGATGATACCCTGAGTAACTGCAACATTTCCTATAGCTAAGCTTGACTATGGTTGTCTTTGGTTAAGTCTGTGAGGAACCCATGCAGCAGCATATGCAGTACAATTTCTGTTCATAGGTGGTCATATACCTCCAGTGGCCCAAGCATAAAACTTGAGAAAAGAAAGACATGAAACAAAACTGAAGTTGATGTCTGTAGCGACTAATCATAATGTTTCAATAAATTAAATTACATTTCCAATTGACTGCTTATGATAATAGTTAAAATATTGTGCTAGTTTTCTTTTTTCCAGTTTAAATTGATCAGCCCATTGATGCTTTGCCATGCGAATGGGTATACACAGGTAAAATATACTTAATTAATACTGTACTTCACTAGTGATAAATACTGTTGCTCGTTTAAGGTTTCATTTATCAAAGTGTCTGAAGGAAAAACTGTTCTTGGAGCCACGAGCTGTCAGTAAGGCCCCTTTCACATTGAGGCGTGGAGCCGCGGTGACGGTATAGCCGCGCTATTTGTAGCGCCGCTATACCGTCGTGTTTACCGCGATATTCGGGCGCGCTATAGGAGCGGTGAACACACCGCTCCTATACCGCGGTAAAGATGCGGCTAGCAGGACTTTTGGAGCGTTCCTGCTAGCGCACCGCTTCAGTGTGAAAGCCTTCGGGCTTTCACATTGAACACTACAGGGCATGATTTTTCATGCGGTATAGCAGCGCTATTTTTAGCGCTGTACCGCATGAAAAACGCCTCAATGTGAAAGGGGCCTAAGACTCTGCTCCCTTTATCCCAGTGCGGTATAAAAGGGAGGCTGGGGTTGGCTACTATTGGTAACTTTTTCCTTCATACCAAAATAATTCTAATGACCAGAGGAATAACACTATGCAGGGATAGAATAGAGTTGAATGGAGTTAAATAAATATGTGTTCTGTATTGAGCAGTGTCCATTCTTCTACATAGGCTTATAAAGAGAGATGGCCTTTAAGTTCAACCTTAAAGAGGTACCACAAGATAGTTCTGTGTGATACTCAAGATCAAATTATGTGCAGGTATCACTTAAATATAGTTCCTTTCTAACACCATACATCCCAATTAACCTGACTAAAATATGCTAGCTCAAATGCCTTTTCTCCAAAAATAGAAGTATAGTTCTTGGCTGCCCTTCCATGTACAATGAAAAGTAACCCATAATGAAAGCTTTAAGTGACACTTAAAAATATTTAATGGTGGAAGCACATTAACAAGATGTGACCTCTCTCCCTAGATTAAAGACACAATGGGCACTTAGTGGTTCAGATGTAAGTGCTTGCCTCTGCATTTTTAAACCTGAAAATCAATCCCGTTTGTTCATCCTACTGAATGTGTCATATAGAGATTTAATTAATTTATGATGATGGAGAACTTTATAAAGACATATTTTGACTACAGAAACCATCAGGGATTCTGAATCATTTAATGCCAAAAGAGATAGGAAAATGAAGATTAGAATGAATTTGATGACTGGAAAACAGACCACTTGACATCTCAGCGGAAAAGAGATTGATTACCGGACATTCATTTATAATTGTTTAAAATTATACCTGGGTGATAAAAACAGCTGCTTTATAGCTTTGAATGTGTAGCTAGCTTGGTGCTCTACCGGCTGTGTTCAGCTACCTCTTACTTCTCCCCCATCCTCCCACTGTGAGCAGTGACAGAGCCAGGACCTCTGTGTGTTATGTAGCAGCCATCTCTCACCCCTCTGCCTGATATGTGAGCAGAGCCGGCTGTGTTCCTCCCACTCCTCACTTTGTTCTTAAAAGGGTGCTGCACAATACAAGTCAATAGAAGCTAATGGCACTGCAGACTTTAATTTCCAGTACTCCCTGTAGAACAATGGGGCAGAGACAGAACCTGTCCCTGCAATTCTGGAGAGATTTGTGTTTAACAGACAGACATGTGGGCTTGGCCGAGGCTGTTAAGAGACCCGGGGGTGCCCTCTCAAAGTGGTGTGGGAACCAGAGAATGCTGACCTGTTGCCTTTTGCTTAGCCTGCACAGAGATCAGGTGCCCTTGTTGTGTCCATAAGAGCCTGAGGACTGAGTCGCAGAGGGATCGCTTGCTGTGCCTTGGGACCAGAGCTAGGGGGCCATTGTCATGTGTGCCTATGTCAGAGAAGACAAAGCCTGTGAGGACCATAGCTAAGAGACTGAGCCTTGTGGGGACCTGTTCAGGACAGTAGACCATCAAGTGATCTGAACCACATTCCTGTGTAGCAGGAGCAGTGCCGATCCTGACCTTCCTGGTGCCCTACGCAAAATGACTTGTCAAATTAAAGTCGAGAAGTGGGGGGCTGCCGAAAATGACATGTCACATTAAAGTTGAGTAGTGACATTTCACATTAAAGATTAAAGTTATGAAGCGGGGGGAGGGGGTGTTCTGCTGTCGGAAATGAAATCTTACATTAAAATGAGAAGCGGGGGGTACTGAATTCTTACTTCTTCTCCCATGCAGCCAGCGAGTTGAGAAGTGGGGTGAGGGGCCGAAAATGACACTTCTCACCAGACGGGCCTCTAGTAATTTGGGGGGTCCTCTGCAGCTTTGCCGAGCCCTAAGCGGCTTACATAGTGAGCCTATAGGGCGGATTGGCCCTGACCAGGAGGGGTGGGCTGATTCATCTGTGCTTATCTTAACACTGACACAGCTGATGCATTAGAGACTGTTCTTCACTTAGAATCACATCATCCATCCATTACACACTCTTAAAGGGACAGCTCTTACATAAGGACCCTAACAAAAGCCAGGTAATACTGACAATTAGGCGCTAGGTACTTTATAGCCACCTCTAGGGGGACTGCTTTGTTAGGAATGCATACACGCACGTGCTGCTGGGGCTGTATGCATAGTGTGCACAAGAGAACCTTTATTCTTGGGTCAGTTATTGCCAATACTCATCCCACTCTTGCTCCACATGTGCAGCGATCTGTGGTACCGTGTGTCACTCGGACAGGGTGCATCGTCAATAATGTTGAAGAGCCAATGACAGCGGCTCTTTACCACGTGATTGGCTGTGTCCAATCACAGCCGATCACAAATATAAACAAAGGCCTGAAAGTGAAGGTTACCAGCTTCTTCTCCTCTCACACAACTCCAGTATTAGGAGAACAGTGCCAGGGAACAGTTACTTATCTGTGTCTTTTAGCGTACTGCACACATCACCCAAATAAAGAGAACCTGTCACATCACCCATCAGCAGTGTTACTGTAGCCCACCAGTGCAACTGCCACCCATCAGTGCCCATAAGTGCACCTGTCACCCATCAGTAGTGTTGCTGTCATCCATCAGTGCCCATAAGAGCACTCGACACCCATCAGCAGTGTTACTGTCATCCATCAGTAATGTACCTGTCGCCAATAAGTGACCATCAGCAGTGTACCTGTCACCAATCAGTACCTGTCACATATCGCCTATCAAAAGCCTGATCTGCATAATAGACCCTGCATTTTTGAAAGTGCAAAAATGGTTAAAAGCACTTACAAGATCGTTGAGTGTTAAAAGACATGATAAAATCAGGAGTCCTCATCTGTGGCATGTGTCCATCCTCGGCACAGTTGTAGAGAGCAGTGTAGAGCCGTCCAGCAGCTGTAAAGTGTTCTCATACATGTTGGGAAGAGAAGGCAGCAGGGAAGCCTGTGTTCTGTGTTCACTACAGGACACATTAGGCCAGGCCCGGATTGGCCAATCGGGAGAACCGGGATAATTCCTGGTGGGCTGGTCGGGTTAAGGGCCGGTGAAATACCGGTGAAATATGCCTCCTGCCTTCCAGCAGCCGAGGCGTGGACCGATGACATTACTCGGCACCGCAGGATCAAATTGGCTGCTGGTTTATGCACAATCCGTCAGTACATACTGCGCATGTAAGAAAAGTGGTAATACTGCGCTGTCTATGTGAATGGCCTAGAAAAAAATGCTAGCAACTTGAAATGTGAGATACCCACAAAAATAATACAACTAAACAAGAAAAAGCTGCGCAAATATGAACACTACAGTGCAGAACTCCAATAGCAGTCCTGTGTAGAATAAGTGAAAGTCCCGTATTGCAGGTGATAAATAAATTAAGTGACAAATGAAAAAGTCCATTAATCAAGTACGGAACACATTATGCATCTGATGGAAACTGATAGCAGAAAAAATTATTCTTTCCTCCAGATAGATGGTGACATCAAATGCAAAAAAACTCAGAAACAGTGCATGGATAGATAAACACCTCCACCTTTCAATCACACCGCCCCTTACCAGAGGGGAAGATCCCAACTAGAGATCTTCTGACAGCAGATGGCTTAATCCCCAGCCAGGGGTTAACGTGGCAGGATATCCAAGAGCCGAGACTTCTCCAACAGTGGACCGATGGTCCGTGTTGTAATGAAACAGGAAAGTAGATAAAATTTGCATGTGAAAATATAGCCGGCCGGCTAGCACACCCGTTCACTCCCGGACACAGTTTGCAGTTTAAAAGACGTCAGCACGCCGCCACCCTACGCCGTTTCGTCTCAAAAGTAGTGAGCAAATTTGGTGTGGAAGCGCATTGGAGTATTTATATTTGTTTATAATAGAAAGACAGTGGAGTGATGGGGAGGGATGTTGACAGAGAGATGGAAAGAGTGAGGAGTGAGTTGGGGTTCTTTCACACGTTCAGCAAGTAGGTAGGTGGGAGAATACTGTGGGTGTGTTCTAATAAATCTTCACTGTGAAGCAAAACTTAGTTTACTGTATTTGCACTGAATTGGAAATATTTTTGGAAAAATACTATGAATTACAGGCTGTAGAGAACAGTGCGCCATTGCAAACTTATATTTTGAGGTTTTAATTACATTATTTTAATAGTCTGTGAACTAAAGTGGGCTGGTCTAAGGCATGAAACTCCAGGGCTGAAAATGAGTCCCACTACGGCACTGCATGAGGCTGATGGTGTCAGTGGGGAGACCACATGTGCGGCTCCTTCATCAGACCTGATGTTCCCAAACGCATTACACATACAATGCTGTGAAAAAGTATTTGCCCCTTATGTATTTATTTTGCATATTTGTCACACTTAAATGACTCAGATCCTCAAACAAATTTTATTATTAAACAAAGATAACCCAAGTACATACAAAATGCAGTTTTTAAATGACAGTTTCATTTAATAAGGCAAAAACCTGCCTGGCTTTATGTGAAAAAGTAATTGCCCCCTAAACCTGATAACTGGTTATGCCACCCTTGGCGGCAACAACTGCAATCAAGCAATTGCGATAACTGGCAATGAGTCTTTCACATTGCTGTGGAGCAATTTTGACGCACTTTGCTTTGCAGGATTGTTTTAATTCAGCCACATTGGAGGGTTTTCCAGTATGAATGGCCAGTGTAAGGTCATGATATAGCATCTCAATTGGATTTAAATCCGGGCTTTGACTAAGCCACTTCAAAACCTAAATTCTGCTTTGTTTGAACCATTTGAAGGTGGACTTGTTGTTGTGTTTTGGGTCATTATCCTGCTGCATAACCCGAGTGCACCCGAGCTTGAGGACACAAACTGATGGCCGGACATTCTCTCACAGGATTTTCTGGTAGAGCTCAGAATTCATGGTTCCATCAATTATGGTAAGTCATCCAGGTCCAGCTCCAAGAGTAATAGAGATACAGCCTGTTTCTGAGCAGTAAAGCTAACACGTGGACAACAAATATAGAAATATGATAGTATATACATTTTTTTTATATAGAGTATATATATATATATATATATATATATATATTATCACATTTATTTAGGGTGATATACAGTATAAACCTACCTTAAGGTTAAAACTCTATTACAAGAAATTAATTTTATGTACAGATTTGAGAAACGTTGAATCTTATACATTGCGGAGATGCAACTGCAGATACTTCTGTGCTTTTGCAAAGGCAAATAATTTCTTTGTGAATAATAAAGTCATATGAATTTGTATCAATATATAAACTGATATGACTTTATTCTAATCCTTTAAATTTCAGTTATGGTGATAATGTATAAATGTGACATATATACTGTAGTACGTAAGTATATATATATATATATATATATATATATATATATATATACTGTATATACACTGACGTAGAACACAATGACGTGCTGAAAAAACGAAGTTCAATGCTTCCAAGCATGCGTCGACTTGATTCGGAGCATGCGCGGGTTTTTGGTCCGATGCTTTTGCGTACTAACCATCAAATCTGTCCGACGGACAGATTTTAAAGCAAGTTTTAAAACTTTGGTCCAACGGACAACGGTCCGATAGCCCGTACACACCATCGAATTGGTCCGATGAAACTGGTCTGCAGACCAGTTTCATTGGACCGGTCTGATCGTGTGTACGCGGCCTAACACTCTTGTATACAAGAAGAAGGTTTCCTACATAATAATAATTAAGAGTTTTAACCTAAAAGTAGAAACTTGTAAATAATTACATAGGCCATTTAGCACATTTTTAAAAGCACACATTTATATGTTATAGTTAGGTAAAGAATTGTCCAGAAATTTTAAACTATGCTGTATATGCTGATATGTTTTTTGATATCTTATTTATACAATAAAGTATTTGAGCCATTCATCAGTGTTACAATGTAATGACCATTTTTATATATTCTACAGTCAAGGCAACTTAAAATATATGGCTCTTGCTAACTGAGTGATTTATCAAACCGCTTACATGTTGTGATGCTGACACTCTACTCCAACTCAGGATTCCAAAGATGTTACTAGTTTCAAAATCAGAAGACTTAGGCTCGGATTCACAAAGCAGTTGCGCCGACATATCTCCAGATACGCCGAGTAAGTACAAATATGTGCCGTCGTATCTTTGCGCCGGGCCCACAAACAGACTTCATCTCACCAACGTAACTTGCCTACGGTGTAGAGTGGGTGCATATTTACGCTGGACGCATGTACGCTCCCATTGATTTTCTATTCAAATATGCAAATAAGGGAAATACAGCGATTCACGAATGTACTTGCACCCAGCGCATGATATATGCGGTTTGCGTACGCTTTACGTCCGGCGTAAAGTTATTCCCCATAGATGAGGCGCAATCCATGCAAAGGTATGGACAAGGGAACATACGTCTAGGTATTGTACGTTGGATGTCTGTGAATATGGGCCGACGTGGGTCTAGCTGGGCGTAGGTTACATTAACACAGTGAACACAGTGATCCGGCGTATCTTAGGCAGTTGTTCCGACGTGGTTGTGCGCATGCGCACGGGAATATGTCCACGTCTCGACGCATGCGTGGTTCGTTTTAAGTACTTCTCTGGTGCCCGGCCCATCATTTGCATGGGGTCACGCTTCATTAGCATGGATCACACCCACTTCCACCTACGTCGGCTTACGCCTACGAAATATACGCCACGCTGGTGCAACGTTGGAAGCATTTGCTTTGTGAATTCCATGCTTGCCTCTCTGTGCTGCATCGGCGTAGCGTAAAAGAGATACGCTACGGCGGCATGAATGTGTGACGATGTCTGTGAATCCAGGCCATAATCCCTAGTGGTTCTCCAAAGAAAGTTTTTTCTTGCTTTGTAAAACAGTGTCATAGACTATACAGATATGTACCTTTTTTGATCGTATCATATTGTGAACATATTCCCATGATGCTTCTTTATGTGATGACATTTGTGAGACAAAGGGTTGCATCATATAGGACTGCTATCTGATATAGATAGATGACAATGTATAGCCTGTTGTATCTTAAACTGTGATATTTTCTGTGCCAGGAGCAAGGTATGATGACTTCTTCACATTCAGACCCAAATTAAATATTACAGTTTGTGATAAATATTTCACGTCAGTTCAGCCTTGCTTTGTTCTATAAATGCATCTCAGCCTATCGGCATGTGCTTGCGCTACACAGTATTGAGTATTGACCTTCAAAGGGGGTCTATTTTCCAGGAAGTTTTCTTTTTTTTTGGTTTTGTTTTTTCTTGATTTTTCTTTTTGTTTCTGAACATACATGTTATTATATAAAGAGTCTTACACTATCATAATACTTACCATCACTGGTGCAGGGAGCCTAAAATGGGTCAGATGAGGTCACTCAGTTTGATAGCGAAATCCTCTAAACCCCAGTATTACTGAGTTTTCCATTTATATTGTGAATATCAATCTGTTCTAATCCAGTGGCAGCAATCGTCTTATAATTTTCAGAGATCCTTATAAAATAAATAGTGACAACTAATGACAGAACTAGACATCATTGTTTATTCTTTAGGCTTTGGGGGGGGGGGGGAAGAACCATAAATAAACCTGGCCATCTCAGGTGGACTTTCTCATGGAACAATATATCAATGGTTTCACTTGTACTGCCCTTTACATCACCCTCCTCATTAAAGGGGAGCTTCAGGCAACTTTGTAAAAAGTAAAAGTCAGCAGCTACTAAACTGTAGCTGCTGAATTTTAATCACAAAGCAAATGCTTCCAACGTTGCACCAGCGTGGCGTATATTTCGTAGGCGTAAGCCGACGTAGGTGGAAGTGGGTGTGATCCATGCTAATGAAGCGTGACCCCATGCAAATGATGGGCCCAGTGCCTGCCGCCGAGAATGTGTTTTTAACACGCCAGCATCGCGCTGAATCTCGGCGACAGGCTGCCGATATCTCGCACTCGCTGGAATAGTAAAAGCACATTCCAGCGAGTGCGTCATAGAAGCGACGGGGATCCGACGCGGATTCCCGCCAATTCTACACGTGGGTGGAGTTTGTTATGAATCCTGAAGGAGAAATCCCCGCCGGATTTTTAAAGAAAAATCCGGCATGGGTTCCCCCCTCAGGAGCATAACGGGCCCTTAGGTCTGTTATGGGTTGTAAGGAGACCCCCTACGCCGAAAAAACGGCGTGGGGGTCCCCCCACAATCCATAACAGACCCGTATCCAAAGCACGCCGGCCGGCCGGTCAGGAAGGGAGTGGGGGCGAGCGAGCGCCCCCCCCTTCTGAGCCGTACCGGGCAGCATGCCCTCAACATGGAGGGGTTAGATGCTCTGGGGCAGGGGGCGCACTGCGGCCCCCCACCCCAGAGCACCCTGTCCCCATGTTGATGAGGACAGGGCCCCTTCCCGACAACCCTGGCCGTTGGTTGTCGGGGTATGCGGGCGGGAGGCTTATCGGAATCTGGAAGCCCCCTTTAATAAGGGGGCCCCCAGATACCGGCCCCCCACCCTAAGTGAATGAGTATGGGGTACATTGTACCCCTACCCATTCACCTGCAAATAAAAAGTGTAAACACAAATAAACCACACAGGGTATTGAAATATTTTATTAGTTGGCCGCCGGGGGGGTGTGTATGATCGCTTTTATAAAAGCGCCCCCCTCCGGCGGGCATCTGTGGGGGGTGGGTGCCGCCGTCTGGTTCTCTTCCGCCGCCGGGGGGGCGCTTTGATAAAAGCGCCCACCACCCGGCGGGCTTCTTTCGACGTCTTCGGCGGCTGGGGGGTCTTCTCCCACTCTCCGGGGTCTTCTCCTGCTCTCCGGGGGTCTTCTCCGCTCTCCGGGGGTCTTCTCCGCTCTCCGGGGGTCTTCTTCTTCTTCAGGACTTGCTGCCGCTAACTTTGTGTGTTAGCTCAATTACGTCTTCTTCTTCTGTTCTCCAGATGTTGACGCGACGCTTCCTTCCGCTGTTATGCCGGGCGCGCGGCTCGCAGAGAATTATATAGGCCTGTCTTGTGACGTCGCAGTCCCATCATGCTCCGGTAGGTACCACGTGCTACCTACCGGAGCATGATGGGACTGCGACGTCACAAGACAGGCCTATATAACTCGCTGCGAGCCGCGCGCCCGGCATAACAGCGGAAGGAAGCGTCGCGTCAACATCTGGAGAACAGAAGAAGAAGAAGACGTCACAGAGGAGGGGGCTCGCCGCCGCTAGTAATTGAGCTAACACACAAAGTTAGCGGCGGCGAGTCCTGAAGAAGAAGAAGACCCCCGGAGAGCGGAGAAGACCCCGGAGAGCGGAGAAGACCCCCGGAGAGCAGGAGAAGACCCCGGAAGAGTGGGAGAAGACCCCCCAGCCGCCGAAGACGTCGAAAGAAGCCCGCCGGGTGGTGGGCGCTTTTATCAAAGCGCCCCCCCCGGCGGCGGAAGAGAACCAGACGGCGGCACCCACCCCCCACAGAAGCCCGCCGGAGGGGGGCGCTTTTATAAAAGCGATCATACACACCCCCCCCGGCGGCCAACTAATAAAATATTTCAATACCCTGTGTGGTTTATTTGTGTTTACACTTTTTATTTGCAGGTGAATGGGTAGGGGTACAATGTACCCCATACTCATTCACTTAGGGTGGGGGGCCGGTATCTGGGGGCCCCCTTATTAAAGGGGGCTTCCAGATTCTGATAAGCCTCCCGCCCGCATACCCCGACAACCAACGGCCAGGGTTGTCGGGAAGGGGCCCTGTCCTCATCAACATGGGGACAGGGTGCTCTGGGGTGGGGGGCCGCAGTTCGCCCCCTGCCCCAGAGCACCTAACCCCCCCATGTTGAGGGCATGCTGCCCGGTACGGCTCAGGAGGGGGGGGGGGGGGCGCTCGCTCGCCCCCACACCCTTCCTGACCGGCCGGCCGGCGTGCTTTGGATACGGGTCTGTTATGGATTGTGGGGGGACCCCCACGCCGTTTTTTCGGCGTAGGGGGTCTCCTTACAACCCATAACAGACCTAAGGGCCCGTTATGCTCCTGAGGGGGAACCCATGCCGGATTTTTCTTTAAAAATCCGGCGGGGATTTCTCCTTTAGGATTCATAACAAACTCCGCCCACGTGTAGAATTGGCGGGAATCCGCGTCGGATCCCCGTCGCTTCTATGACGGCTTTGTCTCCATCGCGGCAAGCCAGCTCGGCGCTGGCTCCCGCGATGGGGCTCGTAGGTGGTCAATCTCGCCGAGAAAGGGAGCGAGATTGACACAATATCCCAGTCACCTACTGTAGATGAGGCGCAATCCATGCAAAGGTATGGACAAGGGAACATACGTCTAGGTATTGTACGTTGGATGTCTGTGAATATGGGCCGACGTGGGTCTAGCTGGGCTTAGGTTACATTAACACAGTGAACACAGTGATCCGGCGTATCTTAGGCAGTTGTTCCGACGTGGTTGTGCGCATGCGCACGGGAATATGTCCACGTCTCGACGCATGCGTGGTTCGTTTTAAGTACTTCTCTGGTGCCCGGCCCATCATTTGCATGGGGTCATGCTTCATTAGCATGGATCACACCCACTTCCACCTACGTCGGCTTACGCCTACGAAATATACGCCACGCTGGTGCAACGTTGAAAGCATTTGCTTTGTGAATTCCATGCTTGCCTCTCTGTGCTGCATCGGCGTAGCGTAAAAGAGATACGCTACAGCGGCATGAATGTGTGACGATGTCTGTGAATCCAGGCCATAATCCCTAGTGGTTCTCCAAAGAAAGTTTTTTCTTGCTTTGTAAAACAGTGTCATAGACTATACAGATATGTACCTTTTTTGATCGTATCATATTTTGAACATATTCCCATGATGCTTCTTTATGTGATGACATTTGTGAGACAAAGGGTTGCATCATATAGGACTGCTATCTGATATAGATAGATGACAATGTATAGCCTGTTGTATCTTAAACTGTGATATTTTCTGTGCCAGGAGCAAGGTATGATGACTTCTTCACATTCAGACCCAAATTAAATATTACAGTTTGTGATAAATATTTCACATGTCAGTTCAGCCTTGCTTTGTTCTATAAATGCATCTCAGCCTATCGGCATGTGCTTGCGCTACACAGTATTGAGTATTGACCTTCAAAGGGGGTCTATTTTCCAGGAAGTTTTCTTTTTTTTTGGTTTTGTTTTTTCTTGATTTTTCTTTTTGTTTCTGAACATACATGTTAATATATAAAGAGTCTTACACTATCATAATACTTACCATCACTGGTGCAGGGAGCCTAAAATGGGTCAGGTGAGGTCACTCAGTTTGATAGCGAAATCCTCTAAACCCCAGTATTACTGAGTTTTCCATTTATATTGTGAATATCAATCTGTTCTAATCCAGTGGCAGCAATCGTCTTATAATTTTCAGAGATCCTTATAAAATAAATAGTGACAACTAATGACAGAACTAGACATCATTGTTTATTCTTTAGGCTTTGAGGGGGGGGGGAAGAACCATAAATAAACCTGGCCATCTCAGGTGGACTTTCTCATGGAACAATATATCAATGGTTTCACTTGTACTGCCCTTTACATCACCCTCCTCATTAAAGGGGAGCTTCAGGCAACTTTGTAAAAAGTAAAAGTCAGCAGCTACTAAACTGTAGCTGCTGACTTTTAATAAATGAATACTCACCTGCCCCAGGATCCAGCAATGTGCTCATCCTAGCCATTCTTTCCAACAGTCTTTGGTCCCTGACATTTCCACTGTGGGCATCCAGCTAGGACAGCCCTCCTCCAGGGAGAAGGCCTTAAAGTGAAACTCCCCTTTTTGGGGCGAAGCTTTGTTTTAAGAGGCTCATGTATGCAGTTTGCTAAGAAGAATTGTGTTACCTATAACAACCAATACGCTTATTATAATGACAAAAATGGCATTCCTATAGTAAAGAGATAAATATGAAGCAAAGATTCTGGTTGGTTAAGTAACAAAAAAAATAATAATTGTAACTTGTAAGCACATTTTTCATGTGTGCACCATTCATTTACTTAGTTGCGGAAAACCAGCATTTATCAGACAAAATAAAGAAGATGTAATGGACAAGTGATGTATATTTTTGGTGTTATTATTAGTACTTATAGTACTTATATAGCGTCCTTAATTTTACACAGCGATTTACATATTTTTTATACATTCACATCAGTCCCTTACCTCAAGGACCTTTCAATCTCAGGTTCCTAAATCACATTCATACACAAACTAGGGCAAAATTAGATAGGAGCCAAAGAAACTAAGCGCAACGGTCCACTCTCTAACCTCCTAATGTAGGGATTAATTGTGAATGTATATAGCAGAGGACGCAAAAGGCACTGCTGATGCACACCTAAGCCAACCTCAAACGTCTGTCTGATCCAACCATTCACAAGCATGAAGCATTTAGCCCCACTATACAAGGTCTTTATTAGCCAATTGATTACCCCCCCCCCCGTCCAGGCCAGGCCATACTTGTCAAGAAACAGCCATAGGTACTCATGATTGGCCTGATCAAAATCTTTAGCTTGATCCAATGCCAGTGGGCACTATCTCCAGACTGCAGCCCTGCACTGTTCCGGGGCCTCCCGGATAGCTATAACTGATTAAAAAGCAATTCTTCCCTGAACCGAACAGTGCTGGTGGTGAGAAAGTAAATTGTGCTACAGACGATAAATGCAACAAATGTATTTTTGACAGTATTTTCCTATCAACATTAAGAAGGCTAATGGGCCGCCATTTTAAAATTGTAGAAGAATCTTTACCCTTTGACAGAAGAATCACTACAGATTGTCGCATGAAGGGAGTGAGCAAACCCTCTCTCAGACAGCCATTAAATTAATTCCACCAAACATGGGGCTTATAAGACACGGCTGCCATCTGGCCCAGGTAACTTCTTAATAGCAGGCTTATCAATAGCCTTACCCACATCATCTGCCATGATCTCCTCTGTCAAATCCACAAGAGAAATTCCATTTTCTAGTCCTGTGGTAGAATCAAGAAAACTTGACATGCCTGCCTGATCAAGATCCCTCCTACCAAGGAGGTCAGCATAATATATGCTGGCAGTTTTCAGGATCTCCGTCTTGGACATTGTCAACCAGGCCTCCAACTGGCTTAACTGCTCTACCTTTTTTGCAATTCTGGGGTAGGGTCAGTCATTTTACCTTTCCAGAACCAAAGAGGCATGCAGTCATATTGATACTTCCTGAGCAAGAGTTTAACCTCAAGAGTTTAACCTCAGAGATCATCCCTGTATTCCCATTATTTGAGACAAGCCTATTACGCTTCCTCCGCAGACCCTGGTAGGTGACCAGATCATAGTAGTAGTCATTAAAGGTGTTGAGATGTACTATATGTCCACCCGCAGCTGAGAGGAAAACATAAACACCAAAAAAGGTGTGTGAATGACAAAAACAAAACTTCCTGAATGTGTAGCTCTGGGAGATGTAAGTCTGTGCAACCAAAACATAATACTTGTGAGTATGATGATTGATACCTGTAGTCCCACAGGAATGGATGGCCAAAAAATTGTTTCAACCAAAGTACATGTAAACATGTAAAGTTTATTCTTCGGATATTGGTCATTAAAAAAAAAGGAATACCATCATCCCAATGTAAAAAAAAACAACAGGGCTGGCTCCACATACCATACAGGAAACAGTGCTGGAGAGGAGAAGGGAAATAATCTGCCTGGACAAGCTCACTCTGTCCCCTTAGATGATAAACTTAACCAGCTTATCTTGGATGGCAATGCGGATAGCCCACTGCTCACCAACCATAAGATGCCAGATTCCAGGTGTGACGTTAGCTGCTGTAGGAAGCAGCAAGCCTGCTGGTCTACCCAGAGCTGAAGGGTGACACACAGGCTGGTTGGCTGGGGTAGACGAATGGCATGCCAGATGTAGCGTCAGATGCTTCATATGGCACCGGATCTGCTGGTGTGTCTGTAGCAGGAGGATGACAGATAGTGAAAGAAAAAATAAAGTGATCTATAAACCCCTTCCTCCTGCACACACTGCAAATTCCTTAAATAGTGTAATGCAATACAATGTGAACTTGAAGCAGCAGGTAGTAAATCTTAAAGGCTTCAAAAATATAAAGAGAATAACTGTGATTCCATACCGCGCTAAACAATAAAAAGGATAACAATGTGTTTCAAAAATAACATACACGGCGGCGCGGTACGAGATGGACGCTTAGCACACCAGCTCCTCGCGCATCGGGACTGATTAATCCTCCCGGGGGCTATTGCACTTCTGGCTATCCTCCTAATTTACACCCCCTGGCTCTGGTGACTCCGGTGCATGTCACCGACGAAGAAAAAGAACAAGGGAGCTGCCCAGACCTCTCTAACCCACTACCTCCTCCGTGCCAGGGAAGACTACGGCATGGCCCAAGATGGCCCCTCGGCCCCGGCCTTACCTCCAGAAAGGGCCTCTCCTCCTCATTCCTCGGGCTGTGAGTATCCTGCCGCTCTATCTAAAGCGGATCTTGACGCCAGCCTTGAAGCCATGTACTCCCGGCTGGCTTTAAAGTTCCAATCGGAACTTAACAAAACTTCCCATACGCTTTCCCAAGAAATCTCGTCTCTGGGTTCCCGCACGGACTTACTCGAGACCAAGCACGATGAATTGGCCCTGGCGTACAGTGAGTTGAGTCGGGAACATGAGAATCTTTCTACTGCCTTTGCCCATCTCCAATCACAAGTCGAGGACCTCGACAACAGGAACCGCCGCCACAACCTTCGTTTGCGTGGGTTCCCAAAACAGATCACGGACCTGATTCCGGCGGTGGTTCGGTTGTTTAAGTCCCTGCTTCCAGATCGCGATGCCGCAGCTTTTACGTGCGACCGGATTCACAGGGCTCTCAGACCTAAGCCCCCCGAAGACAGACCTCCAAGAGATATAATTCTCTGCCTGAAGGACTTCTTGATCAAAGAGGAGATCCTGAGAGCTGCCCGCAATTCGCCACGGATCACCCTGGATGACTTCACTATTCAGATCTTCCCTGATCTATCCCCTGCTACGCTGGACAGACAGAGGGGTATGAAGGAGATCACATCGGTCCTACAGTCAGCTCGGATCCGCTACAAATGGGGGTTCCCCTTCAAGCTGGTGATCCCTCATAATGGCTCCACATATAATGCCACATCGGTCTTTGAGGGTAAAGAAATCCTGGTCAAGCTCGGCTTACTGGAGGCTGAAGCGATTCGCCGCTTACCACCTACTCCTCGCCCTTCTCAAATCTGGCAAACATCACCATCGAGACGTGACAGGAGGAGGATTCGGTATGGGGAAGGCTCCCCAAGGAACTTGCCGGTCTGATCCTCAGCATTGCCTATGTTTCCCTTAGCCGGAACTCATTTGTTCAGTCTACCTGTTTCCCTTTTTTTTATTTATCTTTTTGTCATGAGGCTTGTGGATTGCGCTTCTTCTCCCTGACATGCATCTGGAACTTCCTATCACTGCTTTTTCTTGTTGTCTGTTCCGTAGCGTAGTCGCAGGTTGCCCCCCCTCTAGTGAATCCATAGACTGCTTTAATCGTTTTTTTTTTTCTTCCACAGGTTTGCAGTCGTGGACTTGCTAGTCGTGAGACGTGGAAGTCTCAGTATTTTTGAATTTTTAATCAGGACTTACACTTTTCCTGATCCATTCTTTCCATATCTATGTCTTCTTTTTTCTTCTTTTTTTTTAATCATTTTTTCATTATACTTTTTTGGTTGACTCTAATATGCTATTCTACCCACTGGTTGATTTCTTATAACTGTCAGTGCTCACGGGTTAAGATATTTGACCTATTGCTTAATGTTGCTAAGTTACTATTGTTAATCTCTGTTCTTGATATGGGATCTCTGATGTATTCATGTATGCTTTGCAGCTGTCCTTTAACTTGGGGGATATTCTCATCCGGTAGTGGGATGCCTGCTGAGATGGGTTCCTTGCCTCAACCGCTCCTAGAAGTTTTCTTTTTGGCCTTTTCAGTTGATCAATCCTATTACTCCCTTGATGGCTATTAAGTGTGTTTCCCATAATGTTAAGGGATTCAATTCCCCGTTGAAGCGGAAAAAGGCGTTTTCACAATATAATCTTCTTGGGGCTAAGATTTTACTCTTACAGGAGACTCATTTCTCGCAGGCATCCCATCCGAAATTTTTTGATAGACATTTCCCACAAGCTTATTATACCCTCCATTCTTCTAAATGTAGGGGTGCAGCTATATTTTTTCATTCCTCTCTCCCATTTGAGGTTCATCATGTTTATAGAGATAAGAAGAGTAGATTTGTTATCATAAAAGGAATCTTAAATGATAGAGAATGTACGATAGCAAGTGTGTATGCTCCTAATGAAGCTGCTGCTACATTTTTTTCTTCTTTTTTTGCTGTTTTGGAACGTTTTTTATCCCCCCATATGATCATAGGTGGCGATTTTAATTTAGTTTCTACTCCCTCATTGGATAGGAGCCACGCCTCCCCCTTTTCAAAAGCCTTCCCTAAATCCCTTTCCCGCAAACTGATTGATCTACAACTATTTGATTCCTGGAGAGCCCTTAACTATGGCTCAAAGGAATTTACTTTTTTTTCGTTCCCCCACCAGAGCTATGCGAGGCTGGATTATATTTTTACTACTCCTGTCATTCTCGCTAACTCCGGCTCTGCTAGTATACATAACTGTGTTTGGTCTGACCATCACATAACGGCTTTTTCCACAGAGTTCATTAGGATGCCCCCCTCTACCTTTACATGGCGTTTGAATGAGGGACTTCTCTCTGACCCTTTGGTCGAATCGGAACTCTCTCGATCTATTGAGTCATTCTTCTCTACTAACGATCTCCCTGAGACCCCAATCTCTACACTCTGGGTTACTCATAAGGCGGTGTTGCGGGGTGTCTTTATTAAATTGGCTTCAGCTCGTAATGCTTCAAACAAAGCCAAGATCGTTAGGCTCTCTTCTGAGCTGGACAAATTATATAGGGACTCGGCTTCCCTGCCTCTGGAGTCCACTAGACTTCTGATCGACCAAAAGCAGGTTAGAGCTGAATGAATTACTTTTTGCTAAAACTGAAAAAGCTCTACGCTGGGCTAAAGCTAAATTCTTACTCCACAGTAACGCTGCAACCTCCATGTTTGCAAGGAAATTAAATCAGTCCTTTAGACCTCCACATATTTACAAATTATCTTCCCCTTTAGGAGGCTTAATCTCGCATCCCCAGGAGGTCATGAAGATCTTTCATGACTACTACTCTACCTTATTAGGCTCTCAGCACTCCGCTCCCACTGGAGCTTCTGTATCTTGGTTTGAAAACCTTCCCCTTCCAACTCTTTCCCAGTCTCAGTTAGAGAAGCTTAACAGCCCAATCTCAGTGGCCGAGGTCCTTAATGTAATTAAATCCCTCAAGAATACCTCTTCCCCAGGCCCTGATGGTTTCTCAGCCCCCTATTACAAGAAACTTTCGGCCCTTCTTTCCCCTAGACTAGTTAGGTTGTTTAATAATGTTTTGAAAGGAGGCTCCTTCCCTGAAGAAATGCTCTTAGCGAACATGTCACTGATCCCTAAGCCCAACAGAGACCATACGCTACCCCAAAACTATAGGCCTATTTCAGTCATGAATAATGATGTAAAAATATTTAGTAGAATTATGGCAGACAGGCTTGGTAACATAATTTCCTCCCTAATTTCCCCATATCAGTCAGGTTTCATCCCTCACCGTTTTATCACGGATAATATACGCCTAGTATCAAATATCATTCAGGATGCCACGGGTTCCTCTAGGAAACTATTCTTGTTAAGTTTAGACATTAATAAGGCGTTTGATAGTGTCTCATGGAATTTTATTTCCCTTCTGTTAAGTCGCTTTGGGTTTAGAGATGAATTTCTCAATGCTTTCCACGCCCTTTACTTCAATCCCAGCACTCGAATCAGGATCCCAGGTTGTAACTCCGGCTTGGCAGGGGTACCAGGCAGGGATGCCCACTCTCCTCCTTAATTTTTGCCCTGGCCATAGAACCTTTGGCAATAGCTATTCTACAACACCCAGATATTGCTGGATATACTAAAGCTGGCTTGGATTACAAACTCTGTATGTATGCAGATGATGTGATACTCTTCCTGACCAACCCCTTTGTTACTTTGCCAAACCTCCTGAAAACACTTTCTATCTTTGCAGATATCTCAGGCTTGACAGTTAATGTACCCAAGTCCCAGGCCCTTCCAGTGGGCTTTTCCCCTGAGGAGTTGGCTTCCATTAAAACAACCTTCCCTTTCTCCTGGTCTCATTCTTCCCTCCCCTTTTTGGGAATTAAACTTTCTGGGGATTTCGGCGAGCTTTTTAATCTGAACCCCCCCCCCCCTTATAGCCCATTTAAAGAATCTGTTAAAATCTTGGTCCTCTTATAATATATCATTTTTGGGACAGATAACGGCTGTCGAAATGTCCATACTCCCCAAAATACTATATTTGTTTCGTGCCCTTCCCCTCCTTATCCCCAAGGCGTATTTACTTAAGTTTCAATCCTGCATAAACAGGTTTATCTGGCCTTGGTAAGCCGGCTAGATTCTCTAGGGCCATTTTATATAGATCTTATAAGCTGGGAGGTTTAGGGGTTCCACAGATATGGCTTTATTATTTGGCTAGTAGATTTTCTCAACAAGCACAATGGTCTATCAGGAATCCTAGGGTCCCCTGGGTCAAATTTGAATATGATGCTATTTCCCCTTTTTACTTACCAGGCCTGTTGTGGTTTTCGGGCCCTCGCCCACCTGAATTATCTGACCTTAACCTTCTGGTGTCTCAGGGTTTGAAATTATGGAGGCAGCTATTGTTCTCCGTTATCTCTGGCCTCTGTGGCTCCCCCGGGAACATATTTCCTGGGGGACCCCAGACTCCCACCTGCCTTTTCGGGCCCTGTTTAATTCCGATGGTGGATCTCTTCTGGTCTGACGACCTTAGAGGACCTGCAGAAGGATGGTAAGTTTATCTCCTTTCCCCAGCTGCAGTCTCTTATGGGGGCTCCAGTTCGGGAATTTTATAGGTTTCTCCAAATTCGGCATTTCTTCATGACTCATTATGCACTGTCCCCATCCCCTTCTCTTTCCCCCTTTGAGTCTTTATGTAAGTCTTGTCCTAGACAGAGGGGTATGATATCTACTCTATATACCACGTTGACTGGTGATCGGGACCGGATCAAGTTAAGGTATATGATTAGTTGGGATTCGGAGTTGGGTCTGGAGTATGGGTTGGGAGACTGGGAAGCTAACTGGCAGACTCTCTGTGGGTGCACGGTCTCACTGTCCTTCAGGGAGACTGCTATTAAATTATTTACCCGTTGGTATTTAACTCCCCAGCGCATTCACCAGATTTTCCCCCAGTCCTCCCCGAATTGTTTTAGGGGTTGCCCGACACCGGGGACTTTTTATCATATATTTTTGGGATTGTGAGAAAGTCTCCCCGGTTTGGAAAGCTGCCTTGGATCTTGTAGACAGATTAGTGGATGGTCATGTAGATCTTTCATACAGGCATTGTCTGCTGTTTGAAAAAATTCCTGACACCCCTAGACCCCTGGGGCGATTGATACACTCGCTTTGCACTGCAGTCCTTTGGGCTGTGGCTTTCAATTGGAAGTCTCCCACGGTCCCTTTCTCCCTCTCAAGAATGGACCATATTAGGCTGTCAGAACAAATTTTTCATAAATTACATGATACAATGCCTACTTATGAAGCTAAATGGAATCCATGGTGGCTTATACGCCTTCCATCCTAGACCGCCTCCCTACCCCTCTGTTTGTTCTGAAAGGGCTGGACCTCTGTTTCTGAAGTGCTCCCTTTATATACAATCTTTCCTGAGTGAATATAACTTTTCTCTTATTTTATTTTTTCTGTTAACATGATTTCTTGCTTTTCCTTTATTTCCTCTTTCCTTCTGATTTTCTGATACATTCATACATTTATAATTGTTGTACCATTATGTGGATATTTAGCATGTGTTCTTGTACCAGTTGCTTAATACGCATTTTTCTTTTACTGAATCCACATTCTGATAGTATTGCATCTTATACTGTCTTTGATTTCAGATTAGTTATTGTTAATTCTGCATAAGCTTTGTACTAATATTACTGAGTGACTTTGTCACGATAGAATGTACCTCTTTGTGATTTTTCTCTACTGTGTCTTTAATAAACATCTTTAAAGTAAAAAAAAAAAAAATAACATACACAATAAATAACTGAATGAATAAATAAAAGTCCAGTAGTCCACCAAGTGCCAATATATTTTCTAGTTCATCAAACGTGACAATGAAAAACAATGGTGTCTCCAAAGAAAAGTGTATCTCCTTTCACCAGCTATTAGGCAAGTATCACAGGATCCAACGGGTTTCCTCAGCAGCATCTGACATCAGGGGTCATGTGACAAAGCTTGTCACTTCCTCCTTTATAAAGGAAAGAATTAGTTGCACTCGGAAACACAACCTGACATTGTGTGTAAATAATAAAAAATATATAAGTGAATGAAAAATTTAAACAGTAATATAACATTGAGTGCAGAGTATCAGTCCATGAGAGTGACCCCAATAAATATAAAGTTTCGGTATGATCTCAATACCATAGGAAAATAAGTTCAAATAATAAAAAAACATTTAGATTAGTCCATGAATGCTTGGGCTAATAACAGAGGGAGCAGTTTAAAAGATACATAAAAAAAAAAAAAATTGTCCAAATTATGACAATTGTAGATAAAGGAGTATAGAAAGTTCCACCACCGGTCTCAGGATAGTAGGAAGGTAGTCTTGTAGTCACACCAGAAAAAAGGGTAAGGATGTACTCTTACCAGATCCAGGAATAAACCAGACATATCGATCCACTCAAGCGAAGAAAGAGGGACATAAACTCCACTGCCTCAAGCTCTTCTCCAAGAGATTAGTGTAGATGGACGATCTCCACTGGATTATTCGACCACCCTTGTAACTCCAACCGTCGTTGAGAAACCCAGGAAGAAAACAAGGGCTCGAATCGTGAAGTACCATCAAATAAATTTTAATAAAAGATGTGCAACATATACACATAAATTTAAAATTGCCGGCTAACAGGCATAAAAACAAACAAAGTAGTAATACTACGTGCGCCCATGTTTCCGGGGCCACGTAGACACGGTGACGTTCGTGCATGGCTCCACCCTGACCGGTTTCGTCACAAATGACGTTGTCAAAGGGCTTCCTCCTTTATATACCTTTATATACATCACAACAAAAAGGATAACCAACCTGCTGAAACCCTAACAGAAGGTTTATATTAAGGACTGAATGTCAGTTAATGTACATTATATTAATAGTATATTTGAAAATTAGAATAATAATAAAGTTTATTAAAAAACTGGAAAAAAAAACAGACAAAAAACTCCCCCAGTGGAAGTATAGTGTATTACCATACATGCTTAGTTAACAAACACGATCTTGTGGTTGAATTATATATTACACTAGATCCCACAATCCCACATGCATCGAATGGATTTGACGCATGCGTGGAAGTATTTTACTTCCTGGAGTGGTGACGTGGCGGCGTCAACGTCACTGCCACGTCACCGCGTCCTTAGTCCGGGGAGATTTTCGTCCGATGGTGTGTACACGCCATCGGACTAAAATCCGACGAGACATGTCCGCTGGAAACGGTCCGTCGGACATGTTTCAGCGGACATGTCTCCCCGTGTGTAAGAGTGTTCAATTTATAAATCCATTCAGTTTAGTTTTTAGAATTTTTTTTATGTTAACTCCTCTCAAATGAGGCTCAACCCTATCAATACCACAAAAAGAGGCCAGACTGGAGTCTCTATTGTGGTAGATCCTAAAATGGTTAGACAGGCTATGTTTGGGAAACCCAATCTTGATGTTGTTCAAATGCTCATTAATTCTGATCCCTAGTTTTCTAGTGGTGCGCTAAACATATTGGAGCCCACATCTCCTGTCCATGTGGAGATTTCTTAGAGATCTAGGTAGGATAAAATCTCCAGTTCTGGGCCCAGATTTTGAACTACTTTATGGGTAAGCCAGGAGGCTGAATAACAATTTCTTTACTAAAAGTAAACCAGGAGGCTGAATATTACATTTTTTTTTTGCTAATGGCAAAGACCCCCTGCATAGGAAACCTAAGGAATATGTTTTCTGTAACTTTGTTTGAACATTAATAAAATTGGGCCATCGAGCCCTTAACCACTTCCATAACAGGCACTTACGCACCTTCCCGCCCAAGCCAATTTTCAGCTTTCAGCACTGTCGCAATTTGAATGACAATTGCGCGGTCATGCTACACTGCACCCAAACAAAATTGGCGTCCTTTTTTCCCCACAAATAGAGCTTTCTTTTGGTGGTATTTGATCACCTCTGCGATTTTTTTTTTTTGCGCAACAACTAAAAATAGAGCGAAGATTTTGAAAAAAAATAAAGTTTTTATTTTTTTCTGTTAATTTTTTTGTAAATGAGTTTTGTTTTCTCTTTCAATTACGGGCACTGATATGGTGGCACTGATGGGCACCGATGAGGTGGCACTGATGGGCACCGATGAGGTAGTTCTGATGGGCACCGATTAGGTAGCACTGATGGGCACTGATAGGCGGCGCTGGTATGGGGCACTGATGGGCACTCATGGGCGGCACTGATGGGCACTCATGGGCGGCACTGATGGGCACTCATAGGCAGCACTGGGCACTCATAGGCGGCACAGATGGGCACTCATAGGCGGCACAGGTGGGCACTCATAGGTGGCACAGGTGGGCACTAATAGGTGGCACAGGTGGGCACTGATAGGTGGCACAGGTGGGCACTGATAGGTGGCACAGGTGGGCACTGATAGGTGGGCACTGGGCATGGATTGGCACTGTGGGGTGGCACTGACAGACACTGGGGTGGCACTGATGATCACTGAGGGGTGGCACTGATGGATCAATGTTGCCAATCAGTGCCCATGTGTGGGCACTGATTGGCATCATTTTTTTTTACTGCCCCTTTTTTTTTCTTTGTCCTTTTTTTTTTTTGTCCTTTTTTTTTTAAGTTCCCTGGTGGTCTAGTGTGGGCACTCCCTGGTGGTCCGTGTGGCGATCCGAGGGGGGGCTGCGCTGATAAACAATCAGCACGAACCCCCCCTGTCAGGAGAGCCGCTGATCGGCTCTCCTGTACTCGCGTCTGTCAGACGCGAGTGAGGAAGAGCCGTCGGCGGCTCTTCCTGTTTACATCGTGATCAGCCGTGATTGGACACGGCTGATCACGTGGTAACGAGGCTCCGCCGGAGACTCGTTACCGAGATCGGAGGTGCAGGGTGTCAGACTGACACCCCGCATCACCGATCGCCGCGCTGCGCGCCCCCACGGGCGCGCACGGCATTGAAATCGTGCTAGACGTTTGAGAACGGCTAGTCACGATTTCATAACCACTTCCCGGCCGTAAATCTGCTATTGGCCGGGCGGGAAGTGGTTAAATAATAATTTCTTGTTTTGGACTTTACTTGCTAGCTGGTGCTACACTTGAGCTATACAACCCCAAATATTATGGGACATTTAGAAACGAGTGGCGTAATGTATTTTATGTATCCGGGGCTCTGGAGCTGTTTCTGGGCAACCTGGAGTGGTGGGCATGCACTGGCTAATCATGACTTATTGTGGAATTTTCCAGCACAAAGACAAGGAAAGAAGGGTAAGGAATTAATGTGACTACTAGTCATACTGATAAGACTTGTCTAGGTGCCTAGCTGTGACTTACATTACTGTTTTAAAGGTTGCGTTGTCATTTTTTTTAATGGTTGTACGTCTTATCTCATGTAAACTAGTATCCCCAAGAGGGGAATGCTCCCCTGAGGTTATAAAGTATGTGTCTGGGTTTCAATAACAGTTTTTTCCTTTGGTTTTACCTCAACATATTTGTCTGCATATGATGCTTGGGGTACAGAGATGGTATTAGCTACCAGTCTGCTGGAAGGGTTTGGAGGGCAGGAGGCACTGTTTGGAGGAGGCACCCAATCAGGTGCCAGACGGTCTGTCACACTCACCTGGTGCATAAGCTGATGTGATTGGTTCAGTGTTCACTGTACAACACTTTGGAATATGTCAGGGCTATATAAATGTATAATAATAGCGTGTGTCTGTGGTGGGTTGCTCCTCTAGTGCAAAGACTGACATGACTTTCTGTACAGCACTGATGATATTTTGCAAGCCATACCAATGTGCCATTAATAACAAGAAAAAGTTAACCCACTCTGTGCTTGCTGATAACCACAGTGTTCTTTCCCCAATAGGTAATGAGTCTTAACAGGGGAACACACAGAATTTATAAGACCCTGACGGCTACAGCGCGGACCTGAATTTCCAACCCGCCGTCTTTTGACGGCCGCCCCTTTGGGCGTTCCCTGCGCGCGCTTCAGATCTTTCCTTGGACACAGCCAATCACAGATCGCGGCGAACGCCCAATCAGAGTGGCCGTTTGCGATGCGATCTGCGTGGCCAATGAGAGATAATCTCAAATGCAAACATATGAGATCATCTCTCATTCCTGTTTTAAACAGAGACAGCATCCTGTCTCTGGAGAGGAGACCGATCTGTGTCCCTTGTACATAGGGACACAGATCGGTCACCTCCCCAGTCACCCCCCTCCACCTACAGTTAGAACACTATACAGGGAACATATTTAACCCCTTCCTCACCCCCTAGTGTTAACCCCTTCAATGCCAGTCACATTTATACAGTAATTAGTGCATATTTATAGCACTGATCGCAGTATAAATGTGAATGGCGCCAAAAATGTGTTCCGATGTGTCCGCCATAATGTCGCAGTCCCAATAAAAATCGCAGATCGCTGCTAATACTAGTAAAAAAATAATAATAAAATAAAATAATTCTGTCCCCTATTTTGTAGGCGCTATAACTTTTTACCAAAGATATGTAGAATATGTATCAGCCTAAACTGAGAAAAAAAATGTTTTAGTTTTTTTAAATCTATTATTTATTATTTATTATAGCAACAAGTAAAAAATATTGTATTTTTTTCAAAATTGTCGCTCTTTTTTGTTTATAGAGCAAAAAATAAAAACCGCAGAGGTGATCAAATACCACCAAAAGAAATCTCTACTTCTAGGGAAAAAAGGACGTCAATTTTGTTTGGGAGCCACGTCGCACGGCCGCACAATTGTCAGTTAAAGCAACGCAGTGTCGTAAGCTGAAATTTCACCTGGGCAGGAGGGGGGTATATGTTCCCAGTAAGCAAGTGGTTAAAGGGGTTGTAAAGGTAAAAAATATTTTCCCTAAATAGCTTTCTTTACCTTGGTGTAGTCCTCCTTCACTAACCTCATCCTTGAATTTTGCTTTTAAATGTCCTTATTTCTTCTGAAAAATCCTCACTTCCTTTTCTTCTGTCTGTAACTCAACACAGTAATGTGAGGCTTTCTCCCTGGTGTGGAGTGGCGTTCTCGCTCCCTCCCTTGGACTAGAGGAGAGTCAGGACACCCACTAACACACAGCTCTTTTCTCTATCTGCAACGTAGAGAGCGTCCTGACTCTCCTGCTCTCCCCCTCCCACCTTAAGGGAGGGGGCGAGCACGACACTCCACACCAGGGAGAAAGCCTCGCATTACGGTGTGTAGTTACAGACAGAAGAACACAAAGTGAGTATTTCTCAGAAGAAATAAGAACATTTAAAAGCAAAATAGAAGGATGAGGTAAGTGAAGGAGGACTGCACTAAGGTAATGGAAGCTATTGAGGAAAAAATGCTATGTGCGCTAATAGTGAATCAAATACAATCAAAATATCAAAGATCGGATAGTACCATGAGATCAAGTGATACCCTAAAATAAGAAGATAATAAAATAAAGGCACATATAACAAAATACCAAGTGTATGTGTTATATAAAAAACAAACTGTAACACATTAACACAATATGACACAAATGTGCAAAGTACATCAATGGTAGATAACATGATGTATTCCTCTGGGACAACCCATGGTGGTGCGGATGTCAAATGTTATTGGATCTCAGAAAAGCATATGTTGATAATCCAATTCTCACAAGGCACCCAGGACTGTGCTTCAATCACCCAGAGAGGGGTAGGTACTTCTACCAAAAGATGTGGACACAAACACTATGCTTTACATGGTTTCTCTATAAGTTGAGAGTCATGTTTGTCTGCAAGCACCTCTGTATGTTTTTAGTGCAGGCAGCATCTGTAATTAGACATGTACACAAGGAGGATGTTATTGGAGCACTAAGAACTTTTCTATGGGCATTTGTTGGACTTCTTTTACGTTGATTTGTGATTTTTGTTTTGTGGAGCACATTGGTTTTACATATTGCTTGCTGTGTTAAATATCTCATGCCATGCTAGCAGCTTACTACTTTTACATATTTGTTTTACCATTAGTGCAGTCACTAGTAAAGATTACATTTCAAAGTTAGGCTGCTGTGTAGACTCTCACTATTTGTTTGGGGACATCTACCTAAGAGAGAACAAAAGAATGACTACTTCCATTACAGCTCTAAGGAACTCCAAAACAGCCCTATTCTCACTGTCACTAAAAATATTCTCAATATCTTGGTTACCACTTGCAAAGTTTAAAAAATTGTGTGTTGCCCTGACTGTAAAACTCTCCGGATAACACTCTCTTTTTTTTTAGCAGCATGCAAAGGTTAAAACAATAAAAAGAGGTCTGGTCAAGAGCTTTTTATCTTGTGATGATCACACTTTCTCAAAGTGCACGGGCATCCCTATTTGTATGACCAAAAAAAATACATACTGTAACTGTATTCTTATTTCATAAAGAGACTTCCATTAATTGAGGAACATTTTTTTTTTTTTAGTACTATCCCACAGGGCAGAAGCTGCTTAAAGACATATTTTGATTAAACAGAAGAATACATCTATGGGGGTAGATTTTGCGTGCTTAGTTATTAGAAATCTTTGTTAACACACCTTACTTGGGCGGCCTATCAACAAATTTGAAATTATTATTAGGATTGATGTGACACTTTTAATGCCTGTTTATTTCTCCCTATTGTTTTCGATTTGCCGATGATCAAAGGCTCATTAAAAGTCAGCGCATGGTAGATTTTCCACTCTGAATTGAAAGGAATTTGCTTGGATTATTTTGCAGCAAGGACAGAACACTATGTTAGACTTGGCTGGGGACAGGGAAGGAGAGAACGCCACTGTGTATTTCATAGGCTAACAAATGATATCTGTGCTAAATGCGTGTTAATAAATTTCCACTTAAATTGTAACATTTGCATTCTCACCACATAAGCAATTTCATTGAGGATGATAGATTGTCCATGCGTACAGGACCAATAGTGTCAGCATTTTAATGGCTTCTGCCTTTATCAATCTCTGTTCGCTTGCTCAGACAAACACATTGCGATATGGAATATTACTAACCATAATGGATCGCGAAAACTGAATTGTTTGTTGGCCCTGTTGACATTTATTGAAACAATGAAGAAATGTATTCACAACTGCTTTTATGGATAAGCAAATAGCAGCAGCAGAAGGTTATTGGAAAATTGCAAGCCTCAAAATAAGAATATGTGTGCATCTTTAAATACAGATTCAAATAAGTTTGTTCATTTTAAAGTGCAGGACATATTGGCCTATTGCTATCGGCAGCACAATTTGGCATTTTCTGAGCGAAAACAATATATACTTAATTGTTTTGTTAATTGAATAAACCATGAACATTATAGTTTTTCAAATGCTACAGGGCCTAAACTGTTAAAGAGAAGAAAGTTAACTTAAAATTAACTTACATTTAATAGAAACGTTGGCTCTTTCTTTTCTAAGACATCATTGAAATTCAATTATAAACATTAGGAAGCAATTTAAACTTTTTTAGGTGCAGCATATCAGACATCTGGCTTGGGGGAATTGCCTGGCAGTGTTGTATATAATGTGAAGATTTATGAGGTTTGGGAGTTGGGTGCATCTATGGATGAAATCCACTTGTACCATTAAAGCCCAGCTCTGAGAAACTTAAAAAAAGATTCCTTACTATTCTAATTTGAAAACTATTCTAATTTGAAAACTATTCTAATTTGAAAAGTATTGAAACCTATTCAAATTCGAGTTTTGTCTGAATTTTTTTTTTGGGGATTTCGGATTTGTTGAAATTCTGTACTACTGTAATTTGGATACTTTCACATTTCTGAAAAATTAAAATGTGCCCAAAATTAAATTCAAACAAAACAAACCGCACATGTCTAGTTTTAGATATTTGGCTTATATATGTTACAATTTTATTAGACAAAAAAATACTGTATACTTGATTTTGCAATGCCTATTTATTCTAATAATACAAACCTGACAGCTTTCCAAGCAACTGCTAGGCTAATGTTTGTTTTTACTGTGTAAGGTGGTTGATCCACTAAATTGGTCTGACTATGGGGAGGCCAGGTCATTATCAGATTTCCATCTTGCTTGATCAATATCTGTTCAGTTTGATCAAGTTTATAAATAGCTTAAAATGTACCAAAAATAAAAAAAAATTGCAGTTGAACATAATAATGTAGTTCTGACAGTATATTTCAGCATAGAGTAGTCAACATGTTCGTCCACGACACAGGACAGAGAGAACAAATGGTTACATTAGGTTCATCAAGTGTTCAAGCTTAGAGATGTATGGAAACCATAGCTTCTTTGGAGTAGGTATTGGGACGCACACGACAGTATAACCATACAGATTATAATAAGGAGAGATCAAAGCAATCAAAAAGCTCTCACTCTTTACACAGTAAAGCTTTCTTAAAAAAGAAGGTACTGGCATGTCTCATTCCATCACATATCCCAAAAATAAGAAGATTGCTTCTCCTTTTTGGACAGTTGGCAGAGCCATGCACATCATTGCTTTACACCAGGGGTCTCAAACTGACGGCCCTTCTGCCTCTGCCTGTAGGAGTCATGCTTGTTACTGTCAGTCTTGCAATGCCTCATGGGACTTGAAGTTTCAAAACAACTGGAGAGCCGTCAGTTTGAGACCCATGTGTAGCGCCCCCTTGCCTTTTGCATGGGCGCTGCGTTTAAAACTAGTTGAACTGGGAGAGTCAGGTTGCTCCCAGTTGTGATTTGTATAGGTTGTTGACCTATGTCATTCTGGAAAGGTCCACAGGCTCGGACTGCATTCTGGGGATGTCACTTCATCCTTGGCCAGAAGTGGGAGCCAGCTGGGTTTCTGGCAGATGGAGTCTTCCTCAACAGCCAATTGGAGAGGGTTTTTCCTCGCTAAGCATACATATACCTGGGATCTAGGTCGGGTCTTCGTGGTTCTACTTCAAGTGTGCGGGGTCCTGGACTCGGGGTGCGGCATCCACCTTCAGGGTGTGCACACCCATGGACCCCGCCGGCACGGCCCGCCTGGCCAGGTTTCGAGGCCTTCCTAAGTCTCAGCCGGAGACAAGAATCAAGGGACCTCAGTGATTTGCTGCGTTCCCGAAGCTTAAGAGAGTCCCAGATGGGGATTCGTGACCGGGATGCTGGCAGGTAAGCTCTACTGCCGCCCGGTGACTTATGCTGAGAAATTACTGGGAGGATTCGCTCTGTTCGCACATTTAGTCTATCCAAATTAACTGGCCTGTGGCAGAGGCCTAGAGCCGGGCCTCTGAGAGAGACCCGTTCCTCCCAGCCAAGATTCGAGGTGGCGCCTCGGCTGCCAGGTCTGTGTGAGAGACACCTGTTTGGGGCACCTTACCCACTCAGTCTCATAGAAGTGGCGACCTGTGAAAATTTGTGCTACTAAGGGCTGATCTGCCTTGCGTATATCCAGGCCATTCTTCTTTCACCAAAGTTGATGTTGGCTAATGTTGGCCTGGAATTAAAGCACTGAGAAAATCTTTGACTGTGTGGACCTCCGTTTACTACTTAATTCTTCTGGTGCATCCCTAGACCAAGCTGGGGTGACTTAATTTGCCGATCCCAAATCAAACCAGCGGCTCCTTCGGGGGTAAGCGCTACACCTGCTTTACACCCTTCTGAACTGATGCACATTCAGGACCTCTGTTTCCATACACTGAACTGATGATAGCCACATTGCCTGAAACGGCTGTATGCAGTTTGGTATAAATAGCTCCATAGAATTAGGCTTTACTTGCATTATATGTCAATGGTTTTAGATGTGCATTGAGCTATTCGAGGGATGAAATTCACTCCCTACATACTGACTCGGCTGGCTGTTTTGGATATAATAATCGCTTGATTTCAACATCAACACAGACAGTGTTGACAGGGAAATCCCTCCCACAGAGCCATTGTGTTTTTCTAGCAGGGGGGTGGGAAAAGACATCCCTGCCAGGAGAACGTAGTGCTTATTGCTAGCAGCTATAACAGCCACTAGTGGTTATTGCATGTAAAATCAGACAGGCTGGCTGTACTAATAGAGTGTTTACCTCCCTCTCCGGTTCTGCTCTGCAAGAGATTGGAAGATACCAATTATGCTAGCTGTATGCAAAAACATGTAAGGATATTTTATCAATGCATAACTGAGTTAAATTCATTTTTTTTAATACTTGCCTAGTATTCAGCGTTAACAATTTAAAACAAACTTGGCATAGATTATTAGATGGGGATGGTAATGGGAAAGGTAGTCAATGTGGGATTAAATATTTTTTGTAAAATATCATATTGAAATTAATCAGATTATGTCTGAGCTCATACTTCCCTGGTTTTGCAATCATTTTAACATCCCCAGTTGAATAAAATGAAAGAATGACACTTCTTTAATGCAATTAAAAAAAAAGTTCTTTAGATCATTTTGAGATAATATTCTCTAAAATCCTCATGGGGACTTTTTATCTTTTTCTAGCTCTCATTAAAGCATAAGTGCTGGCAGACAGCTAAAAATATACTTGAAAAAGATATGCATAAACTCAGGCTATATTCACACAGCCACACGGATGCAGATAGTTTGCTGCGTTCATGAGCATCTAAACCAGCCTCTGGACACAGCAATACTCTGCTATGTCCACGTACAAACTGTCCAATTAGCTGCAGTCAGTTGGTACATGGCCAGAACTTCGCAAACCCTGTATGCACTATGTCTGCTTCCCGAATGGTTGAAGGCTCTATACACATGTAACAGCTCAGATGAGTGGTTACAAGAAAACAACGATGCAGCTGTCCATTGATTTGTACAGAGTACACAGCGTGGGCAGTAAGCCTTTAGATTCGATAGCAAGAATCTACTGATTCTTACTGGCAGCCGCCCTTGGTCACCCCTGTCTGACCGTGTGAATGTAGACAACTGTCTTACCTGCTAAAGAAAATTCTCTGTTCATTCAGTTTTGTAAACCAAACACATCTGTAATAAATAAAGCAACAAATTGATAGCAAAAGAGCAACGTTTACTGATGAGGTCAGCTCTGTGTTTTCTCTCGTGCGGTCATCAAGTTCCCTCACTGTGCAATGCTGTATAACTCAGAACAACTCATTTAATTTAAGGATAACATGTTGTCAACTTTAAAACACTGTCTTAAAAAAAGTAGTAGTATTTAAAAGTGAAGTAAAGCCTCATACACACGGTACGATTGTTGGCCAACCGCGCATCTGATTTTTGTCATAAGTGTGTGTGCCAGGATCTTGTCTTGCATACTAATGGTACACAATCATCGTGCCACAAACACAAACGTAGTGATGCACTACAAGGAATTTCAACTCTTGAGTGCTACCCTTTTGGACCCCTTCTGCTAATTTTGAGTTTGGTGATCATTGATTCCGAGCATGCGTGTTTGAACTTTCGACTTTTGTGTGACGGAAATGTGTACTGACTACCTGGCAGGTAAAGGAGCAACCCTACCTAAACATCAGGGTGCTACACCAGTGCCAATTAAATGCAGCCTTACCAGTGCCAATTAACAGCTACTATACCAGTGCCAATTAAAGGCAGCCTTACCAGTGCCAATTAAATTAAGCCTGATTAGTGCCAATTAGATGCAGCTATACCAGTGTCCAATAAATACAGCATTACCAGTGCCCATGTAATACAGCCTTACCAGTGCCCATGTAATAAAGCCTGATCACACAGAGCTCTGAAATGCATTTGAACATCCCGGTGGCAACTGTAACAAATTCTCACCTCCTATGATACACGTCACACTAATTCATGTTTAATTGGATCAGTGTTCCGTTTATCTAGTAGACGGGACTTTGTTACAGTCTTCTATCTCGCACAGATGGGGACGTCATCACATCTGCCTCTCACTCAGCCACAGACAGAAGACAGAGAAGCCCGAGCAGCCACCATGGATGTACTCCATTCAGCCACTCTGGCTGCTCTGTCTGTGGTTAAGTGACAGGCCGAACCGGGAGATCACCCGCTGCTCGAGGGTGTTTGTGAGCCCACAACTTGCGGGAGACTTAGGAGGTTTGTAAAGGCATAATTTTTGTTCTAGTATTTCTAGTATTTATAGCAAACCTTTGTAGCATATAGAACATTTCAAACAAAAAGTGATCAGACTTTAAATGGTAAAAAAATTTGATGATGTTAAAGTGTTCCATTTCTTTTCATGTATATCCAATATCAATCTGTTTTGTTTGTCATAAATCTGCTGCTACAGAAGCTGTGCATACTCAGACAATGCAGCTTAATTAGTTTCTAACACAGGAGCTCCAATTAGATATGAAGAAGACTGAGGAGGACACTTACTGTGACTTCAGAGTACTCTGCATATTCGGGAAAGGGAAAAGATGAATTAGAGCTTTGTCTCAGTGTGAATACAGAGCAGGTGAGATAAATGTTCTGCTATCACGATTCCATTTTTATTTTTAAAACATTGAAAAACGATATACTAGGGGGGGGGGCAATTATTATATGTCTTAAGAGATTAGGAGAAATTCTGATAATAATGGTTTGTGTTGCAGGCCATTTAAGAGGCCGCCCAATGCCTAATGCAATGGCTTGTGCTCATTTTAGTCCAGAGCCTCCTTCACCAACACAGATCTACACGGGTGTGCATGCCCTTGGCCCTTGGCTTGCCCTTCGCTGTTTACTGAGCACATTGAAAACAATCTAAAAAAGAGCATGCCTTACTCAGATGCTTTGGCAAAACATCCAAGCATGTCCTTATGCATCTTGGGTGGCCCTAATTGTGTGTGTTAAAGAGTACAGCGCAATTTGTCTTCTGCAAGCCACTTACTGTGGAAAATGAGGGCTGGCGAGGAGCTGGGCTACTTGGGAGAGGGGGGGCGAGCACCGCCGGCGGGCGGGGATGATCGGGAGCCGAGTGACTGGAGATAGAAGAGAGCCGCAGAACCACCGAGCGATAAAAAAGCTGTAACAGCATTACATTGAAATTGTCTCTGCTCTGCTCACTGATCTTACACAGCCCCGCCTCCTCCTAACCCCGCATTTGTGATAGACAGAATACATCCCAGCATTGGACCCGCGTTCTTTCTATCACAGGTATGGAGTTAGGAGGAGGCGGGGCTGTGTAAGATCAGTGAGCAGAGCAAAGACAATTTCAATGTAATGCTGTTGCAGTTTTTTTTACCGTTCGGTGATTCTGCAGGTCTCTGCTCTAACTCTGGCCACTCCTCCCACTTCCTCCATCCTGGCAAGGCTGTAATGGGGCAATGTAAGGCTGTAATAGGGCAATGTAAGGCTGTAATGGGTGAAAAGTAAGGCTGTAATGGGGGCAATGTAAGGCTGTAATGGGGGCAATACAAGGCTGCAGTGAAGGCAATACAAAGCTGCAGTGGAGGCAAAACAAGGCTGCAGTATAGGCAATGCAAGGCTGAAGTGGAGGCAATGCAAGGCTGCAATGGAGGCAATGCAAGGCTGCAATGGAGGCAATGCAAGGCTGCAATGGAGGCAATGCAAGGCTGCAATGGAGGCAATGCAAGGCTGCAATGGAGGCAATGTAAGGCTGCAATGGGGGCAATGCAAAGCTGTAATGGGGGCAATGCAAGGCTGCAGTGAAGGCAATGCAAGGCTGCAATAGAGGCAATGCAATGGGGGCAATGTAAGGCTGCAATGGGGGCAATGTAAGGCTGTAATAGGGACAATGCAAGGCTGCAGTGGAGGCAATGCAAGGCTGCAATGGAGACCAATGTAAGGCTGCAATGGAGGTCAATGTAAGGCTGCAATGGAGGCCAATGTAAGGATGCAATGGAAACCAATTTGAGGCTGCAAAGGAAGCAAATGTGAGGCTGCAACGGGGCCTATGTAAGGCTGCAATGGGGCACGGTAAGGCCGCAATGTTGGACATGGTGAGGCCAGAATGTTGGGCATGGTGAGGCCAGAATGTTGGGCATGGTGAGGCCGCAATGTTGGGCACAATGAGGCTGCAATGTGGGGCACGGTGAGGCTAAAATGTTGGGCACGATGAGGCTGCAATGTTGGACACAGTGAGGCTGCAATGATGGGCACAGGTCATGCTGCATTGATGAGCACAGGTGAGCCTACATTGATGGGCACTGGTGAGGCTGTGCTGAGGGTAACTGATAAAGTTGATGTTAATATTTATTTTTGTAACTTAATTCTGCATAAAACATTTAATTGTCATTTCATGAGATAATTTATGATGGCGTGATTAGGGACGGGACAGGGTAAGGGTTGGGTGGGGCAACTGGTGGCGAGTAACCCTTGAGGCCAGGCTAGTAGCTCAGGACTTGAAATTTTGAGCCCTGCTATACATGATTCAGGTGTCAAGAAATTAGGGAGGATTTACTAAAACCAGAGTATGCACAATCTGGTGAAGCTCTGTATAGAAACCATTCAGCTTCCAGGTTTTATTGTAAAAGCTTAAAGGGGTGTTCCAGCCAAATGTTATGTTTATTAAAAGTCAGCAGCTACAAAAAGTGTAGCTACTGGCTTTTAAAAAACATTTACTTACCTGCTCCAGCGACACACCGGCCGGGGCTCCGCTCCTCTCCCCCCCTCCCCACGGCCGGCGTCTTCATTCTAACTGTGGGCACCCGGCCGTGACAGCCTTCGGCTTCAAGGCTGGGCACCCACTGTGCATGCGCGAGCGGCACTGCGCATGTGCGCACGGCACGCCCCGCCGCTGATTGGACAGGCGATCGTCTAGGACCTGTCAGTGTCCTAGGCGGTCGCCTACAGGGAGGGGCTGCTGTAGGCGATTAAGCTTAATCGCCTAACCAGCCCCTCGGCGAAAAGGAGGAAGTGGGACAGGAAGTCCCACTCTTCCTGAAGCCCCCACTCCCCCCCAAAAAAAATTACATGCCAAATGTGGCATGTAAGGGGGTGTGGAGTGGATTAAGCGGAAGTTCCATTTTTGGGTGGAACTCCGCTTTAATTGAACAAGCTGAAGTTAGAAGCTGATTGGCTAACATGCACAGCTGCAAAAGACTTTGAGTGTTCCAGTTTTAGTAAATCTCCCCCAATGAGTATGGTTACAAGTTAGATAATATCATGAGAGACATTATAATTATGTATATTATGTATTATTATTATTATATCACACTAATCATCAACATTGTTATAACTTTCAGTCTAGTGACCCTGTATGACAAGCAGGACAAGAGGATTTCCTTACTTATACCTTGAAATTGTTTAAGGTGGTTGGAAACCCTCCCATATACCCAGTGAAGTGATTAGCCCCAGGTGATATACAGAGATAAAACAAAGCCACCTGCGTAAGTTTTACCTGTTTATCTGCAGTCTCCTCTTATCTACATCCATTTAAAATGGGAAGAGAACTGCAGTTACACTCTGCAGAGCTCCAAAAGCTGATTGGAGGGAACAGACACACACCCCTTCACACAGCACATAGGAACAGAGCTGAGGCTGTCAATCAGCTGGAGGTCCCTCCCTTGTCACCATTTTTATCTTGGTGACAGGAAAACTTGTCAGGAGTAATTCATGCTGATAGCAGAGGAGTGGAGCAGCAGACAGAAATGACACTTAGTGCTAGACATGTGCATTCCCATTCGTAACAAATGGATTTTCGTACAAATGTGTTAGTATTCGTACATTTGTTTATCCGAATAGCTAAAAATACTAAAATACGAGTGAAAATACGAACGTACGATTGGACAATGTTATTAAAATACGAAACACCGAAACAGCAAAACTGCGTCGCTTTAACTGACAATTACGCAGTCGTGCAATGTGGCTCCCAAACAAAATTGGCGTCCGTTTTTTCCCACAAATAGAGCTTTCTTTTGGTGGTATTTGATCACCTCTGCGGTTTATATTTTTTGCGCTATAAACAAAAATAGAGCGAAAAATTTGAAAAAAATTCAATATTTTTTACTTTTTGCTTTAATAAATATCCCCAAAAAAGATAAAAAAAAACATTATTTTTTCTCAGTTTAGGCTGATACGTATTCTTCTACCTATTTTTGGTAAAAAAAAAAAATCGCAATAAGTGTTTATCGGGTTGCGCACAATTTATAGCGTTTACAAAAAAGGGATAGTTTTATGGCATTTTTGTTAATATTTTTTTTTTACTACTAATGGCGGTGATCAGCGATTTTTTTCATGACTGCGATATTATGGCGGACATATCGGACAATTTTTACACTTTTTTGGGACCATTGTCATTTTACAGCGAAAAGTGCTATAAAAATGCACTGATTACTGTGGAAATGACAATTTCAGTTTAGGAGTTAACCACTAGGGGGCACTGTAGGGGTTAAGTGTGACCTCATGTGTGTTTCTAACTGTACGGGGCTGGATGTGTGACATCAGTGATCGTCGTTCCCTATATCAGGGAACACACGATCACTGACATTGCCACAGTGAAGAACACCTCTCCCTGTTCTTCGATCAGGTCCGCGGGTCCAGCGGGCGTGGTCACGGAGCTATGGACCCACTCTGCTGGCGTATACCATTGTTAGGCGTTCCTTAAGGCCCCTTTCACATTTATATGACTTATGAATGAATGAATGAATGAATGAATGAATGAATGAATGAATGAATGAAAAACTTATATAGCGCGGAACATGCAAACTGAATCGCCTCTGGGCGCTCGTTGTTTCTGTCTCTCTGGTCATCAAAAGAGCAGTGTTTTTATCTGTCTTCTGAAGCTCCGGTGGTTTTCCTCAACCGATGTCTGCAAAATCATATGACAAGTCATTCTCCATGATTTTCAATGAACACCATTCATACTGGCACGACTTTAAGTAGTGCCGACTTCAAAGTAGTCCCTGCACTACTTTGGTCCGATTTTGATGCCACTTACACAGGCATTCATTGAAATCGCGGCCGCCAATCGCGGCAAAATCATGGTAAAATCGCACGACTTTGAAGTCGTACAAGTGTGAAAGGGACCTATGTGGTTAATAGTGTCAATTATGAGATCAAAAGCTGACACGATCCCTACCCAAGGCCTTATGTACCTGGAGATTTTCTTTGTGATTTGGTTTGTTTCACTGTCTTTAGTATTATACTTAACAGTTGATTTACAAATGTTATAACACAACATTTTCACAACTTTCACCCAATATTCATACATTTTTTTAATTGGATTTCATTGAAAAATGTGTGAATCCTGGGTAAATGTTGTGCAAAACACATTAATATATAAACCTCCATCCCCCCCCCCCCTAAATTGGGACCAGTGGACCAGGTCTTACCAGAAGGCAATAACCCAATCAGGGAGCTACAATGGGATGCATTGCATTGGGGGTGGGGGGGGGGGTTCTTGCCCCCCCCCACTCTATTACTGTCCCTCGCTATCCCCATTTTTTCTTGCTAGTCTCCCCTTTTTTTTTTCTTTTACTCTCTTCCTGATCTGGTTTCCCACATTGTCTTTCATCAGAGACATACTGTCATAGCTACCCAAGTAGTTTCTTGTGGCCCTCTCCAAAGGGTAGTATGTCAATGGGTCTTTCTTTGTATACATTGTGTCTCTCCCACCATGTAACTTCATCTGGTTCCAGAGGGGGCCCTTGGAATACTAAGATACTGAAGCAAACATACACACGTATACATCCTAATAGCAGGTGTAGAGGTCAGGATAACTGTTGATACGATACGGACTCCGCTCAGGAGGGGCTTTCACTATCTTGGTTATTTTTTTTTTTCTTTGCCCTTTTTATTCTTTGCTTCTATTTCTTTTATATGTGGCTGTTTGCTTTCCCCTTATATTATTGGTTGGCAAGCAAATGTGTCATGAGTAGTCATGAAAAGTTGACACAGATGCTAGTGTCACACTGTTGGTTTTGTATGCTCTCACTTTGTTTTGGTACTTCTTTGATGCTGCTTCTTTTTTTGCCCCATTTAGCATCATCATCATTCATCATCATCATCATTCAGCATCAATAAAAACTATTTTGGTGTACTAAATCTTGCCTGTCTCAAGTTACTTGGCTAGTTTCTTGTCATGTATGTTATTATTTAGACATTTCATCCTGATTAAAAATCTGCAAGATCAGAGGAGCATGACCATTATCTTCTACAAGTCTGGCTTAGAACTGATAGTCCATTTCAGTAAATTTTCACTTTTAAACTGGTGCATTCATATTATGTCATTGTCTGTTTCAGTTGAGTGAACGAAATGTGATACACAAGAACCTGAAAGAGGTTGAAATAAGCTAGTTACCACACTAAAGTTGTTTTCAGTGAAAGCATTGGCATCTGAGAACTGGCTTGCTGTTACACCAACAGACACATGAGACAGAGGTTGGACAGACTAGGCTGACACTTGGTTAAGCACACTCTACTTATTATACCCCTTCTGCTTCCTCCCTTCTTATTTGTGGTTTTGCTTTAGTCCTGCAAGGGTAGGATGACATCACTCACTGTCTGACATACGTTATATTACAGCAAAAATGTACAGACCAGTTAGGATGAGTTATGGGAGTGCAGTAAACAAAGCATTTTCCACTGATATAGAATCAGTAGAAAACACATTTCTAATATATCAAGTAAAACTCCTTTCACATTTTTAATGTATATGCAAATATTTGCATTTACTCTTGGTGCGCTGACATTGTGAAATACACAGTAGAATAAATGTAGCTCATTTGCATCTCAGATGCATTGTGATTATGGTAGCCATACATTACCTTGCTAGAAGAATGTACTTGCTATTGGTATTTAAGTGCACATTTTCAAAATGCTACGTCCTATACATATTCTACATATATCTGTTTCTAATCAAATGCATAAGCAACATTTGTTTTATTATTTCAAAATAAACTTAGGAAATGACTGTGTATTCTTGGTATGGTCAATCAACAATATGTTATAGGATTTAGAAAAAATCTTGTTGAAATAATGTGATTCACTATATTAAAGTGGACGTAAACCCTCACATATACCCAGTGAAGTGAACAGCTTCAGATGATACACAGGGATGAAACAAATAATCCTATATAGGTTTTACTTGTATATATCTGCTGTTTTCCCCTTTCTACACCCTTTTAAAAGTGAAGATTGTGTAAAAAAATCTTTATTCATCTTTCAATAGTACATAGGTAAGGGTGGAGAGACTGCATTTACACTATGAGAGAGCTGATTGGAGGAAAGGGACAGCCCACCCCCCTTTCACATAGGCAGAGGAACGAAGGAACAAGCAGAGCCCCTGGAAGACAAAAGTTATTTCGAAATGGACGTAGGGCGAGCGACGCGCTGTTGTCAACAAGTTCCTGAACATTCCCCCAGTGGACGAGTGCCTGAGGAATTTTGTGTATCGGCCGGCACATTAAAATTTCAAGGCGTTTACAACATTGCATGACTGCAAGTACATTTTTATCTTTTTTTTAAATACATTTTATACATTAATTCACTATGTGGAGCCATTGATGTTTTTGCATGGTGGGCATCAAAATTGCTGCAAAACATTGGGATACGAGATCCATCAGGACTACAGATTTGACACCACAAGATTGGGACCCGTTACATGCTGTTTCTGATTCCCTGTCACAAGGGATCGTGGGTTTCTGGTAAGAGGCCAATTCATAAGTAGTGTTGCTCACGAATATTCGCATTGCGAATATTCGCTACGAATATTGCATATTCGAGTATTCGCGAATAACGCGAATATCGCGGCGAATATTCGCTATTTCGAATATTCGAATGTTTTAAAAAATTTTTTAGAACAGATCACATCCTAGAGATCCCCATCGACGTCTAAAAGCATTGCTGGTATGATTAGAGACCTTGGGCCGAGTAGCTGCAGCGCTCATTTTATATTGCCGAAAAATCGCAATGCGATTATTCCGTAATAGCGATATCGCGCGATTATTTTATATTGTAATATATCACGAATATTCTGAGCCAATCAGAGTGCTCCATTTCGCATTTCTCGAAATTTCGCAATTATTGTATATTGTAATATATCACGAATATTCTGAGCCAATCAGAGTGCTCCTTCCGCATTTGCCGAATATTCGCAATTTTTGTGTATTGTAATATATCACGAATATTCTGAGCCAATCAGAGTGCTCCTTCCGCATTTCTCGAATATTCGCAATTATTGTGTATTGTAATATATCACGAATATTCTGAGCCAATCAGAGTGCTCCTTCCGCATTTCTCGAATATTCGCAATTATTGTGTATTGTAATATATCACGAATATTCTGAGCCAATCAGAGTGCTCCTTCCGCATTTCTCGAATATTCGCAATTATTGTGTATTGTAATATATCACGAATATTCTGAGCCAATCACAGTGCTCCTTCCGCATTTCTCGAATATTCGCAATTATTTTGTATTGTAATATATCACGAATATTCTGAGCCAATCAGAGTGCTCCATTCCGCATTTCTCGAATATTCGCAATTATTTTATATTGTAATATATCACGAATATTCTGAGCCAATCAGAGTGCTCCATTCCGCATTTCTTGAATATTCGCAATTCGCAATTCGCAATTCGCAATTCGCAATTCGCAAAAATTCGCGAAAAATTCGCAATCATTTAATTTCCAAAAAATATCACGAATATTCGTATTTAGCGAATATATGTCGAATATTCGACTATATATTCGAGATATATCGCGAATTCGAATATGGCATATTCTGCTCAACACTATTCATAAGTTTGGTGGAGGATACGTTATTTGCCTTTGGACACCTTTCATTAATCCATTATGTTTCAGAAGCACGGGTGTTTGCTAATCTGTATTCACAGACTTGTTTTTGTTAACACTTTGGATTGTGTATCAATTTATTCAGAGTTAAAGTTCACACTTAGTTGATGGTTTTATATATTTGTATATCACCTAATATATTTTTTTTGTTGTTTTTGGTTTATCACCATCACTAACAACATTTACGATTTGAGGTGACTGCTTATTGTTTAGTGGCCATCACAGGTCACCTTCCTGACCTAGCAGCTAGCCTTTTACACACATCATTTGTGATCACTTATTTGCATTTATTTGTTTGCTAATGCCAGTTGAGGTAGCGCCATTTATTTATTTTTCTTATGTTCATTTCTTGTATTTATTGTCTACATGAAAATCGCAGCACCTGGGGAAAACACATTGTCATCACGCTGTAGTTTTCTTTGTCTTTTCTTTTGTTAATTAGCTGTATTCTGAATAAACAAGCTCCTAATCTAAGCACCCTCCCTGATTCAAATGTTTTGCTCATGTTATCTCATGTGTTGCAGAATTTGTCAGAAGTGACTCATGCTGATAACATAGGAAGGAAGCACCAGAGAGAGATTGCCCTTAAAGCTGTGGAGAGAAACAAGTAAATACTACAGATATATGTGCTTAATTCAAATGTCATGAATAGCGACCACTTTAAACTAAACGTTGGACAGAGTGGAGAGAGGTAGAACACCTGCCAGGTTTTTATTAGACATGTGCATTCGTTTTCATTAGAATGCATTTTCGTCCGAAAATCATGTTTTTTCGTTATCGTTATAACAAACGATAACGAAAGTGCAAGAAACGAAAACTGAAAGATCCGACATAAAAAATGCTTTATTTTCGTTGTCGTTATAGAGAAAAAAAAAATTCGATATAGAGAGATTCGACATTATAGGGAAAAGATTCGACATTATAGAGAAAAGATTCGACACTATAGAAATAATAGATTCGACATTACAGAGAATAGATTTCGATTTATGAGAAAATAGATTCGACATTATAGAGAATAGATTCAACATTATTACTAGTCATACAACATTAGAATTCTTGTAGGCGGAATATTCGAACGAAAATGTACGATGCGACGTAAAGATTTGACGTTCCGTCAAATATTCTTTTGACCACTCGACAGAAACCAAAAAGATTTGACGTTCCGTCGAATATTCTTTTGACCATTCGACAGAAACCAAGTATTATTGGATTTTCGGACGAAAGCTATTCCCCAACGAAAAACGAAATAAATCAAAACGATTTTCGGGAGTAACTAAATAAATTTATTTTCCAAACGAAAACGAAAAAACAAAACGAAATATCCCAGTCTGCACATGTCTAGTTTTTATTGCCATTGTGATTTTTGCTCTCTAACTGTCCTGTTCACTGTTATTACCAAAAATTAAGGTAAAATAAAATCCCAGATTGTGGGTTATCCCCAGAACAGTTATAGAGGGCCAATCTTCCAGTGGGGACACTCGTCCTAGTGATTCTAGTGACAACCAGGGAATCCTTCACTTTGGAGGGATCCCCCCTCCATGGCTATGATACAGGAACTGGAAGGAATTCTTCCCAGTGGAACATAGATGTCAGAAGAAAATCTGACAGGGGTTATATCCTTCCCTTACCCTATGCAGTATGAAAAATAAAAATGTTTGCCTTTAGTTTGACTTTATGTAAACCAATCTGATGTGTCTTCTGTATCATGTACTTGTATGAGAAAGTTGGAAAGGATTAAAAATGTTTGGGAATTGATATGAGGTGTAGGACATTATAGTTCATTACCTCCATCCCTAAATTGCAAGGCTAGCTCAAAAAAGGAAAATTTGAGACTTTATTTGAAGTATGCAATACCATGGATAGCAAGTATGTCTGACAAGTAGCTTATAATAGTATAACCCACTATATAACAAGGTAAACAAAACATAGTCCAGTCCTCCAGGTGCCTCAACAGGTCATGTTTTCAGGATGTCAAACTGATCAAATCACCTGTGCAAACAAATGGAAAGCCTGAAAACATTGAGGACTGGAGATTAAAGTGATTGTAAACAATCACCTTGTAAAACAACCCACTCATTTTAGAATAGAAATGGAAAACATTTTTGGATAGATTTATATAAAAACATTATAAATACCTGTATTCCCTTTTTGTAAGCGATCACATTCCCTCTGTTCTCAGCTGCATAAGAGCTGGGAGAAGGAGAGGTAGCAGCACACTGGGCTTCCCAATGATTGGCTGTGCCACAGGGGGCGATTCAGGACAAGTCTTATCATTGGAGGAGAGTACACTGAGTTCCGCAGCACAGCTACAGAACTGACCACATTGTGTTTTCCTGCTTAGTGTGGTCAGTTTTTAATAGGAAAGCAATTAGACTAGCAGGAACACCAGCAATTTCACACAAATAAACAAATATAACAGGATACTTTCTCATTCAAGGCTAGATCAAAAAAAAGAAAATGTTGGACTTTATATGAAGCATGCAATACCATGGATAGCAAGACAAGTAGCTTATAATAGTTTAACCACAATATAATAAGGTAATCAAAGTGATTTATTCCATACATGTAATACATAAAAGCATCATAGCATAATAAATAGTAGTACATGATAATAGCAGGCTCATTTAATCCCTGTGAGTAAAAAGTTATGTTTCGTTCCACTTTAACCTTTTAAGGAAAACAAAAAGATAACATCTAACCGGAAAACTTAACCTACTCCTTGATCTAATTTGGACTAATGTCCTCAAGTTTTTTTGGTTATGCTGCCTACAATTGCAGTGATTGCTGTCAGTAAAGTGGTAGCTTCTGCTAGATCATAGGAACACTATGGGGGTTATTTACGAAAGGAAAATCTACTTTGCACTACAAGTGTAAAGTGCACTGAAAGTGCCCTTGGAAGTTCAGTCGCTGTAAATCTGAGGGGAAGATCTGAAATGAGAAGAAGCTCTGCTATTTTTATTATCCAATCATGTGCAAGCTAAAATTCTGTTTTTTATGTTCCTTGCATGTCCCCCTCGAATCTACAGCGACTGCACTTCCAAGTGTAAATAACCCCCAATGTCTAATTGAAGCACTGCACTTGTGGTCAATAACACTGCATATTTTAATGACAATAATACAATATAATGTACCTAAAGAGATATCTCTTATATTGTAGCTTAGCTATTCTTGTATGTGACGATGCATCAATTTTCTTTTTTAGATTATTTCTTTTATTTTTACCTAGTTATCTGACCAGTAACTCAGTTGTTTTTCAACAGAACAAGCTGTCCTACAGATGTAGCAGTTAGAGGGTTGGGACAAACCATTTACCAATGACAGGGGTGCTTACAATTGTTATCTTTATGTAAAACCATTATCCCAAAAGGCAACTGCTTAAAAAAAACATTATCTGTAGTTTGACTTCAATTTGTTAGTGTATCAAAATCTGCTGGTACAGGTAACACTCCCCCCCCCCCGGCTGACAATGCAGATGTGCTAAAGTGTCTCTGTTGCTCTTTCATCCAGAGTGGGGACCCTCTCATACACAAACACTGCCTGACTTCTTACTAGGCTGTGTCACAACCATTTTTCTGGACCCAAACAGAGCAGCAACTTCTGCTGGCACTGGATCTTCCTCTGGGGCTGTTACTTCCCCTTTAGACCAGCCATTCTCAGCAAAAGCAGCAATGTCCTGTACAGGGTTAACAGAGCCTCAAAAGGGGGTAGGTTATTAATGCCATTGGTGGCCATCTCCCTCCCCTCACAGACATCCTCTTTCCCTGCTGTGCACTCTGCTTGGATTTTGGGAAGGACCGCGTGGCAGTAGGATCCCTGGAACTTAAGCTACTCCAGGCCACTCCAGGTAACAGGCCATCTCTGGTCGATGCTTCTCTCACAAATAGCAGGCGATGAACCAATAGTGCTGGCCTCATGTTCTAGGGGCAAGCAGAGCAGGCTCAAGAACTGGTGGCAGGCACAAATCTCCCACCTGGGTTCTGCCTAGGATTCCTCCCAGCCCCCATCAGTCATTGAAGGAGCCTGCCATCCTGTTGGGGCTGAAGGGTCCTGAATGCAGGTCACAGATCTGAAGCTAACTCTTGGGGTTGCTTCAGGACTGAGGCGCATAGGATGCCTTGATTTCTTAGCACGTGGACATTTTTCGGCAGGTGAGATAGGAGGCTGCCCAGACCCCTGCAGAATACCTGAGAGCTGGGATCACAACCATTGCGAGCCATTAGCCACCACTGCTGCTCGGATTAGTGAAGTCATGCTTTTAAGGTCCCCCATTTACTCTTTCTTCAGCAGGATGGAGAGAAGGGAGAAGCTTGTTCGACACTGTCCCTGATCCAACTGACCCTTGAGGGCACCCTCCTATCAGACCACTAGAGCCCCACCATGCCTCACCCCTCACCTCACCAATAAGTTAAGAGCATAATATCATTTTATAATATGATATATTTTAACCCTGCACTAACTACAGCCTAAATACATCCTGTACTTTCAAACTCAGTCATGCCGGTCTTCCACTTTTGCTGTGCATACGGCTCCTGGCCTAATACTTTCCCTTAGTACAGGCTTCCTTTAAGATGACAGGCTTTAAAATGTGTGTATATATTACATTTCTTTATTCTCTGGCCTAATGTCTGTTGTGCCATCAAAGTAAGAATTTTAGTCAGATCTCCTGATTCTGCCCTAAAGCATAATTCAGTGTGATGTTCAACAGTGGTTAGATACTATAGTATGTGCCTGAGGCAGACTGGCAGCCTTTTGACTCAGGGGATACTTTATTCTTAGTGACCTAGATAGGAGGACATCAGTAGCATTGACACTTCCATTACTCAAACACAAATGCTTGGAAAGTGTTGGCAGTGTTCTTCTTAGTTTTAAAAAAGTCCAGCTGGTGTAACGTCCCTCGGGAAAGACATTTCTTAATTACAACTACTGAGCTGCAGTTCCAGCTATATCTTTTTTTATAATGCACATATCATGCTTATGGTATTTACACTTGCAACACGTTTGTCTTATTTTTTATGTTTACTTGCAAATTATTGTTGTCCACAGAAAAAAATAAAATTTCTATGTTCAACAAAGTAGCACACATAATGGTATACGGTAAATAGATTTATAAATGTAAAGAATACATTTGTTTAAGAGGACTTTTCAAAACTTTGCATTAATACATTTCTGAAATGACACAATTTACATCAACAGAGTACAGACATACCCCACTTTTAAGTACACAATTGTGTTTATTTACTAAAGCTGGAAAGCGCAAAATAAGGCTCACTTCTGCACAGAATCCAATGAGCTTCTAGGTTTTATTACCAGGCTTAATTGAACAAGCTGGAGTTAGAAGCTCATTGGTTTCTATGCAGAAATGAGCCCGATATTCTGATTTCCAGCTTTAGTAAATAAACCCTATTGTGTACTTAAAAGCGGGGTATGCCTGTATTTGTTCTATGAAACAGTTCATTTTACCATGAAAAAGGCAGTCCTTGGGCTCCTCTCTAGTGAATATTGAAAAAAAAAATTGTAATATGTACAACTACTCCACATGTATTTAAAGGGGTTGTAAAGGTTAGTTTTTCTAAATAGGATCAAAAATAGGAAATACTACATAGAGTAGTAGAAAGGCGGACTTTTTCAGGCAATCACAAGGACATAAAAGTTAAGAAAAAATATTTAATTATATATCATAAAATCCAAAAACAAAAACTAAAATATACAAAAACAGGGTATACAGAGTATATATCAGCAATGGTAGCTTGCATCTCGCCTACGCGTTTCGCCTACCGGCTTCTTCAGGGCGAGTTTGAGAGAGGGCTGGTAGTATATAATTGCTAATTTCATATATCTGCAAAGAAAGGAAATACATGAGCAAAACAGTTTTTAAAAAAAAAAAAAAAGTTTTTAAAAAAAAAAAACACTAAAAGTCAATGAGCAACAAGGGATCCCCAAAAGAAACAATACCAAAACAGTTGCTGTCCATCCGATTATATCAAGGATTAAGTAAATATCCGTATGGCTTGTGAGAGCTCAATGCGGCTGGAAAAAGAAGAAAAGAGAAAGAAAAGAAATAACACAGAAAAGGTGTCATGTATATTTCAATTCTGCTATGAATTTATAAACAACAGATTGAGAGATAATAATAATAAAGAATTACCAGACAAAGTGCACCAAATATACGAGAGAATATATCCTATGGTTAGCAGCGAATCATCATATAAAGATGAACAAATGTATTTCTACAGAGAAAAAAAGAGTAAGAGCTAGTAAATAAATGAATATGAAGACGTATGGTATGTGCATTCATGGAGGTTTCAAAGGATGTCAGTTTACCTGAAATAGAGCCAGAAATCAAGAAAGGACCCGGGACTGATCACAGCAGTAAACATGGACCATAGCCAGAAAGGAGTAGGGTCCAATCAAATAGGCTAGACCGGGTTGTAGTGTCCAGTATAGGACAGTCCAATGAGTCAGGAGTCTAGATGCAAAATAGGTTGCTAGTGAGTAGGGAAAGAGAAGGAGCAAATTTGTCCCAGAGAAATTCTAGCTGTAGTATTCGCATACCTTGGTATAGACCGCTGTTAATATGTCCCGGGGGGAGTTAAGCCTGTGCTGCACGCCAATTTGATCATTCATAGGGAAAGTTTATATAGGATTCCGAGGGGCGTCACATGACAGAGAAGCGTGGTGACGTCATTAGCGCGGCGCCCATACGTAGGCGGCGCATGAATAGCAGCTCACTGATGGAGAGGGGGAGAGGGGTGGATCCTGAGGCAGGGAAGGTGTGTGTTCCCGCCCATCTGAGGATCAACCATACTCCAGGAGAGGGGCGGTGCCAAGCACACAGAGTCTGTAACAGACAGAAACGCCCCTATGCCTGTTTGTATATGGCGTGGGTGTATGCAAGGCGGCGCTGTCCGTCCCACTAATAACACGCACATCCCACAGACACAGGAACATAGGGAAAAACACCCCCGCCAACAAACATATGTATATAGAATGTACGGAGAAAGGAAAAAAGAAATTGGACGTGCCATGGGGGTAAACATAGGAATCAAAAATAGAGTAGAGCATGTATATGGAGAAAAAACAATCTATATCTACAGCAGTGGGGACGTCATCATATATCAGATGTGAGTGGCCGATTACAGGAAAGATAGTTTGAGTGCAGTCACTAAAAATAGCCACAAGATGGCAACAGTAGATATCAAAAACTGAGAACTTGGATTATTCAGCAACCATTGGTACAGGTAGAGATCCCGAGCGCACACAGACAATCAGTGAATTAAGAAATTGGAAATTATTTTTTAAAACAAGATACTTATAAAAAGAATATAAAATATATCAAAACTGTGACAATTCTCTGATATAGTAAGATACAGGTATAGTTTAATTTACATACATTTGAGCAAGTGAACAAAAAATAGGAGATCAGAACATATAAATACAACATAAGCAAACCTATATATATAGTGTCTCTATGTGTCTAATGTTTTTCTACAATATAGGGGCATCTATAGTGGCGAATCTGTTCTTTGTAGAGTCTTGGCAGATTTTTCCGGATAGTTGAGGTTAGTATTTTTATTGGTGGCATGTATTCCATTCTCATATTCAGGCGTGATGTAAATTACATAGAATGAAAGCCCAAGAGAGAAGGGGGAGGACTTAGTGGCGAAGTTCTGAAATTTCTAGGGATTAAGGAAGGGTTTGAAACTCAGGGCATCATTGAGGCCAGGGAACGTATTGGCCTTTAGTCTATGGATCCAGTGTGTTTCACATTGTAAAACACGTTGGTCAAAATTACCCCCTCTCGGATCCTCATATATACTCTCTAGGGCAGGGGTGTCAAACAGGCGGCCCTCCAGATGTTGCAAAACTACAAGTCCCATGAGGCATTGCAAGGCTAACAGTTACAAGCATGACTCCCACAGGCAGAGGCATGATGGGACTTGTAGTTTCGGAACAGCTGGAGGGCCGCCAGTTTGACACCCCTGCTCTAGGGCATTGAATTTAAATACATGGAGTTCGTACTGGTGTCTAAAAGCTATATGGTAACCCATAGTAGTGTTAAGAAGACCGTTGGTCGCATAGTAGATGTGGTCCTTAATGCGTTTCCAGAATGGTCGTATAGTTTTACCAACATAATAGCTTCCACACTGGCATTGGATCAGATATATGACCCCCTTGGTCTGGCAGGTGATGTGTTGTTTGATAGTATGTCTTTGCCCATTAGGCAGGAGTATAGTAGTGCCCACTGACACAAAATCACAATAATTGCATTCACCGCATCTATATAGGCCGGGAAGATCTCGTTTTGCGTCACTCGATCTACAGTATGTACTTGCGACCAGGCGATCACGAATCGATCTTGCCCGCCTGAAAGTGATTTCAGGTCTAGGTCCAATGTGTTTAGATAGTACTGGATCGGAGGTGAGTATATGCCAGTGTTTATGTACTATTGTTCTAATTTCAGCATGCTGGTTGGAGTATGTTGTAATCAGCCGCGTTGCGCTGGGATTGGTTAGTTTGTTATTGTGTGCTAGAAGGTCACTCCTTGACTTGCCATTGGCCTTTGCAAAAGCTTTTTTAAGGCATTTTTTGCTATACCCCCTTAATCTTAGTCGTGTATATAGGAGATCTGCTTCTACTTTGAATTTCAAATCGTCTGAGCAGTTTCGTCGAAGTCGCAGATATTGTCCAAATGGTATACTTTGGATTAGAGATCTGGGGTGACTACTCGTAGCATGAAGTATCGTATTCCCCGAGGTGGGTTTTCGGTATAAGGAGGTATTAAGCATACCCTCTTCCGAAATGCCAATGGTCAAGTCCAGAAAGGCCAACTCGGTCAGACTAGAGGTCATGGTAAATTTTAAATTGTAGCTATTGTGGCCAAGTTTCCTCATGAAGGTGTCCAGTTCCATCTGAGATCCCGTCCATAGGAGTAGAATATCGTCTATGTATCGATACCACCCTAGTATGGATGGTAGTAGATCAGAAAAAACGTCACTGGAAAAAACCTCCCGTTCCCACCCCCCCAGGTACAGGTTCGCATAGGACGGTGCGCAGCACGTGCCCATAGCGACACCCTGTACCTGGAGGAAGTGGGACCCATCGAACAGAAAGATATTCTTAGTAAGTATATGGGCCAAAAGTTTCAAAACAAAATCATTGAGTTTGCAGGATTTAGGGCCCCTTTCAGCCAAGAATTTGCTAATTGTTTCCAATCCTTTTATATGTGGGATAGAGGAGTATAATGCCTCCACATCTATTGAAACTAGGAGACAACCTGGAGGTACAATTAGGCCATCCAGTGCTCGTAGTAAGTCAGGGGTATCCTGGATATAGGAAGGCATAGTGCTCACATGTGGTCTCAAATAACTATCTACGAATCTACTCACTCGCTCAGTTTTAGAGCCGATACCCGAAACAATTGGACGGCCAGGAGGGTCTCGTAGATTTTTGTGGGTCTTGGGGAGTGAGTAGAAGGTTGGAATTTTGGGGTGAGGGACTTGTATGCCGTCAAAGATGGATCTGGTGATCAAACCCTCGGAGAGAGCGATTTGGATGGTATCATTATATTGTTGGTTGTACTTGTCAATGAGATCGTGTGCTACTGGTCTATACCAGGCTCTATTTTTCAGTATGTCCCAGCACATGTTGCGGTAGTTGAGCTCATTCATGACCACTACATTACCACCCTTATCCGAGGGCTTGATCACCAGATGGGAACTGCGGCTCAGATTGTTAAGAGCCTGTGTTTGAGCCATAGTAAGGTTACGATTGGCATTAGAGAGGCATGAAGGCAGGGATTCAATATCCTTGATTGCCTGCATTAGAAAGGCCCAGACATTTGGATTGGTCTGAAGTGGGGGGAATTTAAGGGATTTTTTCTTTACAGCCCTTTCCAGTATCTCTAAGTCATTTTGATAGCACGTAAGTTGTATTCGCTGACCTAGTGCTTCAGCGGACTCGGGTGGGTCCTCTGGCCCTTCATTCTCTTCTAATAGAAGAACCAGTGTCTTCAATGCACGGAAATCCGCGACCGTGAAGTCTTTCCATATATCCTGTTGTGCGTATTCAGTTTGTCGTTTACATCTATCCTTATCGAACATAAAGTTAAAAGTAAGTTTACGTGCGAAAAGGTATAGATCTTTGGTAAGTTCAAATTTGTTAAATGTCATGTCAGGACAGAAACCCAGGCCAAGGCTGAGGAGAGCGATCTCAGGTGGACTGAGAGCCTGGGATGATAGGTTAATTACCTCTAGTTGGCAGGAATTGCCAGTAGTGGTAGTGGAATTAGTTGTATTGATTGGCACAGATGGACTAGCCTTGGGGGTACTACCCAGGATATTACTTGGTTGTCTCTGGGAAATAATTGGAAAAAAGTGGTCCATGCGTCATTTGAGGCCATCCCTTACTGTCCCCTCCTTATTTGTGTTGGTATGTGATCTCGCCATGGTTTGCGCTGTCTCTATAATATTTTGTCGTAAATTATCCTCAGGTTTTGATAGTGTCGACAGGATAGGAAAGTTCTCAGAGGTGACACCCAGTGCAGAGGGAGGAAACATAGTGACAGTACGTGTTCCTACAGATGTTGCGTCTCGGTTCTGTGTCTCATTTTGTGTATTAGCATTAGGTCGATCAATAGCGTCAGTTATGTGTTTCTTACTCACAGTGCCCGTCTGGTACCCACCACCTTGTTGATATCGTTTTCTGGACTGCCGGCCTTTGGAGTGTCCTTGGTCGCTGGTCTTTGAGTTCTGTGAATTAAGAGAATTGGCAGAAGAGTCAGAGTTATTTTTCTGGGCCTGGCCCCTTCTGTTTCTATTAGGTCCAAAGATCCTTTGACCACCTCGTTGTCCATTGGCAATTGGCCAATTATATGCATGTTTGCCTGCAAAAGCTAATTTATCCCGTGATAGTTTCTCCTCCTTTTTCTTTAGGAGTTCACTCGTAAAGGTTTGTATGTGCTCCTTTAGTCGTGTATCAAAAATTCCAAAACCTGTTTTGTTTAGTATTAGGCTATTTTCATCATAAATTATTTTAATCTCACAGTCTACAATTTTCAGTTCTTGCATATAGTACTCTACCATTAACTCCATCATTTTCTTGGAGCATGCATGTAGATTTTGCTCCCATCGGGCTTTGAGATCAGAGTCGATAGCCCATATATTTGGGAACATTGTACTCTCAGGCCTTTTGGATTAAGCCCATCAGTAATATATTGTTCAAAGTACTTAATATGCCAGAACAAGCTTTACATCACGCCTGAATATGAGAATGGAATACATGCCACCAATAAAAATACTAACCTCAACTATCCGGAAAAATCTGCCAAGACTCTACAAAGAACAGATTCGCCACTATAGATGCCCCTATATTGTAGAAAAACATTAGACACATAGAGACACTATATATATAGGTTTGCTTATGTTGTATTTATATGTTTATATTTATATGTTCTGATCTCCTATTTTTTGTTCACTTGCTCAAATGTATGTAAATTAAACTATACCTGTATCTTACTATATCAGAGAATTGTCACAGTTTTGATATATTTTATATTCTTTTTATAAGTATCTTGTTTTAAAAAATAATTTCCAATTTCTTAATTCACTGATTGTCTGTGTGCGCTCGGGATCTCTACCTGTACCAATGGTTGCTGAATAATCCAAGTTCTCAGTTTTTGATATCTACTGTTGCCATCTTGTGGCTATTTTCAGTGACTGCACTCAAACTATCTTTCCTGTAATCGGCCACTCACATCTGATATATGATGACGTCCCCACTGCTGTAGATATAGATTGTTTTTTCTCCATATACATGCTCTACTCTATTTTTGATTCCTATATTTACCCCCATGGCACGTCCAATTTCTTTTTTCCTTTCTCCGTACATTCTATATACATATGTTTGTTGGCGGGGGTGTTTTTCCCTATGTTCCTGTGTCTGTGGGATGTGCGTGTTATTAGTGGGACGGACAGCGCCGCCCTGCATACACCCACGCCATATACAAACAGGCATAGGGGCGTTTCTGTCTGTTACAGACTCTGTGTGCTTGGCACCGCCCCTCTCCTGGAGTATGGTTGATCCTCAGATGGGCGGGAACACACACCTTCCCTGCCTCAGGATCCACCCCTCTCCCCCTCTCCATCAGTGAGCTGCTATTCATGCGCCGCCTACGTACGGGCGCCGCGCTAATGACGTCACCACGCTTCTCTGTCATGTGACGCCCCTCGGAATCCTATATAAACTTTCCCTATGAATGATCAAATTGGCGTGCAGCACAGGCTTAACTCCCCCCGGGACATATTAACAGCGGTCTATACCAAGGTATGCGAATACTACAGCTAGAATCTCTCTGGACAAATTTGCTCCTTCTCTTTCCCTACTCACTAGCAACCTATTTTGCATCTAGACTCCTGACTCATTGGACTGTCCTATACTGGACACTACAACCCGGTCTAGCCTATTTGATTGGACCCTACTCCTTTCTGGCTATGGTCCATGTTTACTGCTGTGATCAGTCCCGGGTCCTTTCTTGATTTCTGGCTCTATTTCAGGTAAACTGACATCCTTTGAAACCTCCATGAATGCACATACCATACGTCTTCATATTCATTTATTTACTAGCTCTTACTCTTTTTTTCTCTGTAGAAATACATTTGTTCATCTTTATATGATGATTCGCTGCTAACCATAGGATATATTCTCTCGTATATTTGGTGCACTTTGTCTGGTAATTCTTTATTATTATTATCTCTCAATCTGTTGTTTATAAATTCATAGCAGAATTGAAATATACATGACACCTTTTCTGTGTTATTTCTTTTCTTTCTCTTTTCTTCTTTTTCCAGCCGCATTGAGCTCTCACAAGCCATACGGATATTTACTTAATCCTTGATATAATCGGATGGACAGCAACTGTTTTGGTATTGTTTCTTTTGGGGATCCCTTGTTGCTCATTGACTTTTAGTGTTTTTTTTTTTTTTAAATCTTTTTTTTTTTTTTTTTAAACTGTTTTGCTCATGTATTTCCTTTCTTTGCAGATATATGAAATTAGCAATTATATACTACCAGCCCTCTCTCAAACTCGCCCTGAAGAAGCCGCTAGGCGAAACGCGTAGGCGAGATGCAAGCTACCATTGCTGATATATACTCTGTATACCCTGTTTTTGTATATTTTAGTTTTTGTTTTTGGATTTTATGATATATAATTAAATATTTTTTCTTAACTTTTATGTCCTTGTGATTGCCTGAAAAAGTCCACCTTTCTACTACTCTATGTAGTATTTCCTATTTTTGATTGAATTATTTCGGATGTCGGCTACATGTGAGTGCTTTTATGTTTCCCCGTTCCCTATATTTTTGAACTAACTCTTGGGTGGTAAACACCGACCTGTCTTGTTGCACTCATAGATGCGTGTGTCATATATATAGGACCTCGCATCTTTCTCTCTCTCCCCCCACAATCCTTTTTTGTTGTTGAGACATTTTAACATATACAATCCTTTCTGCTTTGGGCTCTATGTGTCATGCCTTTGGTGACGATGGCTACTTTCTCAGGCAATGACTGGGAGGGTTTTATGTTGGAGATTCAGAAAACATGCTCTTCCTCCAAGACAAACGAGGTTGAATATGAAATAGTGTATCAAAAACTCCTGCAAACTTTTGAAAGAAAATCCAGCTTGTTCTGGCATATTAAGTACTTTGAACAATATATTACTGATGGGCTTAATCCAAAAGGCCTGAGAGTACAAGTGTTCCCAAATATATGGGCTATCGACTCTGATCTCAAAGCCCGATGGGAGCAAAATCTACATGCATGCTCCAAGAAAATGATGGAGTTAATGGTAGAGTACTATATGCAAGAACTGAAAATTGTAGACTGTGAGATTAAAATAATTTATGATGAAAATAGCCTAATACTAAACAAAACAGGTTTTGGAATTTTTGATACACGACTAAAGGAGCACATACAAACCTTTACGAGTGAACTCCTAAAGAAAAAGGAGGAGAAACTATCACGGGATAAATTAGCTTTTGCAGGCAAACATGCATATAATTGGCCAATTGCCAATGGACAACGAGGTGGTCAAAGGATCTTTGGACCTAATAGAAACAGAAGGGGCCAGGCCCAGAAAAATAAAGATAAAAATAATGACTCTGACTCTTCTGCCAATTCTCTTAATTCACAGAACTCAAAGACCAGCGACCAAGGACACTCCAAAGGCCGGCAGTCCAGAAAACGATATCAACAAGGTGGTGGGTACCAGACGGGCACTGTGAGTAAGAAACACATAACTGACGCTATTGATCGACCTAATGCTAATACACAAAATGAGACACAGAACCGAGACGCAACATCTGTAGGAACACGTACTGTCACTATGTTTCCTCCCTCTGCACTGGGTGTCTCCTCTGAGAACTTTCCTATCCTGTCGACACTATCAAAACCTGAGGATAATTTACGACAAAATATTATAGAGACAGCGCAAACCATGGCGAGATCACATACCAACACAAATAAGGAGGGGACAGTAAGGGATGGCCTCAAATGACGCATGGACCACTTTTTTCCAATTATTTCCCAGAGACAACCAAGTAATATCCTGGGTAGTACCCCCAAGGCTAGTCCATCTGTGCCAATCAATACAACTAATTCCACTACCACTACTGGCAATTCCTGCCAACTAGAGGTAATTAACCTATCATCCCAGGCTCTCAGTCCACCTGAGATCGCTCTCCTCAGCCTTGGCCTGGGTTTCTGTCCTGACATGACATTTAACAAATTTGAACTTACCAAAGATCTATACCTTTTCGCACGTAAACTTACTTTTAACTTTATGTTCGATAAGGATAGATGTAAACGACAAACTGAATACGCACAACAGGATATATGGAAAGACTTCACGGTCGCGGATTTCCGTGCATTGAAGACACTGGTTCTTCTATTAGAAGAGAATGAAGGGCCAGAGGACCCACTCGAGTCCGCTGAAGCACTAGGTCAGCGAATACAACTTACGTGCTATCAAAATGACTTAGAGATACTGGAAAGGGCTGTAAAGAAAAAATCCCTTAAATTCCCCCCACTTCAGACCAATCCAAATGTCTGGGCCTTTCTAATGCAGGCAATCAAGGATATTGAATCCCTGCCTTCATGCCTCTCTAATGCCAATCGTAACCTTACTATGGCTCAAACACAGGCTCTTAACAATCTGAGCCGCAGTTCCCATCTGGTGATCAAGCCCTCGGATAAGGGTGGTAATGTAGTGGTCATGAATGAGCTCAACTACCGCAACATGTGCTGGGACATACTGAAAAATAGAGCCTGGTATAGACCAGTAGCACACGATCTCATTGACAAGTACAACCAACAATATAATGATACCATCCAAATCGCTCTCTCCGAGGGTTTGATCACCAGATCCATCTTTGACGGCATACAAGTCCCTCACCCCAAAATTCCAACCTTCTACTCACTCCCCAAGACCCACAAAAATCTACGAGACCCTCCTGGCCGTCCAATTGTTTCGGGTATCGGCTCTAAAACTGAGCGAGCGAGTAGATTCGTAGATAGTTATTTGAGACCACATGTGAGCACTATGCCTTCCTATATCCAGGATACCCCTGACTTACTACGAGCACTGGATGGCCTAATTGTACCTCCAGGTTGTCTCCTAGTTTCAATAGATGTGGAGGCATTATACTCCTCTATCCCACATATAAAAGGATTGGAAACAATTAGCAAATTCTTGGCTGAAAGGGGCCCTAAATCCTGCAAACTCAATGATTTTGTTTTGAAACTTTTGGCCCATATTCTTACTAAGAATATCTTTCTGTTCGATGGGTCCCACTTCCTCCAGGTACAGGGTGTCGCTATGGGCACGTGCTGCGCACCGTCCTATGCGAACCTGTACCTGGGGGGGTGGGAACGGGAGGTTGTTAGTACATAAACACTGGCATATACTCACCTCCGATCCAGTATTATCTAAACACATTGGACCTAGACCTGAAATCACTTTCAGGCGGGCAAGATCGATTCGTGATCGCCTGGTCGCAAGTACATACTGTAGATCGAGTGACGCAAAACGAGATCTTCCCGGCCTATATAGATGCGGTGAATGCAATTATTGTGATTTTGTGTCAGTGGGCACTACTATACTCCTGCCTAATGGGCAAAGACATACTATCAAACAACACATCACCTGCCAGACCAAGGGGGTCATATATCTGATCCAATGCCAGTGTGGAAGCTATTATGTTGGTAAAACTATACGGCCATTCTGGAAACGCATTAAGGACCACATCTACTATGCGACCAACGGTCTTCTTAACACTACTATGGGTTACCATATAGCTTTTAGACATCAGTACGAACCCCATGTATTTAAATTCAATGCCCTAGAGAGTATATATGAGGATCCGAGAGGGGGTAATTTTGACCAACGTGTTTTACAATGTGAAACACGCTGGATCCATAGACTAAAGGCCAATACGTTCCCTGGCCTCAATGATGCCCTGAGTTTCAAACCCTTCCTTAATCCCTAGAAATTTCAGAACTTCGCCACTAAGTCCTCCCCCTTCTCTCTTGGGCTTTCATTCTATGTAATTTACATCACGCCTGAATATGAGAATGGAATACATGCCACCAATAAAAATACTAACCTCAACTATCCGGAAAAATCTGCCAAGACTCTACAAAGAACAGATTCGCCACTATAGATGCCCCTATATTGTAGAAAAACATTAGACACATAGAGACACTATATATATAGGTTTGCTTATGTTGTATTTATATGTTCTGATCTCCTATTTTTTTGTTCACTTGCTCAAATGTATGTAAATTAAACTATACCTGTATCTTACTATATCAGAGAATTGTCACAGTTTTGATATATTTTATATTCTTTTTATAAGTATCTTGTTTTAAAAAATAATTTCCAATTTCTTAATTCACTGATTGTCTGTGTGCGCTCGGGATCTCTACCTGTACCAATGGTTGCTGAATAATCCAAGTTCTCAGTTTTTGATATCTACTGTTGCCATCTTGTGGCTATTTTTAGTGACTGCACTCAAACTATCTTTCCTGTAATCGGCCACTCACATCTGATATATGATGACGTCCCCACTGCTGTAGATATAGATTGTTTTTTCTCCATATACATGCTCTACTCTATTTTTGATTCCTATGTTTACCCCCATGGCACGTCCAATTTCTTTTTTCCTTTCTCCGTACATTCTATATACATATGTTTGTTGGCGGGGGTGTTTTTCCCTATGTTCCTGTGTCTGTGGGATGTGCGTGTTATTAGTGGGACGGACAGCGCCGCCTTGCATACACCCACGCCATATACAAACAGGCATAGGGGTGTTTCTGTCTGTTACAGACTCTGTGTGCTTGGCACCGCCCCTCTCCTGGAGTATGGTTGATCCTCAGATGGGCGGGAACACACACCTTCCCTGCCTCAGGATCCACCCCTCTCCCCCTCTCCATCAGTGAGCTGCTATTCATGCGCCGCCTACGTACGGGCGCCGCGCTAATGACGTCACCACGCTTCTCTGTCATGTGACGCCCCTCGGAATCCTATATACACTTTCCCTATGAATGATCAAATTGGCGTGCAGCACAGGCTTAACTCCCCCCCGGACATATTAACAGCGGTCTATACCAAGGTATGCAAATACTACAGCTAGAATCTCTCTGGACAAATTTGCTCCTTCTCTTTCCCTACTCACTAGCAACCTATTTTGCATCTAGACTCCTGACTCATTGGACTGTCCTATACTGGACACTACAACCCGGTCTAGCCTATTTGATTGGACCCTACTCCTTTCTGGCTATGGTCCATGTTTACTGCTGTGATCAGTCCCGGGTCCTTTCTTGATTTCTGGCTCTATTTCAGGTAAACTGACATCCTTTGAAACCTCCATGAATGCACATACCATACGTCTTCATATTCATTTATTTACTAGCTCTTACTCTTTTTTTCTCTGTAGAAATACATTTGTTCATCTTTATATGATGATTCGCTGCTAACCATAGGATATATTCTCTCGTATATTTGGTGCACTTTGTCTGGTAATTCTTTATTATTATTATCTCTCAATCTGTTGTTTATAAATTCATAGCAGAATTGAAATATACATGACACCTTTTCTGTGTTATTTCTTTTCTTTCTCTTTTCTTCTTTTTTCCAGCCGCATTGAGCTCTCACAAGCCATACGGATATTTACTTAATCCTTGATATAATCGGATGGACAGCAACTGTTTTGGTATTGTTTCTTTTGGGGATCCCTTGTTGCTCATTGACTTTTAGTGTTTTTTTTTTTTAAAAAACTTTTTTTTTTTTTTTAAAAACTGTTTTGCTCATGTATTTCCTTTCTTTGCAGAAATATGAAATTAGCAATTATATACTACCAGCCCTCTCTCAAACTCGCCCTGAAGAAGCCGGTAGGCGAAACGCGTAGGCGAGATGCAAGCTACCATTGCTGATATATACTCTGTATACCCTGTTTTTGTATATTTTAGTTTTTGTTTTTGGATTTTATGATATATAATTAAATATTTTTTCTTAACTTTTATGTCCTTGTGATTGCCTGAAAAAGTCCGCCTTTCTACTACTCTATGTAGTATTTCCTATTTTTGATTGAATTATTTCGGATGTCGGCTACATGTGAGTGCTTTTATGTTTCCCCGTTCCCTATATTTTTGAACTTTTTCTAAATAGGCTCATTTAACCACTTGAGAGCCACGCTATAGATGAAAGACATCCACAGCGCAGCTCTCAACTGCCGGGTGGACGTCCCTGGATGTCTTGCTGTTTACATCCCTCCCCCCGCGCAGCCGAGGGCGCGCAGTAGGGAAAAGCTCTGCCCGCCATATCACGTGTGCTGACGCATGTGCCTGGCGGCTGCGATGTCCGCCGGGTACTCGCGATCGGCGGTTACAGAGCAAGGACGTGGAGCTCTGTGTGTAAACACAGATCTTCATGTCCTATCAGGGATAGAGGAGACCGATGCTGTGTCACTTGTACATAGGGACACAGAGCGGTCATCTCCCCCAGTCAGTCCCCTCCCCCCACAGTAAGAATCACTCCCAGGGTACACATTTAACCCCTTGATCGCCCCTAGTGTTAACCCCTTTCCTGCCAGTCACATTTATACTATAATCAGTGCATATTTATAGCACTGTTCGCTGTATAAATGTGAATGGTCCCAAAATAGTGTCAAACGTGTCCGATATGTCTGTCGCAATATCACAGGCCTGACAAAAATTTGCAGATCGCCGACATTACTAGTAAAAAAAAAAAAAGAATAAAAATGTCATAAACCTATCCCCTATTTTGTAGGAGCTATAACTTTTGCGCAAACCAATTAATATACGCTTATTGCAATGTTTTTCTACATACCAAAAATATGTAGAAAAATACGTATCGGCCTAAACTGGGAATTTTTTTTTTTTTTTTTAATTGCATATTATTATAGCAAAAAGTAAAAAAATATTGTGTTTTTTTCCAAATTTTCTGTATTTTTTTGTTTATAACGCAAAAAATAAAAACCGCAGAGGTGATCAAATACCACCATATCTAAAGTACAGGGAGGAGGAGGGGGACTAGACGAGCGAGAGGGGGAGAGATGGCCGATGGGGGGGGGGGGGTGGACAAGGAAACCCCCTTTAAAAAAGAGAGGGAAAGGGGAAAGGGGAATTTTTTTTTTTATTTTTTATTTTTTGTTTTGTTTTGTAGGGAGGGCGGTGAAACAGGGGGGGATTAGACCGGTAAGAAAAAAGAGGGTACACTAATCCATAGAAGTTAGGGAGAGGGAGAGAGGAGCTGAAGGGAAGGGGGTTTATTTGCTTCCTCCTTCTCAGCTAATTATCAATTATTATTATTTACTTATTTTCTCTCTCGATCTCTCTCTATCTTGGTTATAATTGATTCAAATGAACGTTAAGAAATATGTTAATGTGTAACTTGAAACTCTGTAAAAGAAAAAAACTAGAAAATAAAGAATTTATAAAATACCACCAAAAGAAAGCTCTATTTGTGGGGAAAAAAATTATAAAAATATAATTTAAGTACAGTGTTGTATGACCGCGCAATTGTCATTCAAAATGTGTCAGCGCTGAAAGCTAAAAATTGGTCTGGGCAGGAAGGGGGTTTAAGTGCCCAGTAAGTGGTTAAGCTTGTGCATTGTTGGTCCACTTATCTGTTCTTTCAATTTCCCTTCTAAATGTTTTTTTTCTTTGTCTGAATTTCTTACTTTCTATTTCTCCTTAGTAAATTTCACACCATCATCCGAGCTGTTCTGGCTGGGGGTTACTCAGCCAGAACAGCTTACTGAGGAGGAACAGGAAGTGAGAAATTCAGACAAAGAAAACAAAGAACATATAGAAGGAAAATTTAAGGAAAAGGTAAGTGAACCAACAATGCACTAGCTTAAAGGAACCTATTTAGAAAATAAAAAAACAAACATTTTTAACCCCTTTAAGGGATCTCTGCGAAGTACTAACCAGTATGTTAGGCATCTCAAAAAGGCTATTATTAATAAGACGACGAGGTAATCTTTTTGTTCGGTAAGAAACTTAGCCAAATGCCTTGTATCATATAATCAAGGAGCTCATTAAAAAAAGACAGTTGTAGTTGTTGGTTTCCAAAGTGTTTAGTGACTGAATGATGCCAGTAATGAGCAGATATTTACTTGGATGTACAGGCTTTCCTCCGAGGCAAGAAGAGAAAACAAATTATACAGACCATATGCACTTTGGATAATTACTTGGTTCTGTGGGATTCATCCAGCTAGTTCTAATTACTGGTTCCAGAGGATGATAGAGGTTCTGGTCTAGTGGATAGAATAGTAATATTAGACATATAAACCCAAGCTACTCCATAATAATACTGAAATATTCACTTGAAGGAGCATCATATCACACTCAGTGTACGTATGTATGTACAGTGCTTTGCAAAAGTTTTCACCCCCCTTGGCTTTTTACCTATTTTGTTACATTACAGCCTTTAGTTCAATGTTTTTTTTTAATATGAATTATATATATGATAGATCAGAACACAATAGTCTAAGTTGGTGAACTAAAATTAGAAAAATAAAATGCGGATAATTGCCATGTGCGTATGTATTCACCCCCTTTGTTATTAAGCCCATAAAAAGCTATGGTGCAACCAATTACTTTTAGAAGTCACATAATTAGTGAAATTATGTCCACTTGTGTGCAATCTAAGTGTCACATTATCTGCCATTACATATACACACCTTTTTGAAAGGCCCCAGAGGCTGCAACACTTAAGCAATAGGCATCACTAACTAAACACTGCCATGAAGATCAAGAAACTCTCCAAACGAGTAAGGGAAAATGTTATTGAGAAGTACAAGTCAGGGTTAGGTTATAAAAAAATATCCACATCTTTGATGATCCCTAGGAGCACCATCAAATCTATCATAATCAAATGGAAAGAACATGGCACAACAGCAAACCTGCCAAGAGATGGCCGCACACCAAAACTCAAGGACCGGGCAAGGAGGGAATTAATCAGAGAGGCAGCACAGAGACCTAAGGTAACCCTGGAGGAGTTGCAGAGTTCCACAGCAGAGACTGGAGTATCTGTACATAGGACAACAATAAGCCATATGCTCCAAAGAGTTGGGCTGTATGGCAGAGTGGCCAGAAAAAAGTCATTACTTTCAGAATAAAAAAACAAAATTACATGTTTTGAGTTTACAAAAAGGCATGTGGGAGACTCCCAAAATGTATAGAGGAAGATGCTCTGGTCTGATAAAGACTAAAATTGAACTTTTGGCAAAAACACAACACATCACATCACCCAAAGAACACCATTCCCATAGTGAAACATGGTGGTGGCAGCATCATGCTGTGGGGATGTTTTTCAGCAGTCGGGACTGGGAAACTGGTCAGAGTTGAGGGAAGGATGGATGGTGCTAAATACAGGGATATTCTTGAGAAAAACCTGTACCACACGGTGTGTGATTTGAGGCTAGAATGGAGGTTCACCTTCCAGTAGGACAATGACCCCAAACACACTGCTTAAGCAACACTTGAATTCAAGGGAAAACATGTAAATGTGTTGGAATGGCCTAGTCAAAGCCCAGACCTCAATCCAATAAAAAATCTGTGATCAGACTTAAAGATGGCTGTTCACAAGCACAAACCATGCAACTTGAAGCAGTTGGAGCAGTTTTGCAAGGAGGAATGGGTAAAAATCCCAGTGGTAAGATGTGGCACGCTCATAGAGACTTATCAAAAGCGATTTGGAGTTGTGATAGCCGCAAAAGGTGGCTCTACATTGACTTTCAGTATTGACTTTAGGGGGGGGGGGGAAGTTATGCACATTGACTTTTTCTGTTATTTTGTCCTTTTTTTTTTGCTTCACAATAAAAAAAAAAAAAAAATAAAAACATATTGTAGTTGTGGGCATGTACTGTAAATTAAATGATGAAAATCCTCAAACAATCCTTGTTAATTCCAGGTTGTGAGGCAACAAAACACAAAATACTTTTGCAAGGCACTGTATATTTTTTTTTTTTTTTTTTTTTTTTTTTTTTTTTTTTTTTTTTTTTTTTTGTTCAATAGTTTTTATTGAATGTATAAATGGTATTACAAACAGTGGCGTCGTACATCATAATTGACATTTCAAATATGGCAAAGAGTAGACACGACATAACAGGTCAACGAAGACTGTCAGAATACACAACTGTTATGGGTGGTGAAAGCCAAGCATGCTATGATAACTACGATCCCTGGACACCCCCAACGGGAGCATTCTGTGTCCAGGGGGATGGTGAGGCATTCCACCCCCGGTGTGTTCAGGCAGGGTAACAGGAAGGAAATTTCCAACAGTGGAATAGGTAACCTTTAGCGACAGGAACAGTCAATTGTCAAGTATGAATGCGTAACAAAAGTGGTATGCCTAATGTCTGAGAACTATTTAGGAGATATGTAATAAGGCATATGTGTCATCTAGTAAGTGATATAGTGTAGGGGCAAGACAAGGCTATCTAAAGGGGGAAGTAAGTGGGGGGGATGGAGGGGGGGGGGGGGGGGGGGGGGGGGGAGAGCAAGACAGTGACTATATTGTGTCAAGGGCGGATCATTTAAGATTTTTGGTGTACCAACGGGTCCATGGGAGCCACTGTGTATGGATTTTAGAGTGGGATGGTTTTCCCTTTGATAGAATCAGTTCATATGCGCAGTGGGAGTGAACTAATGTTATAACTTCTGTAGCAGATGGCGTTATATTAGTTTTCCAGCGCCTGGCCACGAGTAGTCTGGTCGCTAGAAGTATGTGTGTAACAATGAGGCGGAAAGATACCGGCAGTAAGTCAATGTCTACATTTAGTATAGCCAGTTGTGGAGTGAGAGTGAATGGGATGTGGCACACATCCCGTATAAGGCTTTCAATCTTTGTCCATAATTCAAACAGGGTAGGGCATGACCAAAAAACATGGAAAATAGTGCCAATTTCGCTACAATTCCTCCAGCAAGTGGGAGATGTATGTGGCTGGAATTTGGCCAATATTTGAGGTGTCAGATAACATCTAAGGTGCAATTTGTGGGTTAATTCCCATAAGGAAGTGCATCTGGTGGACTTATAGATTGATTTCAAGGCTGTCTGCCATTGACGATCAGACAGCGTTAGGTTCAGATCTCTCTCCCAATCAGTATGGGGTTTTGACTTGTGGAAAACATTTTTCTCTTGCAGTGTGGAGTATATGAGGGATGTACCTTTAGTGGGGGAGACATCTGAGAAGAAGAAGTTCCATAGCTTGAGCGGTAATTCGCCCTCTAGACGGGGGTGTGCTGCTAGGCACCTCTGAATTCTAAAGCAAGTGAAAAAATCTGTGGCGGGTGCGTGAAATGTCGTTTGGATGTGATCGAAGGACTTATTCAATAACTTGGATCTAAGGTCAGCAGTGTCGTTCGTCTGGGTAAGTATCCAATCCGGTATAACCAGATCAGGCGATAACAATTGGAGGGTACGTACCGGTACGTGTATAGGTTTGGTAAGAGTATCGGGCCATTGTTTACAAAGCAGTGCTTTCCAAGCTTGCACCGATGCTCGGATGGGTGGAGACTGCATATGTAGGTGGTGGTGAGTGATTGCAGTGCTGAACAGCCAGTCCCTAAGGTTGTGTCCTGGAGTCAAAGTGTTTTCAATGTCTCCCCAAAGCGTGGAGGGGTGGTCAGTAACCCAGTCTGTCAGTTGAGTCAAGATAGTGGCGAGGTAGTAGTCTTTGATATCTACATATCCCATACCCCCTGCCAGCTTGTGTTTGATGGTTTTAGTGTGACCACACCTAGGGCGTTTGCCTTGCCATACGAATTGTTGGATAATGGATTGGAGGGAGGTGAGGTACGATGTGGAAAGTGGTATGGGGAGCGCGCGGAACAAATAGAGTAATCGGGGGAGAACCAGCATCTTGAAAGCCGCCAGTCTCCCGGCCCAGGAAAATTCGAATTTGGAAAGCTTGGCAGTTTCTCTGGTCAACATGTGTCTAGCCTCAACGTAGTTGGCACTAAAAAGGGTCTTGGTGCATTTGGTAAGTGTAATTCCCAGATATGTTATACCTTTCTCTGCCCACTGATAAGGGTATATGTTCCGCAATAAGTTGCTAGTGGCGGCATCCAGTCCCAAGTCCAAAACATGAGATTTAGCCTCGTTAACTTTATAATACGAGATAGCGCTGAATTTTTGTAACACGGACTGTATCGAAGCCAGGGAAGACACAGGGTTGGTGGCCATTAATATGACGTCATCGGCAAATAGATTTATCTTATGATCTAGTGTTCCTATTTTGAAACCCGAGATAGACAAATCGGATCTGATACGTTCTGCAAGGGGTTCCATTACCAGATTGAAGATAAGGGGCGAAAGGGGGCAGCCTTGACGGGTGCCATTGGTGATTGGGAACGGCGTGGACAGCATTTCGGATGTGTACACCTGAGCAGAGGGGCTAGAGTATAGGGCCATTATTGCCGAAAAGATATGGCCCCGGAGACCAAACTTCTGAAGTGTGGCCCGTAGGTATGACCAATTGACACGATCAAACGCCTTCTCTGCATCTAGGGACAGAAGCAGAGAAGGCGTTCTGGTGGAGTCAGCATAATGGATAATGTCTATGATTCGTCGTGTGGCGTCGTATGTTTGTCTACCTCTGGTAAATCCTGATTGATCAGGGTGGATCAGTAACGGCATTATTTTCATTAGTCTCGTTGCTATAAGCTTGGCATAAATTTTTGTATCAATATTAAGGAGGGATATAGGTCTAAAATTTTGAGGAGAGGTGGGTTCCTTCCCTGGCTTCGGTAGGGTAATAATCAAAGCATTCAACATTTCAGGGGGGAGAGAAGAGGAGGAGGCAGCGTCATTGCAGACATGTGATAGAAATGGAGCTAGAAGAGTGCGAAATTGCTTATAATACTCCCCAGTGAGGCCATCAGGGCCCGGGGATTTGTTGGATGGGAGGTTAGCTATCACATCGAGGATTTCCAGTGGGGTGAAGGGCGCATTAAGTGCTTTTAACTGGTCAGGAGACACCTCAGGCAGGTTTATGTCCTGCAGGAAGTTAGATATGTCCTCTTCTGACGGCTGTGTAGTGTTGGGGTCATCTTTCAGATTGTAAAGCTTTTTGTAATAATGACTAAATGCGTCTGCTATGTTTTGTGGGTCAACTAGTTTAAGTTTAGAGGAGGGGTGATAAAGATGGGAGATTTTGGATTTAATGCGGTGGCCTTTAATTCTAAGGGCCATCGCTTTCCCCGCCTTATTTCCTGTAGAGTAGTAAGTAGCTTTGAAGCGTTTTTGTGCTCTGTCATAGGAGTCTAGCAATAGGTTTCTGAGTTCCTGCCTAAGAAGTACTAGGCTATCTTTAAGCTTGGGGTCAGGGGATTTTTGGTTTTGTTCTTCAATCGTTTTAATTTGGGAGGTGAGAGTGGTAAGACGCTGTGATCTCCTCCTCTTTTCCCTGGCACCTATTTGGATAAGAAGGCCTCTAACAAATGCTTTATGAGCATTCCAGAGTACATTGGCACTTGACACAGATCCTTGGTTTGTGGCGAAGAATTCGTCCAGGTGCTTGCGAATGTAGGCAGAGTGATCAGGTGACTGAAGGATCGAGGCATTCGCCCTCCAAATTGACGTACGATGGGAATTAGGTAGGGCTTCGAGAACCATGGAGACGGGCGCGTGGTCTGACCACGTTATCGTATCAATAGCTGAGGTAGAGATTTTGGGCAAAGTCCACTTGTCTACCAGGAAGTAATCGATCCTGGTATAGGAGTTGTGTCGGTGTGAAAAGAATGAGTAATCACGTTCTGTGGTGTGGTGACATCTCCACACATCGTACAGATCGTGGGTTCTGAGAAAACGTCCCATAGGTGAGGCAAGTCTGGTTTTATAGGAGGACGTGTCTAGGGAGTTGTCTGGGGCTAAGTTAAAGTCTCCACCCAGGATGAAGTTGCCTTGGCGAAATTTGTGAAGCTTGGACAATAGTTTACGGAGGAACCGGATTTGTCTGGTATTTGGTACATACACATTGACCATGGTGTATCTAACATTGTCAATGGAACAGTCAAGAGCCAGATATCTACCATCTGCATCAATTAGGCTGTCATGGAGAACAAAGTTAACTGTATTCCTAACCGCTATAAACACTCCATTTTTCTTGGTTGGGCCAGGGGCCTGGAAGACGTGGTTAAAATGCTTATTAGTGCAGGTTGGCTCTTCCGATTTTTTGAAATGCGTTTCTTGGACGAACAGAATGTCACAGTGGGATTGCAGGGCAGTACGCCATAGGGAGGCTCTTTTTGCTGGATGGTTTAGCCCTTTGGCATTAAGCGATAGGAATTTTGGCATCTTAAAAGTATGTGTAGATATGCACCAGGTAGAAACGTTACTTACAGTTAAGCTGGAGTGTACACTTGGTTCAAGGGAGCACGGTCACTATGTTTCGTCTGGAGCTTGCTCTCAGGGTGGGTGGGGGAAGACGGTGACAAGGAAAACTATGAAACAAAATAAGGTAAGGAGAGGGAGAAAGAACAAACAAGAAATACAGCACACAGACAGTAGTCAATGAACTATGTGACTACTGTGGTTCGTCGGGGAACAAGTTCGTGGAACAGTCAGTACCGAGCAAGGCATCCGGCCGGAGGTTGCTACTGAATACTTGTGAGGTCCCGCTAGACCTGTATAGGAGGGTATCAATGGAGACCACCAGGACGGGAACCATCCGGGAGATGGGTAGAATTCTTACGGTTGGGTGGCGCAGTTTGATTTGCGTCTGGGATGATACCCCATTTAGCAAGTAGGTGGAGGCCTTCTTCAACTGTAGAGATGAAGTGTTTGATCCCATTCCGGGTGATTATGATCTTAGTGGGGAAGCCCCACTGATAGGGAATTCTGTGATTATTGAGTGGTTTCGTTATGGTGTTGAGTTGTCTCCTTAGTTGACGGGTATGTTGAGAAAGGTCAGCATACAGTTGGAGGTTAGCGAACGGGGCTGGGAGCTGCCCTAGTTGTCTTGATTTGAATAGTAGTTGATCCTTGGCATGGAAAAAATGTACCCTCATGAGGACATCCCGTGGTATCTCTGCCGGGAGGTGAGAGGGTTTAGGGAGACGATGGATCCGGTCTATGATCGTTTCCATGGGGGTGAGATCAGGTAGCACAGTGGATATCAGTTGTCTAGCATACGTATTAAGGTCTTGTGGTAGTACGGTTTCAGGGACCCCCCTAATTTTCACGTTATTGCGGCGGGACCTATCCTCGAGGTCCGCCATCTTAGCTCTCAACCATTGTTGTTCCTCTATTGAGTGATCGTGCCCATCAACCAGGTCATTCACTGTTTCAGTCATTCTACTCATTTGTGTCTCCACACGGAGCACTTTCTGATCCACACACTGCAGTTGTGAGGAGAATCTGCTGAACATATTAAGGATGTCATTGTGGAGGGAGCTTTGAAGGGAAACCAGCATCTCCTTCATGGTTGTGTCTAGTACAGGCTGGTCACTGGTGGGGAAGGCTGCAATGGAGGATGTAAGCTCTGAGGGGGGATCAGGCACAGGGCTCACCTTGTCATCCACGGAGCTGGCATCTAATCTCATCCGAGATTTAGCGGGGCTGTTACTAGCCGATGAGGAGCGGGAGGATGGTGCTTCTTCCAGAGGGTGAGGATGGGGTGATACATCTCCGCCGTCGGCGTCCGGGAGGTCTGAGTAAGCCGCAGACGCTCCGTGTGCAGCCGCGCGGGCGCCATCTTGGGATGTCGGCGCGAGGAAAAAGTCAGTCAGCTTCTTAGGCTGGCGGTATTCTTTGCGCTTGCGGCTCGAGCCCGACATGCTGGGTGTTAAGAGCGGCAGTCTGGTGGTGTTTGTAGGCTCTGTAGTCCGTCAGGCTAGCGGGGATGCTGAGGTATTGATCCGGTCGGTGCGGGAGTAGTGAGTCACACGTCCATCTTGCTCGGCGGTTGGCCACGCCCCCTGTATATTTTTTTTTTAAGGTACTTATATAGAGCCATCAATTTACTCAGCACTTTACATATACATTCACATCGGTCCCTACCCTAAAGGAGCTTACAATCTAAGGTCCCTAACTCACATTTGTATACTAGGGCCAATTTAGACAGAAGCCAATTAACCTTCAGCATGTCTTTGGAGCAGTGGCATCTCCAGCTTTCATATTTTGGGGGGGCACATGGGGGGACAGGGACAAAAGTGGGGGGTCCAACTATAAAATGCAATTATATATATATATATATATATATATATATATATATATATATATATATATTTATATTTATATATATATATATATATATATATATATATATATATATATATATATATATATATATATATATATATATATATATATCTACTGGGGCCCTTTACTACGATCCCAAAACGGGCCCTTTTACATGTTCTGCAGTGAGCTCCCTTCCTACTATACTGGGGTCCCCCAGGGTGGCAGAAAACAGGAGATATATGTCACCAGCACACCAAGAAAATATAAGGGTCCAAAGCAGTGGGAGAACTTTCAGGGTTGCAAAGGTTGTCTGGCCACCGAGCCCTGGTGTTCTGCCACTGTTGGGTACCCCAGCTGTCCTGTCCCTGCTATTGACAGCGCTGGTCTGGCATCTGTCTCCTTGGCAGCGGCGGCAGTCCATTAGGACCTAGGGCTGGTGACATTATAGGTGCATGCAGGGGAAGGCTGGCACTATTGGTTAAAGAGAGCTGAGCCCCCAGATGGTCACCTAGCAGCAGTAATGCTGTATAACCTTCTCTGTTGACATGCTGATCGGGATGTGATCCAGGTAATGATCCTAGTCAGATCTAATAAAGACAGTATTTATTAGCATCAAGAGTACAATCACATATATATATATATAATCAAACGTATATTCCGCAGCTGTGTGGGCTCTATGCCTGTAAAGTGTGGGCTCTATGCCTGTAAAGTGTGGGCTCTATGCCTGTAAAGTGTGGGCATTGATCAATAAAATCTCTGATATTTAACACTAGGATTTGACTGGGAGCATCACCTGGATTTCATCAAGATCAGCATGTCAGAGAAGGCTCCACTGCTGCTAAGCAACCTGCAGGGAGCTCAACTGTCTACAACCAATAGAGATGGGCTCGGGTGTGTTTGAAATCCCACATGCCCAATCCCGCCAGGAAGACCACGCTGCACAGTGCTAATCACAGGCAGTGAGACATTTCCTGATCTGTGCAGAGCTGCGGACCGGGAAATCTCTCACTGCCTGTGATTAGCGCTGTGCAGTGTGGGCTTCCTGGCAGGGTCTGGCATGTGGAATTTTGGACATGCCCAGCCCATCTCTTACAACAAATTGTGCTGGCCCTCCTGTACATCAGCCCCATTAAGTAACCAGCACTGGGTTCCAATGTGCTGCCGCCGCTGCTAAGGAGACAGAGACGAGCGCTGTGAATAGCCAGGACAGGACAGCAACTCTGGTTGTTCCAGCACTGGTCCACACTGGGAGGATTCCCCCATCCACCTATAATGTGTAGATGGGGGAAGTGGATCATTTCTTTTTTTTTTTTCATTCAACCTAATAGTTGAATGAAAAAAGTGATTAATGTATGGGCTGCCTAAGAGCTAAGACCAGCCATAGACAGTTTAAATCTCAGCTGGTTCAGCAGGAACTGGCTGAGATTTGAACCGTTAATGAGCAGATTTTCTTATGATTATCACTAGTAGTTGCTGTATAGCCACTAGTGAGAATCACTGTTTGTCGGGAGAATACATTTGCTGGGCAGGAGGGATATTCCCGTCAGCACTGTCTGTGTTGATGGGGGAATCATGCAAGTTTCTTTCCTGCAATCTGTGGATGTAGGAAAGAAATTTGCACTGTATATTACCTGCCTAACTGAAAGTGAAAGTGTAACAGAATGGCTCGTGACACCCAGAGACTTTTGAAGGATGGGGGGTACTCGAGTGCCAGCATCACTAATGACTCTTGGGTCTAGGGTCATCATGTGCCCCTTTTGGGCATAGGGTGACTGAGAAATGATAATGATAATTTACATGGGACATTACTGATAATTCATGTTTTGCAGGATATCTTTAAATATTACAAGTTGTTAAAGTCTGACTCCGACAGGTCAATAGAGTGTTTTCATTCAATGTGGGGACACATGCTTTTGAGGTGTTAAGTGAGTCTGCTCCTAGACATTCCATTGTGTGATGCTAATGCTGTTTTGTGTCCATTGTGCTAATTAGGTCTGCTCCTAAGACCTGTTTATTGTGTATGCTAATGACACTGTTAAGATGTGGAATGTGACTTGTCAAGCTGTAGTAATTAACCCCTCTAAATGCGGAGCCAGACCGTCTGGGTAATGAGTAGTAATTAACTCATCGGAATGTCATTATCTAAAATAATGTGTATGAAGCCCCCCATTGTGAGATGTGTGGGTGGAGTGTGTCTTTGTCCCTGTGATTAACTGTAACATGCTTGTACTGTATATAAGAAAGTTAAGTTACCATTAAAGGATCCATTCATTCATTTTGGAACCAGTACCAGAGCTTGTGTTGTCTCGGTTATTCTGGGAAATGAAATGGATCGTGTCTGATGTCTGTCGGACTGTCGGATAAGCTGTCGTGGGGCGATGGAATGGAATATCGTAAACGGTGGTGACCGTTACAGAAAGTAAATTGTGAATGTCTTGAAAGAACAGGAGAGGGGAGGGAGACAGATGGGGGAGAGAAGGGATGGAGATAATGCAGTTCAGTGATTACAGTGTACTGCAGTCTGCAGTGCACACACTTGCCCATGCACGGTCCAGGCTAGAATCTCAGGCATCATTCACACACATGCTGCTGATTTTCATATTTCCTGAACACACATCCCCTCTCTTCAGATACAGCACACTGAGATAGTGTGGGCGGGACTGAAAGGATGAGGAGCTGTAATCCTCCCTGCTCGTATGTGAGGAGAGTGGGGGGGAGGTGGCTGGACTCGCTGGGCTGTAAAAGAGTGTCATAGACCGACACTCGGCTCAGCTTGCAGTCACCACTCTCGGAATTTACAGGCTGGTTCTCCTGTCCTAAGGACGGGAGAAATCAGTCTGTTTTTTCAGTAACTGAGATGAAGGCTTGGGCCCCCCCTCCCCCAGAGTGCTCATGGAGTCCTTTCTGCAACTCACTCTTCTCCGTGCCAATGAGGATGCAGGGGAAGGAGCAGAGCTGACTGGGGACGCTCTTCCTCTCAGGAGAGACTGTTACTCCAGGGGCGGCTCGAGAATAATACAAAAAAAAAGCAAAACATTTTTTTTGGGGGGGGCACAGCATAATGTTGGGGGGGTCAGGGCCCCCTCTGCCCCCCCCTAGAGTCGCCTCTGCTTTGGAGTGTTGGAGGAAACCGGAGTACCTGGAAGAAACCCACACAGTCACAGGGAGAACATGCAAACTCCAGGCAGGTAGTGTCGTGGTTGGGATTCAAATCAGCAACCCTTTTTACTGCTTGCAAGCGAGAGTGCTACCCACTCCACCACTGTGCTGTGTATATATACATATTATTTTTCACTTTTATAAGTTTATAAGGCACCCTGCACCCCTCACTATGCACCCTGCACCCACCCCACAGCACCTTGCTCCCACCCCACAGCACCCTGGATCCCTCACTATTAGGGATGAGCTCCGCGTTCGATACAAACGTATGTTCGACTCGAACATTGTCTGTTCGTACGTTCAACGAATTTCAAACAAAACGGGTCGTTCGCGCCAAATTGGAGTGACGCGCAACGGCCCATAATTCACTGCGGCATTTCGTGCTGATGATTGGCCAAACATGCACTATGACCCTGCATGCTTGACCAATCACAGCGTGCAAAAAACAGAGAGCCATAATTGGCCAAAGCCAGGATGGCTTTGGCCAATTATGGCTCAGGGCTTTAGCACACGCCCCACACTATATAAGGCCGCCTGCTGGGCGGCCTTGTGTAGTGTGTTGTGGTTGTTAATGAGAGCAGTCAGAGAGACAGAGAGATAGTCTTTTTATATAGCTAGATAGAGCAGGCAGGCAGGCTAGTCAGTTTAGTTTAATTTACAGTGTGTAGAGGATATATGTACATCCCTAGGAGTTGTACATATATGTATACACTGTATAGCTTAGATAGATCAGTTCTTTCTAATTTACTGGCAGGCAGGTGATTGTGCTATTTAAAAGATATGTGCATTCCTGTTCGTACAAATGTTATTTTCGTATGAAAATGTTCATTTTTGTACCGCAGGATAATGTGTACATACAAAACAATTAAAGCACCAAAATACGAAAACGACGGGATTACGAATGAGCCGCAAATACGAACGAACGATCCGACGAAAATACGACAAAACGAAAACGGCAAAAGAACGAAAATGACATCTATAACAAAAGATTTGCATTCTGTATTTTGTTTGAATCCTGTTTCTGTTTGTATTTTCAGTCGTATGTTCATTGTTCATATGACATCTATAACAAAAGATTTGCATTCTGTATTTTGAATTCCTTTTTTCTGTTCATATTTTGCATTCAAAATACAGAATGCAAATCTTTTGTTATAGATGTCATATGAACATGCGACTGAAAATACGAACAGAAAAAGGATTTTCTTGATTTTATACTTTCGTAAATATATTGCGGGATTCGCGTTACTTTCAACACGCAGCTCATCCATATTAACTATTGTTAAGCCCCATACACTTGGTCAGACTTTTTTAACAACAAACATAAAAACTATCGTTTTCCGTTCGTTCCCAGAAAATTCATTCGTTTTTAAACTCCATCAGAAAACCATTTTTGGGTTCAAAAGTCTGGCCAACTGATCTCCCTTCAGATGAAAATCCACAGAAAAGTGGATTATTGGTGGTTTATTTGGCTTTACTGTACTAGTGTACTCAGCACAAAAGAGAAGCTGCTTCACTAACTACAGTCACTGTCCATTCAAAAAAAACGAAAATGACATCTATAACAAAAGATTTGCATTCTGTATCTTGAATCCTTTTTCTTTTGGTATTTTCAGTCGTATGTTCATATGACATCTATAACAAAAGATTTGCATTTTGTATTTTGAATCCAAAATACGAACAGAAAAAAGGAATTCAAAATACAGAATGCAAATCTTTTGTTATAGATGTTATATGAACATACGACTGAAAATACGAACAGAAAAAGGAATTCAAAATACAGAATGCAAATCTTTGACGAAAATTCACGAAAATTATTGTCTAACAAGTAACGAACATGAATTAAACAGAATAACGAACCATCCTGCATGTACGAAAATAAAACGGTAACGAAAATACGTAACGATCGGAATACGAAAGAATCGCATCGTACGAAAAACGAATGGGAACGGACAGGAAAACGGGCCTCTTACGAAAAACGAACGGAAACAAACCTACGGAATGATACGAAACAGAACAAAAAAAAAACAAAAAAAATTTCTGTGCACATGTCTACTATTTAAAGACGTTATCACAGGTATAGACACTCAGCAAGTACAATATTTAAAGGAATTTTTTATTTTATTATTTAAGCATCAATAAAATCACTGCTCCTGGAGCAGTTAATTAAATGATGCTTAACTTCTTAAGGACCGCCTCCTGCACATATACATTGGCAGAATGGCATGGCTGGGCACATCCACGTATATTTACGTCGGTACTAGTACCCAGCCGTGGGTCACGGGCGCGCTCCGTGACCCATGTCCGAAGCTCCGTGACTGGGAGCACGGGACTCGCAGACCCGATCGCCGCTGGAGTGCGGCGATCGGTCTCCGGAGCTAAAGAACGGGGAGAGCCGTGTGTAAACACGGCTTCCCCGTGCTTCACTGTGGCGGCAGCATCGATTGCGTCATCCCTTTTATAGGGGGGGCGCGATCGATGACGTCACACCTACAGCCACACCCCCCTACAGTTGTAAACACACACAAGGAACACATAACCCCTACAGCACCCCCTTGTGGTTAACTCCCAAACTGCAACTGTCATTTTCACAGTAAACAATGCAATTTAAATGCATTTTTTGCTGTGAAAATGACAATTGTCCCAAAAATGTGTCAAAATTGTCTGAAGTGTCCGCCATAATGTCGCAGTCACGAACAAAATCGCTGATCGCCGCCATTAGTAGTAATTTTTTTTTTATAAAAATGCAATAAAACTATCCCTTATTTTGTAAACGCTAGAAATTTTGCGAAAACCAAACGATAAACGCTTATTGCGATTTTTTTACCAAGAATAGGTAGAAAAATACGTATCGGCCTAAACTGAGGAAAAAAAATTATATATATTTTGGGGGGATATTTATTATAGCAACAAGTAAAAAATATTGCATTTTTTTCAAAATTGTCGCTCTATTTTTGTTTATAGCGTAAAAAATTTAAACCGTAGAGGTGATCAAATACCACCAAAAGAAAGCTCTATTTGTGGGGAAAAAAGGACGCCAATTTTGTTTGGGAGCCATGTCGCACGACCGCGCAATTGTCAGTTAAAACTACGCAGTGCCGAATCGCAAAAAGGGGCAAGGTCCTTTAGCAGCATTTTGGTCCGGGTCTTAAGTGGTTAAATAAAAAAAATAAAAAAAATTCCTTTAAATATTGTACCTGCTGGGTGTCTATAGTTTGCCTGTAAAAACGTCTTTGAGAACCCGGGTCTTGCCCGAGGGAACATGTATCAATGGAATTTTTTTTTTAAACGGTAGTTTTTTCAGAAGTCCTGCTCCTGAAAAAACGACCGTTTTTTAAACTTTTTTTCCATTGATACATGTTTCCTGTGGCAAGACCCGGGTTCTCAAAGACGTTTTCCAAAAATAACTTAAATATAGGTCTTTAAAATGATCTTTTTAAAATGATCACTGTGCACCCTGCACCCCTAACTATGCACCCTGCACCCACCCACAGCACCCTGCACCACTCACTATGCACCCTGCACCCACCCCACAGAACTCTGCACCCCTCACTATACACCCTGCACCCACCCTACAGCATGCTGCCCCCTTACTATGCACCCTGCACTCACCCCACAGCACCCTGCACCCCTCACTGTGCACCCTGCACCCACTCTACAGCACCCTGCACCCCTCACTATGCACCCACCCCACAGCACCCTGCTCCCACCCCACAGCACCCTGCACCCCTCACTATGCACCATGCACCCACCCCACATAACACTGCACCCCTCACTGTGAACCCTGCACCCACCTCACAGCACCCTGCACCCCTCACTATGCATGCTGCACCCACTCACAAAACTCTGCACCCTCACTGTGCACCCTGAACCCACCCTACAGAACTGTGCACCCTTAACGGTGCACCCTGCCCCCACCCCACAGCACCCTGCACCCCTCACTGTGCACCCTGCACCCATCCCACAGCACCTTACACCCCTCACAATGCACCCTGCAACCACCCCACAGCACCCTGCACCCACCTAATAGAACACTGCGCCCCTCACGATGCACCCTGCACTCACCTCATAGAACACTGCACCCCTTACTATACACCCTGCACTCACCTCATAGAACACTGTGCCCCTCACTATACACCCTGGACCCACCTCATAGAACACAGCGCCCATCACTATACACCCTGCACCCACCTCATAGAACACTGCGCCCCTCGCTATACACCCTGCGCCCTTCACTATACACCCTGCACCCACCCCGTAGAACACTGCACCCCTGTTAGGCTTAGGCCCTAGCTCTGTCAGGAGGAGGGAGCTTTGTCAGGTAGACTGTATCAGGCCCATGTTTTCTTACAGTGGCCCTGTCACTCTGTGTGCTGGCGGGGTGATGCGGGTGGGGGAGATGAGATGAAGATATATTATAAACTCATACCTACACGCGTGTTTGAGCTTTGGGGTGCACACCCTAATGTAATAGGCTGCGCATGCCTATGATCATGGCAGATCAATGGCTGCTGTCCTCAGAGAGCTGCCTCTGTGATAGACAAGAAGAAGGTAGAGAAGGAAGCGCCACCTGAGTGTAGTATTTAAGACAGCTTTAACTTCCTGGCGGTATGATTATGTCAGATTTTAGGTGCTGAAAGCAGTACCATTATTTTGCATGGAAATTTGGCATTTTATATTGTAGGCCTGTAATTCTTAGAAATAACTCACTTGAATCTGTCCAAACAAGAGTCTAGTAGACATTGCGGGTATGATAAAGTTTGAAACACAAAATCATAAATTATAATATAATAAATACCTATAAATAATTATAACAAATAATAAATGTAATTATAATAAAAATTATTCAATAATGTAATCAAGTCAAAAACACTGAAATTTGCTCGGTTGCAGAATTGTCGCTGTCATTACTTTCAGTGTTTGATGACAAATTTTCCCATAAATCACTGTCGCTCAATTCTGCAAGTGATTCTAATTTATTATCGCTGTTTTTTTAGCTGTTCTAAAACCTCTTTTGACATAAAGGGACACTATTTGGTTGCTATGGACAATGTCCAGTTTCCAGGCAGAAAGAACAGTTTTTATAATATAAAACTACATGCAGGGCACTGGGCATACCACCAGGGACAAAGGGGATGTAATCTGTAAGGCCCCGTACACACGAGCAAATGAATCTGTTCAAATCGGTCGGACCGACCAATTTGAACAGATTTGTCTGCTGGCTGTTTTGGTTTGATCGCTGTACACACGATCAAACCAAAAACCCCGTCAGCAGACAGCGCGGTGACGTGGCGATGACGTTGACGCCGCCACGTCACCGCACCAGGAAGTAAATCCATTCGACGCATGTGCGGGCAGATATGTCTGCTGGTTAGCGTACTAACCAGCAAACATATTGGTCCGAAGGGGTTCTCAGCAGACAGATATTAAAGCAGGCTTTAAAATCTGTCTGCTGGGAAAATCCGTCAGCTCGCCGGTACACACGATCGAATCTGTCTGCTGGGGCGGTCTGTCAGACCGTTTTCAGCAGACAGATTTGATCATGTGTACACGGCCTAAGATTACAGTATACTGTATCTATACTATGTTTTTCTTTTTTTTTTATTTGCCGTCGAACTACACCCCAGTGCGTCGCTCCACTAGCAGGAAACGGAGCTCGGCACTGGGCAGTCACCAGTTTAAATCGAGCGAGATGACAGCTCCCACACACAGCGGGGAGACATCGCAAGATCCAGGGACAAGGTAAGTAACTTCCCCTGTATCCTGCAATGCGATCCCGAGTCTGGCTCAGGGTTACCGCTTTTAGTATGAAGAATTCACCCTGAGCCAGACTCAGGAATATCGCCAGGGAGGTTAATGGCACAGATAAAATCACACTTATAGGAAACAGGAAATACAAGGGCTCATCTGTGTGTCAGTTGTCCATATGGAAGCCTCAGATCTGCATCCGTTTTTCTATGCAGAGATGGGAAGCTGCAGTTGTTGTTGCTGCTCGGCCTGGAGCAGATCCTGTGGCCATCAGGAAGAAGCTGGTGTGGGTGATGGGATCACTTCTGGGAAAACTTCCGAGGGAGGACTCCACAGGAGTAAGAAGGGTTGGATAGGCTGGCTATGCGCTCTGAACTACTGCTTCTTCTATTGGCCTAGGGTGGAAGTGTCTGCATGGTGCTATTTATATCCTGGCGCTGTGGGACAACAGGTCCCAGCGCCACCCATAAAGAGCATAGAAACAGGCATTATAGCTGGGCACTGTATGGTAATACAAATATAAAAAATATAAATACAGAATAAGAGATTGTAAATACAATTTAAACACATGTAAAAACAAAAACAATAAAAACAATAGTAACTAGTGAAACACTATACTTGTGGATACTTTATAAGAGCAAAATTGGGGCTATTTTAATGATTGGGCATGCATGCAAGAAGAACAAGTATGTAAGTGTGCACACATGTCCGAGGATCTAAGTCCCATTTAGCAAAATGCAGGTGAGCACAATAAGAAAGGACAAGGTGTGTCCTATAGCCGTGTATCTGAACAATACACATATATATACTGTACATGGTTAAGTGTAATAAGGGATGGTAAAACAGATCCACCAATACATGCGTGCATCCTCATGTACACAAACATGTATAAGCATAAATACACCTACACATGGATGCACACATGTGGATACAGACAAGTACGTAAAGAGGAGGTAATGCGTAATTATATTAAAATAATATTGGAATAAAATAAACTGGATATTGGAAAATATATAAGAGATAAAAGTACTTAATCACTAAAACCTGTATGGGTCTTAAGCTATGGTACTTAACAATACTGTAGATCAAAAATAGGGGATGTCTGCTATAGAGGAAGGGACATAGGGATATTAATCAGTTGATAAAACAACATACATATAAATGTACATATATGAAAATATATGTACAGCTTTCTCCGGCAAGCGGGGCTTACCCAATGACGTGGGCGAGTGACCCCACCGCGTGATGTCATGGGGCAGGGTCACCTGCCCATGTCATTGGGTAAGCCCTGCTTGCCGGAGAAACCCAGAGCTTACCCTATGATGTGGATGGGTGACCCCGCCGCCTCTTGCATCATGGGGGTTTCATGTGGAGTGGAGACTGGAGACTGCAGTATCTCTGGACATCGTATCACCACAGGACATAGAGAACAACGCTGGACAGACCGGATTACATCTCTGGAATGTTTTTTTTAATTATCATTATTTTTTTAATAAAGGACTTATCCCAACTGTGTCTGCGTGTTTTTTTTTTTATTGTTTTACACTTTCTTTGTTAAATGGTAGGGGTACAATGCACCCCGTTACCAATTCCCATAGTAGGGTGGAACCTGGGGGTCCCCTTTGTTAAAGAGGGCTTCCAGATTCCGATAAGACCCCCGCCTGCAGACCCCCACAACCACGGGGCAGGGTTTGTGGGGATGGTGCCCTTGTCCCCACCAACATGGGACATACTCCCCATGTTGAGGGTATGTGACCTGGTGGCCACGCCATTTTTTTTTACATTTTGGTGCAGGGTTCCCCTTAATTAGCTGCGAGTAGTTTTAAATTACCTTTTTCCTTTAGAAATTACATTTTGTGCAGGGACAGTTCTAAACGCGTTAAACATGCGCTACTTTACACAAATTTAAAGGAATATTTCACTTGTATTGTTTCACTTTAAGCATTCTTAAAATCACTTATCCCGAAAAAAATTCAGTTTTAAAAAAAAAAAATTGCATTGATACATGTCCCCTGGGGCAGGACCCGGGTCCCCAAACATTTTTTATGACAATAACTTGCATATTAACCTTTAAAATAAGCACTTTTGATTTTTCAAGTTCAGGTCCCATAGACTTTAACACATGTTCGAACAAATTTTTTGCCTGTGCATCCCTAATGCACATAAGTGCGAGTAACCGTGGACTCGCATCTGCACATGCATGCACACACAAACCTGTGTCGTCGGAACATGCAAGACAGGAATACATCCATTGGGGGAACTCATGGGGAAACAAAGTAACTCATAACAATGTATGCACTTCAATGTCCTTGTTTAAGCCCCCCCCCCCCCCCGGTGTTAAAGTACCCAAAGAATAGATCCCATATGTTTCCTGCTGGCATACGCATTTGTATCGCTCGGCCACAGGATATGTAGCTGGGATGGACTCAATTACCTACACACTAAGGCCAACCGTGGATTGGCTGTGGTGTGTTAGGAAGTGTTTAGGGAAGCTATGATGATCACGGCCCTTTTCAATGAAATGCCTATGTTCACCAAAGCGTGTCCTAAGTGCTCTGATGGTCTGTATCTGAGGCTTTTATATGGACCACTGACACACAGATGAGCCCTTGTATTTCCTGTTTCCTGTAAGTGTGATTTTATCTGTGCCATTAAAGATGTCTAAAATACTACACTCAGGTGACGCCACATATACATGTCTGGCCGGCATCACTGTTTTGTGCTAAGTGCATACTGTAAATGGCAGCACTCCATGAAATAAGGGCCAGTGGGGACTCTTGATCCCATGATTACTGTAACAGTGATGTGTTATAGTGATCACATGACTGGGAAGCCCATGAAAGACCTCCAATGTTAACTTACCAATCTCCTAAAGGGCTAGTGGGAATCCCCTTGAAAGCAGTTAATATTGCATATTTACTTTGTTACAAGAAATATATATATATACACATACACAGTACAGACCAAAAGTTTGGACACACCTTCTCATTCAAAGATTTTTCTTTATTTTCATGACTATGAAAATTGTAGAGTCACACTGGAGGCATCAAAACAATGAATTAACACATGTGGAATTATATAAATAATAAAAAAGTGTGAAACAACTGAAAAAATATGTCATATTCTAGGTTCTTCAAAGTAGCCACCTTTTGCAGCAGACACATCTCTGGAACAACTGTTAGGGCTCTTTCACACGAAGCGTCCGTTCAGATCCGCCTGCAAGTTTTTTTTACGGACCTGAACGGATGCTCCGTGCTCCTCTATGGAGCCGCGAATGTCAGCGGAGACATGTCCGCTGACATCCGACCAGCTCCGATCCGCCAAAGTATGACGTAGGAAAAACCTACTTTTCCTTCCGTCTGGCGGATCGGATCGGATGAACACGGACAGACGGTCCGTGTTCATCCGATCCCCCCATAGGGGAGAGCGGAGAAGAGACAGGGCGGTCCCTGCACAGTGTGCAAGGAACCTCCCAGTCATACGGCAGCTCAGCGGAGATCAACAGAACGATCCCCGCTGAGCAAACGGAGGTGCACGGGGCGGATCATTACTGATCCGCCCCGTGTAAAAGAGCCCTTAAGAGGAAACTGTGTGAATCGGGCCTTCATGGTAGAATATCTGCTAGGAAACCACTGCTAAAGAAAGGCAACAAGCAGAAGAGACTTGTTTGGGCTAAAGAACACAAGGAATGGACATTAGACCAGTGGAAATCTGTGCTTTGGTCTGATGAGTCTAAATTTGAGATCTTTGTGCGACGTGTCTTTGTGCGATACAGAAAAGGTGAACGGATGGACTCTACATGCCTGGTTCCCACCGTGAAGCATGGAGGAGGAGGTGTGATGGTGTGGGGGTGCTTTGCTGGTGACACTGTTGGGTATTTATTCAAAATTGAAGGCATGATGAACCACCATGGCTACCACAGCATCTTGCAGCAGCATGCTATTCCATCCGGTTTGCGTTTAGTTGGACCATCATTTATTTTTCAACAGGACAATGACCCCAAACACACCTCCAGGCTGTGTAAGGGCTATTTGACCAAGAAGGAGAGTGATGGGGTTCTGCGCCAGATGACCTGGCCTCCACAGTCACCGGACCTGAACCCAATCGAGATGGTTTGGGGCGAGCTGGACCGCAGAGTGAAGGCAAAAGGGCCAACAAGTGCTAAGCATCTCTGGGAACTCCTTCAAGAGTGTTGGAAGACCATTTCAGATGACTACCTCTTGAAGCTCATCAAGAGAATGCCAAGAGTGTGCAAAGCAGTAATCAAAGCAAACGGTGGCTACTTTGAAGAACCTAGAATATTACATATTTTCAGTTTCACACTTTTTTTTGTTATGTATATAATTCCACATGTGTTAATTCATAGTTTTGATGCCTTCAGTGTGAATCTACAAGTTTCATATTCATGAAAATAAAGAAAACTCTTTGAATAAGAAGGTGTGTCCAAACTTTTGGTCTATCCTGTATATTGGTGAAATAATAAAGAAAATATACAGAATAAAACTAAACATTCCCTTTAAGGATCACTGTGCTGGATTAGCTCACAGGCAGCAAAGTTTTGGTTTGTTAATTTTCTTGAAATAGATTGAGCTCATCACTTTTTAGCTAATATAACCTAATTCTGTTCCTGGATTGTCTCACAGAAAATTCTCCACTTTAAGGACACGCTGACCTTTTTGTTTGCTTAATGAACAAGAAAATAGATGTTCTCACTTGATGAGTTTTTGCCATGAGCTAAGAAACTATACAAGCAAATTACAAGCAAAAAATAAGCAAAAATGAAATGTTTTATGCAAATTGTGGTCAATTAATTATTTGATTGATTAATGCATGTTTAAATTTAGTGGCGAAGCATATACTTTATTAGCTATGTGGTTTTAATAAGCAAAATGAATCAATTCATTAACCTTAATTAAGAAGCTTTTAATTATAAAGGTCGAATATATCCATTTTAGTACACATGAATATTAGAAAAGCCCTCATATTTGCAAAATGCAAGATGAAATAAATACTTCTGTTGAAAAAGTGATCCAGAGAGGATAATAAGACTACTACATGATAAGATGCACAAATCATATAACTAGTGAGCACAAATGAACTGTAACCAAGCAATAACAGATTGGTACAGAAAGGACAAACATAGGGCAGATCTATACTTGGCAGATTTTCTCGTACTAGATATCCCTATGTAAGGAATAACCATTCAGATCCAAATGTATATATCCAGTATCTCAAAAAAGTGAGTACACCTTCATATTTTTGTAAATATTTTATTATATCTTTTCATGTGACAACACTGAAGGAATGACACTTTGCTACAATTTAAAGTAGTGAATGTACAGCTTGTATAAAAGTGTAAATTTACTGTTCCCTCAAAATAACTCAACACACAGCTATTAATGTATAAACCACTGACAACAAAAGTGTGTACACCCCTAAGCGAAACTGTCCAAATTGGGCCCAAAGTGTCAATATTTTGTGTGGCCACCATTATTTCCCAGCACTGCCTTAACCAACTCCCCCCTCGGGTCTGGAATGAATTTTAAGGGAAAATCCACACGAAATCTCTGAATGACCAAAAACTCGTCCAAATTTGTATTTGAACCAAAACAAATTGCACATGTCCACTGATAACAAAGTGACCAAGTAGTCTCATTACTGGGGATGAGCCGAACACCCCCGTGTTCGGTTCGCACCAGAACGTTCGAACAGACCGACCGTTCGCATGAACATTTAGAACCCCATTGAAGTCTATGGGGCAGATTCACACAGAAATGGATTATCGTAGCGTATCAGAAATACACTACGCCGCCGTATTTTACCTGGCTCTACGTGGAATTCAGGTAGATTTTGTCCATTAAACGACGGCGGCGTAGTGTATTTCTCCCGTTGCAATCCATATAGACGAGTAGGGGGCTTGAATCATTTAAATTAGGCGCGTTCCCGCGGCGATCGATCTGCGCACATCCGTTCCCAAATTTCCCGCCGTGCATTGCGCGAAATCACGTCGTGACGTCATTCGTTGTTTAGGTAGCGTCGTTTACGGGCGATCCTAGTCCCGAACGAGTTACGTAAACAAAAAAAAAAATTAAATAAATTCGAAGCGGGAACGACGGCCATACTTAACATGGGCTACGTAACGTTAGAGCAGCAAAAAGCTGCTCTAACATTACGTACAAAAAAATAGACGAAAGTGATTGCGACGACCACTCGTATCTTCGGGAATCGCCGTAAAAAAACATTTGCATATCCCGACGCATCAAAACGACGCAAACTCCTCCCAGCGGCCGCAAATAGATGGCAGCGTAGATCCGAAGGCTTACGAAGACGTAAGCCTCTCGGATCGAAGCCCGAAGCCGCCGTATCATGGTTTGAGGATTCAAACTAGTGATACGGCGCGCAAAATTTGAAATTACTCCTGTCTAACACCAGTTAGACAGGCGTAATTGCTTTCTGAATCTGGGCCTATGGGACTCGAACGTTCAAATTCAAAAGTGCACATTTTAAAGCCAAATATTCAAGTTAATGTTGGAAAACGTCTTTGAGAACCCGGGTCTTGCTTGAGGGAGCATGGATCAATGGAAAAAAGTTTTAAAAATGGTCGTTTTTTCAGGAGCAGGACTCCTGAAAAAATGACCGTTTTTAAAACTTTTTTTCCATTGATACACGTTCCCTTGGGCAAAACCCGGGTTCTCAAAGACGTTTTCACAGGCAAACTATAGACACCCAGCAGGTACAATATTTAAAGGAATTTTAATTTTAATTTAAGCATCATTAAAATCACTGCTCCAGGAGCAGTGATTTTAATGATGCTTAAATTTAAAAAAATGAAAAATTCCTTTAAATATTGTACCTGCTGAGTGTCTATACCTGTGATAACGTCTTTAAATAGCACAATCACCTGCCTGCCAGTAAATTAGGAAGAACTGATCTAGCTAAGCTATACAGTGTATAAATATATGTAAAATTCCTAGGGATGTATATATATGCTCTACACACTGTAAATTAAGCTAAACTGACTAGCCTGCAGGCGGCCTTATATAGTGTGGGGCGTGTGCTAAAGCCCTGAGCCATAATTGGCCAAAGCCACCCTGGCTTTGGCCAATTATGGCTCTCTGTTTTTTGCAAGCTGTGATTGGCCAAGCATGCAGGGTCATAGTGCATGTTTGGCCTATCATCAGCGCGCAATGCCGTAGTGAATTATGGGCCATTGCGCATCACTCGAATTTGGCGCGAACGACCCGTTTTGTTTGAATGTCGTCGAACGAACAGACAAGTCGAGTCGAACATACGGATTAATCGAACGCGGAGCTCATCCCTACTCCTTACCAGTGTTGCTCATCTTATTTAAAAAAAAGTAATTAGTTACAGTTACAAATTACTTCTCCGAAAAAGTAATTGCGTTAGTGACTCAGTTACTACATTGAAAAAGTAATTAGTTACTCAGCAAAGTAACTGAATTTTTTTTAAAATATTCTACAATGCTTTGTTGAGAAGCAGATGACGGGCGCTTGCCAGGGAGCAGTGAGTTAATACTCCAAGACAAAAGAATGCCAGATCCTTGAGAGAAGAAAACCGGAAACAAATTGTGATCTTGTGTATATCCCAGCCTAGGTGCATCCGTCCCACCATGTATGTGCAGCTAATAGGACTTAAAACCCTTATCCATCTGCTACATATTACATCCAAATTATAAGCTGGATTAAAATGTATGTTTATAATATACATTCCCTTGACGTTTACAGAGTCTGTAATTTAAAATCTTATATTAGGCTTTATTAGAATTTTATATAGTTTATTTTTTATTATTTTATTTATCTTATATAAGCTTTATTAGATGCAACGGATCTGGAATGGGGATGTCAGAATTTTCTTTGTCTGATGAAGAGATGAAATCACTGACCAAAAATAATCTGCTGTTCATTGGTCTGTATAGATATCCTGCACTTACCATGTTGACCACTAGATGTCGCTGTGTACACTGTGTTGTATAGGGAACGTTTGTTCTGTGGAACATTTTGTTCCGTCCATGTGTTCCCCTGATCATTGATCAGGTTGCGCACACAGTGTGTGTGATCGATGTGAATTGTTCCCTGGTGATAGGTCAGTGTGAGGCGGGTGGGGCTCATTGTATCCAGGTCTCCTTGCGATTGGGAGTTTTCAGACCACTGTGACAGGCCATCACAACGGTCACATGATTCTAAAGCAGAGTTCCACCCATATTCATATTCACAACGCCGGCAGAAGCAATTACTCTGCTGCCATCTAGTGGCGGTAGATGTAATTGCGGTAATGCCGCCCAAGTAATGGGAACTGCGTTACTGTGAGGGGAAGAGTAATCAGGTAGATTACTCGTTACCCTCAAAAGGGGCTGCGTTAGGTAACTGTGTTTATTGTAACTCTGTTACTAACAACACTGCTCCTTACAATCCTGAGAAAGTAATGCTTATTGATAGAAAGCCAAGGATACACTTACCCCCCATCCTCATCATAGAGTGCTCTGTAACTGAAAATGGTGGTTCTTGATGCAATCGGAAGGATGATCTATCTAAGGCATCATCTAAGGCAGAAAGGAGAGTCTCGAAGAACCAGCTTTTTTCCTACCTTCCACTACTATGCTTTATGCAATAATTTTTTTGTTACATTTTGTATATATTAGCATATTTATTTAAAAAACAAATCTTCGACAAATTGTCCCTGCCCTGTTTAATCAAACAAGGCTGGAATGGATGGCAAGGCTGTAAGTGAATTTTTTCTGGTGGCATAGGTGTGTATACCCAGGGCTTTTTTAAGGCTGAAACTTGGCAGAACTCAGCTCCACTACATCGTGCTCCAGGTTCTCTGTTCACTATTGATAGCTTTTCTCCCAGCGGCTCCCACAGATCTCATCTCCAGAGTGGCTGTCACTGTGTGCATGATGGGGACAAGGGAGATGCAGGTGCCTGGCGTGCATTGCAGATGCTGACACCTTCACTGGATGATCTCCAAGCAAGTGAGAGAGAAGGAGCCACCTAAAGTGTGCAGGAAGGTTCTAGAGTCGGTTGGGTGCTTCAGCTTAATACAGCCACAAAACTAAGATGTGTTAATTGGTAAAGCTTTTAAGGGAAGGGGGCAGAGAAAGGGTGGTTGTATGCAAAGGTCAGAAGTGAAGAGAAAGTGAAATGAGGATGGAATATGCAGAGGTAAGCAGCTGTAGAAGAAAGCTGAACTCTGCATTCTGTGTGTAGTGCAACCCTAAACTCTGCACTCTGTATGTGTGTGCCCCTGGGCGCTGCACTATGTATGTAGCACACCTCAAACTCTGGACGCAGTGCATGCCTGAAGTCTGTACTATGTCCACGGCACACCCCTAAACTTTGCACTCTGTACGTAATGCACTTTTGGTATTTAATACCTTCCCACTGTTAGTAAAATTTGGCCACACCCAATGGAAGGATATTAGTATGGCTCTGCATTGGTAACAAAGACATTCCACTCAAACAAAGTGAAACTGCAGATTTAAAGAAGATGTAAGCCGATGTCAAAGCAAAAGGTCTTCTACTGTATTTACCTTACTTTGCTGTGGAAATCACAGGCAACCAATTTAAAGCTCATAAATATATTCTGATTGCCAAAGTAGACATTACTCCCTTGCCTAACAAAGATTATGGGCCGGATTCAGAAAGAATCTACGCCGGCGTATCTCCTGATACACCGCTGTAAGTTCAAATGTGCGCCGTCGCATCTTTGATTTTTCAAATATTGGCCAGCTATCAAGTTAAGTGTTTAATGCAACTGTTAAAGGCCTCAATCCCTTCCCCAAAGCTTCCCTTTTTTAGTCTCAGGCCGTGTACACACAATCTCTTTTCACTCGACGGGATTCCCGACGGGCGGGACGAGCGCTCCGTGTACACACGGCCAAGGTCCTCGCTGGAATGCAGCTTCCAGCGAGGTTCTCGCTGGTTTCCAGCGAGAACCTCGGTCGTGTGTACGCCGCCTCATACATCAGAGAGGAAGTATGGAGAGACTCTGGGAGGTGTTTTTTCCCCCCTACCATTGCCAGTGGTGAACAACACAGGGGGGTAGTGATTTTGATGAAAAACTATTTTTCTTTTTCTTTTTTTTACTTGTGAGGCTTAAAATACATCCTTTCTTGTCATCTTTCTCTTCAAAAGGGCAAATTAGCCATTTTTTATGGACTACTAATGAATCCTACTCCCTTATTGTCATCCTCTACAAGGCTGCATATAAGTAATTTCTTTTGTCTCCTAATGCAGCCTTTTCCTCCTCCTTCTCAAGGCTGCATAGCTGCCACATTTTTTGGTGAGGTCAGCTATGAGAAGAAATGTTTTAAGGAGGCTTCAAGAGGGACATTTCACCCCTACGAGTTGAAATTCTTCCACTGCCATGTCCAAGAATAGGCCCAAACTAATCCATCCTGATGATTTGGTGCAAATAAACTTTCCTGAAGGTGGCAGCATCCTCTGCACTGTAGGCACAGTTGCACCAGGAAAACCCCAGGGAAAATAATGCCTGCCCTTCCAAAATAGGGCTTTGGCAGTGGCTACTTGTGTTACAATCAAGCGTCAGGCTTAAGGGCCAGTTGCAACAGCAATGGCAGGACAGGCATACAGGCAGTCACTTCTGGCAAATAATTTGGGCTCCCCTGAGATGCAGAGTCTAAGTACTAGCTGGTTTTCCCCAGAGCTCCTGAAGGTGGAGATAGATTTAGCTGCAAGCTAGTACCAGGTCGCGATCCTCAAGTTTGCCCCACCAGGGTGTGAGCATGCTGGGGTACAGTAGAGGATAAGCAGACAAGGATGAAACAGCAAAGTGATCAGTAAACATGCCAAGGGATCAATCACGAGTGGCTGCAGGTTGGGATCAGGCAGAAGAGTAGTCAAAGAACAGGCCGAGTGTCAAACACGGGTGGTTGCAGATTGGGATCAGGCAGTAGAGTAGTCCAACCCGGGTGGTTGCAGGTACAAATGGCAGCAGAACAGACAAATCGCAAGGCACTGGCTGGGATAGGCACTGGAAAGGCACAATAACCTGGCAAAGAGGAAGTGCTAAAACAAGGCTTATATAGGAAATTCATGGGAGGAGCAAAGGGTTCAAGGTTCAAGGCAATCAAGACACAAGGCAGGAATGTCCAACGGATCAGATGAGTTTGTCCAGCAGATCAGACAGGGAGCTGCCCAGCATCCAAGATAGCTCAGTGGGAAAAGACAATGCCAGACACAGAAGAGGTCCCAGGTTCAAGCCCATGTCCTGACAGCTTGCAGCTGAAACAGGCAAAGCTGTCCTTGGATAAAATCACTTTATTAAAAAAACAAGGTCAAGCAGGCCTAAGACCCCTTTCACACTGCTTACTTGCACACTGTGGGTTGATTTGAAAGTATTTTGGGCTAAATAGTGGTTATCAATTCCCCCACTATTATGTGCTTACAGTCAAAATTAATGCAGACCTGATAAGGAACTAGTCTCCCAGTTCCCATCAAGCTCTATGCCCTCCTAGCACAAATGCCCTTGGCCAAGCACCTATTAGTGTGCCAGTGGCTGTAGAGGGAGGGAGTGCAGTAAAAGTGAGTGTTCAATATGGACACTCCAACCTCAGTGCTGGTATTAGCAGATTTATGTACAAATCTGTGACATCATGTACATGATTAATGTAGTCAGGTACATAAATCAGAAATAGCAAAGTTTGCTAGAAAGGCTGTGCAGCAGCATACAGAGGGTTCATCCCAAATTTCTAGTGTTAACATGTGGCCATACCCCTTCCGCACCTGATTAATTATATGCATTTACAAGCAACTAGAATTTTAGCACAAGTACTGTATATCTTCTTTCTGTTGTATTGCAGATCAGTGGCCAGACCTAAACCTGGTGGCCCTCCTATGATTTGTGTCAATTTGCTCATGTTGGTATTGTAGCATTTGAATTTGTCAAGCAGGTTGGGAACTGGGAAATAGAGAGATTTCTTTGATGCAATTGGCTAGCTAATGGGGATATGTCAGCAAAGACCTACTGCCTATTTTACCATGCCCAGTACAAGAGATCATATGCACAATTAAGAGATTGTTTACACCAGCAGAATTGGGCTCTTTGCTCAAAACAGTTCTGGGGCAATAAGGACTTTTGCCTTATGTTCTACAGTTTTCGTTCACACGAATGCATTGTGTTAGTATGTCCCGAAAAAAAAATAAGACATGTTGCATTTAGACACAGTGAAATATGTTCCAATGTGCTGTAACATGCCAATCCACTGTCACGCTTAAGAACAACATTACAAGTTGTGAAAAAAGAGTAAATAAAAGCAAACACACACCAATGCGCCATGAACCTCACATCCAATAGGTCAGTGATGTGGGGGGATGAGGCCAGTGCTAGGATGGCTGGCTGATATTGTTCTCAAGGAGGTTGCTGCACACTTGCAGTTCCCCTCTTTCTTGACCAGCAAAGTTGTATGCCTAGATACGTGTCTGGTAAGGAGGGCTTTCACACTGGAGTGTTGCGCTAGCAGGACGGTAAAAAAAGTCCTGCTAGCCGCATCTTTAGAGCGGTGAAGAAGAGGTGTGTATACCGTTCCTCCACCGCTGCTGCCAATTGAAATCAATAGGACAGCGCGGCTATACCGCCCACATTGCGGGGGGGGCAGTTTTACCCCTTTCTCGGCAGCTAGCGTGGGTTAAATGCACTCACTAGCGGCCAAAATGCGCCGTAGATCCGCCCATAGCATCAGCGGTAAAAATAGTGGCATTTTACCGCCGACGCTATGGGTGGCTCAGTGTGAAAGGGGTCTTAGGGCGTATTGCAGGCGCTATAGCGTTAAAAATAGCACCTGCAATCCGCCCTCAAACAGCTGCTCCATTGTCTCCAGTGTGAAAGCCAGAGGGCTTTCACACTGAAGCGTTGCGCTAGCAAAACGCTAAAAAAAGTCCTGTTAGTCGCATCTTTGGAGCAGTGAAGGAGCGGTGTGTTTACTGCTCCTCCAACGCTGCTGCCCATTGAAATCAATGGGACAGGGCGGCTATACCGCCCACAATGCGCTGCTTGCAGGTGCTATTTTTAACAATATAGCACCTGCAATATGCCCTAAGACCCCTTTCACACTGAGCCACCCATAGCGTCGGCAGTAAAATGCTTCAGCAGCGCATTGCGGGCTATTTTAACCCTTTCTCGACCACTAGCGGGGTTAAATGCACCCCGCTATCGGCCGAAATGCGCCGCAAATCCGCCCATAGCATCGGCGGTAAAAATAGAGGTGTTTTACCACCGACGCTATGGGCGGCTCAGTGTGAAAGGGGTCTAAATGAAAATAATTTTCTATGAATATAAATCTGCTAGCCCACCTTTTGCTTGTTTCGTATCGTCTATCCACCATATCTAACCTGTGTTTGCTGAAACAATTGTGAATAGACTTTTAAACTCTTTTTATATTAGTATAATTTTGTCTGGGCTGATTAGTAAATATACAGACACAGTTTCCATAGAAATGTCAATGTGATTGGACAACAGTTGGCAGCAGAATAATAAGTCTCTCACCTCTTGTTTGCTATAGTTGACATCAGCTATCATCACCAGGGATACAATTATTACCAGCTCGCAGATCGGAGGCCATCTTACTTTTCCGTACCGGTTCGGAACTCATATCAGAACCTTAATATTCTGAACATAAACACAGCCCTGAACTTCTTTTGCAAGGGCAGAACTGGAGTGATTTATAAGGGTTACTGCTCAGCACCCTTGCTTAATTCTCTTTACGAAGACTATTTGTTTATCAGTGTTGGCAAAATGTCTCCAGCCAAGCATTACTAAATTACAAATACTTTACAAGATATGTATTTATTTTTTTAGCTCATAAAAATGTAATTGTATTCCTATTACAAATACTGAACCTAATAGTTCTGCAACCATAACAAAAAAAATGTTTACCTGGTTTCTGGTCCATTGCAGCTCCCAGATAGCCAAGGTCAAGGAAATTAACACAATTTAGTTTTCAGGGGAAAATAACTAATGCTGCCGATGCAAAGATACATTACCGAACAGTCGTCGGGTGCAGACTTGATGGGCAGCTATCACGTAGTTCCCAGCAGGCTGTGCTACCAGCACAGCTAAAGAACTGACCATGGTATGTTATCCTGCTTAGTGTGGTCAGTTTTTAATATGAAAGCATGGGGATTAGCAGGATTTAACACAAAGGAACCAATACAAAGAGAACAGGAGATTTTTTTTCATACAAGTACATGGTACAGCAGGCATATATTTTGAATATGAAATGTTGGGTTAATATACTCTTTAAATTCTAACTTACGAATACTTATGTAGCACCCTCTACTTAGGTAGGTGCTAGAGTTAGGATGTTTGTGAGAGCCACTGTCACATGACATTAAAAAAGTATCGGTACTTGTACTTGGTCTTAAAAAATTGGTGCAACCCTAGTCATATTATGAGTTTGGCTATTTTTGTTGGTGGTGACTGTTGCTAAGATCCAGGTTTTGGGGGCGTGGGGTTGAGAGGGAGATTTTGACATTTTTGCCTCTGGCCTTTGTCAGTGTGTGTGTGGAGGTATCCTGTGCATGCCCACTTGGTGAAGCGGATCCGATTGGGGGCATAAAAAGGTGGTCCCCCCCTGCATAGTCACGCCAGAGGGAATACATATTTGACATCATCCAAGCATGCACTCTGAAGATCCTGCTTACAGTGCCAGACTTTCAGAGCCCGTGCCGGAAATGGCAGCTCCCATGCCCATGCGCCAGAGTGACATCATTGCTGCTCCGGCCAATCACATAGCCAGAGCTTGCACACCCAGAAGACAGACAGGGGAAACTTGTCAGCCCTCTCAACGGTGACTTTTCAGCACAGGAGGGCTTTTTTCCAAAGTATTTCATAATTTTCAAGTATGTGATGCATACTAGCACATTATGCCATTGCCTTGCAGGGTTTTTTTTTTTGGACATCTGCGGTTTACAACCGCTTTAATATTTTTGTTTAACACTCAGATTAGTGTACAACCATCTTTTTTTTCCCCTTATTTTTCCTTTTTATTGTTCCTCGCCTCCCGGGTCCTATTTCTTCAGCCCCATACACACTATCAGTTTTCCTGAAGGTTTTCTCATCAGGTTTACCAAAACCATGTAGTGCAAGGGCCTGCCTGATTGCATACAAATTGAAACTCTTGAGGTTTGACCTCATATTAGATGGTTTTGGTAAACCTGAAGAGAAAACCGTCAGGAAAACTGATAGTGTGTATGGGGCTTTCCCCTTTTTTCCACCTCTTCCCTTCCCTCCTCCCTTATCCTTTTTCTCTTTTTCTGTCTTACCCTTTGTGATGTAAGTTTTTACCATTAAATCATTTAATACTATATCAAGTGCAGTAATATACATGGATATGCTAAAATTGATATAAACATATGTGACAATATCCTGCTCTCTCAAGCTTATAAGGATATCAATTTACATATAAAGTGCTGAGGCAGTGAGCTAAAAATATATAATGTGATCCTAAAATTATATAAATAGTGCAAAATAGCATAAATTGTGCAAAAATAGCAAACATGGCATATAAAAGTTCATATAAGAGTTCATATGTTGAAACAACAACAACTTTGCAGTTAGATAATGGATTTCAATGGGGAAATACTAGGAAATTCAGTTCTGATGGTGCTTCTCATGCAAATTAAGGTGCAGCTGTGTCTTCCACCCAAAAAACATGTGCCACCATCACCAACGGCTAAAATGAACACTCACCAGACCCCGAATATTAAAGGCCCCAAACTGTTTCTCTTTCAGCCACTGGGTGGATTCTCCTCCTTCTCTTTACAAGAATTTCCTTAATGCCTCAAAAACAAGTGGCTCATCATAGTGTAGTATGTATAAAAGGTATTTATTTAAAATATAATAAAATAAAATCACTTACAAGACAAGTGCCTCTGTGCATGTATTCAAACAGCTTCTACGCGTTTCGCAAAACTTGCGTCATCAGGAAAGCTATGGATACTCTTTAAATTACTGTATTTATACTCCTACTAGCAGCCTGTGCTCTTAATTGCAGTTTCCCATAGGACCGGAAGTTTACCTGCCACCATCTTGGCTGCTGGTGTCGGAAACTCCCAATCCGCCATCTTAACTGCTGTATACACTCACTGGTCAAGCCTCAGACCAATAAGATTAACACAATTCAAAAGTGGCCACAACCGGTAAACAAGAAACAAGTTTGGGCCTTCCTAGGCATTATGGGGTATTACCGATTGTTTATACCCAGCTTCGCCGTCATTGCCGCCCCTCTGACTGACCTGACGAAGGGTAGAGGGTCGGTCATGGTCAAATGGAATCCTGAAGCCGAGGAGGCATTTCAGAAGTTAAAGCAGGTCCTTTGTGTACCATCAGTGCTGGTGACCCTAGACTTCACAAAGGGGTTTATGGTACAGACAGACGCCTCTGAGGAGGGCCTAGGTGCTGTACTATCCCAGAACAGCGGTGGCGAGGAGCACCCTTTTGTATACCTGTGCCAAAAACTGATCAAGCATGAAGAAAATTATGCTATTGTCGAGAAGGAGTGTCTCGTTATTAAATGTGCCTTAGACTCCCTGAAGTATAACTTGTTGGGAAGATCATTTAAGCTGGTCACTGGATGTGTGACAACAGGGGAGAAAAATGCCCACGTGACAAGATGGTTCCTGGCTCTACAGTCCTTTAAGTTTACAGTAGAGCATAGGCCGGGCAAGCCCCAAAACAATGTGGATGCCCTCTCCTGCATGCACTGTATGTGTGGGTCAATTGCTCAGCCACAGGGGCTTGAGCAGAGAGAGAGGATATGTGACGGTATGCAAGGTGTGGTAGTGGATAATCTGTATATTTCACTCACATGTGTTCATTGGTAAGAGACTGAACAGGAATCAGGCTCTGGTTTTTCCATCCTCTGTGATAGCCTGGGTTCCGGTCCGGATGTTGTGGTCCACTTGAGTCCACGCTCAGGTAGACTTTAAATGAACAGGAAGAGAGCACAGCAGAGCTCTGGCTTGCACCTCAGAAGGGAATCTGAGAGAGAGTAGCTCTGTTTGGACTTAAAAAGGAGGTTTGCGTTACCACTAGGGTTGAGCGAACCCGAACTGTAAAGTTCAGGTTCGTACCGAACTTTGGTTTTTTTTGGACCCCAACCCGAACCTGAATAATTTGCTGAAAGTTCTGGTTCGGGTCGGAGTTCGGCTATGTAACGGCGCGCTGCACGGCAGCCAATCACCATTTGTTTTACTTGTGTGACCTAAAAGCCATCACAGCCATGTCTACTAATGGCATGGCTGTGATTGGCCAGTGCAGCATGTGACCGAGCATGTGACCCAGCCTCTATATAAGCTAGAGGCACACAGCACAGCTCGTCACTTTGCTTTAGCTAGGGTAGGAAAAGGCTGCAGCTGCTCTCAGGGACAGATTTAGATTTCCTGCCTCAGAAATCGAATTACAATACTCAGCGATCGATCTACATAGCATTAGCTACATTAGGCAAAGGTTCCTGATTGTGCTTATAGGGAGAGAATTAGTTAGGAGTCAGTCCTACTTCACAAATCTAATTGCACCAGCACTGCATATGTTCCTGTCAGATACACTGCATATTGCACCAGAAATGCATATGTTCCTGTGAGATACTCTGCATATTACACCAGCACTGCATATGTTCCTGTCAGATACTCTAGGGATACTGTAGGGAAAGGTACCTGAATGTGCTTATAGGGAGAGAATTAGTTAGGAGTCAGTCCTACTTCACAAATCTAATTGCACCAGAATAGTGTCCCATTATTGTTATCATTGGGAGGAATAGTGTCCCATCATTTGTGTCAGTGGGAGAAATAGTGCCCCATCATTGGTATCATTGGGAGGAATAGTGTCCAATCATTTGTGTCAGTGGGAGAAATAGTGCCGCATCATTGGTATCAGTGGGAGGAATAGTCTCCTATCATTGGTATCATTGGGAGGAATAGTGTCCCATCATTGGTATCAGTGGGAGGAATATTGTCCCATCATTAGTGTCAGTGGGAGAAATAGTGCCACATCATTGGTATCAGTGGGACGAATAGTGCCCCATCATTGGTATCATTGGCAGGAATAATGTCCCATCATTTGTGTCAGTGGGAGAAATAGTGCCGCATCATTGGTATTAGTGGGAGGAATAGTCTCCCATCATTGGTATCATTGGGAGAAATAGTGCCCCATCATTGGTATCATTGGGAGGAATAGCGCCCCATCATTTGTGTCAGTGGGAGAAATAGTGCCCCATCATTGGTATCAGTGGGAGGAATAGTGTCCCATCATTGGGGAAGGTTCCTGCTTGTCAAGATTATTTATTTTTATTTGTATGTATTTTATGTTATTTTAAGTTATTTCCCTATCTACATTTGCAGAGTACTTGCCATGCTCTTACCAACATTTTGCTGCCATTTGCAGCCCTCTAGCCCTTACCCTTAGTTTTTTAGAGACATTTTAGTAGTCAAAAATTTGGTTCCCCATTGACTTCAATGGGGTTCGGGGTCGGGTTCGGGTCAACTTCGGGTCCCGCCGAACCCGAACATCCAGGTGTCCGCTCAACTCTAGTTACCACATTCTGTGGGTGATGGGGACCAGCCCCACACCATATAGTGAGGACTTACTTTACTTTTTTTTTTCATGATTTTTCAAACCTCTGCTACATAAAACTGGCAACCCACCAGATTTTAAAGAAGCTACCTGCATGCTGACCTTATTTTCTAAAAAATGCGATCCCCACAAGCTAATTACCCACAAAATATTTATATTATATACACAGAGCCATGTTAAATAAAACATTATTTTGTGAAGAGTGGGGGTGGGGGCGGGGTTACAAAGTCACAGAATTTGATTTATGGGTCTGTCATATAGGATTTACACAACTTTCCCCCAAGATTCACATATTTTCCCCTTTAAATTCAATTTGGAAAAAAGTGTGATGCTTGATTGAAAGTGTGAAAACTTTTATAAATAAACCCTTGCTGTTTAATAACACTAACGCTTCAATTTACCAATAGGTCAGATACGTGTTTAAAAGTAAATGTACAGAGTACATTTGTTCTTGTTGTAGTCCATGAAAAAAAGGGATTTTTAATAACAGCTTACCTGTAAAATCCTTTTCTTGGAGTACATCACGGGACACAGAGCGCATAGTCATTACATATGGGTTATATGGGTACCTTCAGGTGTGGACACTGGTGTAATCAACTTCACAGGAAGTTCCTCCCTATATAACCCCCTCCCACTGAGAGTGCTTTAGTTTTGTAGCAAGCAATTTCTCTGAGGTTACACAATGTTCCCAAAAAGAGGGGTGGGAGCTCTGTGTCCCGTGATGTACTCCAAGAAAAGGATTTTACAGGTAAGCTGTTATTAAAAATCCCTTTTTCTTGATCGTACATCACGGGACACAGAGCGCATAGTCATTACATATGGGATGTCCCAAAGCAATGCTCCATGAAGGGAGGGAGACCGTAAGGCCAAAAATAGCCAAACAGAAACTATATCAGGAGGTAAAATAGCTCCACCAACAGAAAAAGGGGGCGTGAACCGGGCCAGAGGATTCTATACTGCTGCCCGTAGGACCGCCTGCCCAAATGCTGCGTCCGCAACCTTTGTGACGTCCAACTTATAAAATTTAGTAAACGTATGTACGGAAGACCAGGTTGCCGCTTTGCAAACCTGTGCCATAGAGATCTGATGGTGTGCCGCCCAAGAGGCACTCATGGCCCTCGTAGAATGGGCCTTAACTGATAAGGGCGGTGGAACGCGCTTCAGACCATAGGCCTGAAAAATCAGCTGCTTAATCCACCTAGCCAAGGAAGACTTGGCAGCCGGCTGACCCTTCTTGGGGCCATCCGGAAGAATGAAAAGCACATCTGTTTTCCTAATCTTTTCTGTAGCCTTGAGATAAACTCTCATGGCTCGGACCACATCCAAAGTATGAAGCAATCTTTCCTCTCTGGACTGGGGAGTAGGAAAGAAGGATGGTAGGACTAGGTCCTGATTCAAGTGAAAACTGGATATGACCTTAGGAAGGAAAGAAGGCTGAGGCCGCAGAACCACTCTGTCCTTATGCAGAATAAGGTACGGTTCCCTGCAAGACAAGGCTGCCAGCTCGGAGACCCTTCTGGCCGAAGCCATAGCCACCAAGAAAACCAACTTTCGGGTTAGCAGCACAAGAGGGATTTCTGCCAGAGGTTCAAACGGCTGCTTTTGTAAAGCTGACAAGACCAGATTTAAATTCCAGGGGCAGAGGGGAGCTCTAATAGGGGGATTTACATGCAAGACCCCCTGCAAAAAGGTTTTCACAAGCGAATGTGTGGCCAAAGGCCTTTGAAACCATATCGATAAGGCAGACACCTGCCCCTTTAGAGTACTAAGAGCCAACCCCTTGTCAACGCCAACCTGGAGGAATCGCAAGATCCTGTCAATAAAAAACTTGCGAGGATGCCCTCCTTGCGACTCGCACCACTCCACATAGGTTCTCCAGACTCTGTAATAGATATTTCTAGAGACTGGCTTTCTAGCTTGAATTAACGTAGATATGACTTGGGCAGAGAGGCCTCTGCCCTTAAGAATTAGAGATTCAGCCGCCAAGCCATCAAATTTAGCTGCTGTGAAGCAGGGTGGTAGATCGGGCCCTGAGACAGCAGATCTGGGCGCAGGGGGAGTGGCCACGGTGCCCTTACTGACATCCTCACGATGAGTGCGTACCAAGCCCTTCTGGGCCAGGCTGGGGCCACCAGGATCACCGGCCTGCGCTCCACCCTGATCCTTCGTAGAAGGCGGGGAATCATCTGTAGTGGAGGGAACGCATACAGGAGAGAAAAATGGTGCCAGGGGCAAACCAACGCATCGGTCACGTAGGCCGAGGGGTCCCTGGCTCGGGATACGAATTTGTCCAATTTCTTGTTGAATCTTGTTGCCATGATGTCCACATCGGGAACTCCGAATCTTTGGCAAATCTCTTGGAATACCTGGGGGTGAAGAGACCACTCTCCCGGGAGTAACTGTTGACAACTCAAAAAATCTGCTTGAGAATTGTCTATCCCTGGGATGAACACTGCTGAGATGCAGGGTACATGGGCTTCGGCCCATGCAAAAATTAGGTTTACTTCCCTTTGAGCCGCCAGGCTCTTTGTGCCCCCCTGGTGGTTTATGTATGCCACCGCCGTGGCATTGTCGGACTGTATCCTTACTGGCAGACCCTGCAGGGGGAGAGTCCAGGCGACCAGGGCCAACCGAACAGCTCTGATCTCTAGGACATTGATGGGAAGCAGACTTTCTGCCTCTGACCACTGTCCCTGCTGGGTCCGTTTTCCTAAGATTGCCCCCCAACCTGTTAGGCTGGCATCTGTGGTTACTATTTTCCACGAGATGGGGCAAAAGGTTTTCCCTTTTGATAATTTTTGAGGGATCAGCCACCAGTACAGGCTGTGCCTGACTCCTGGAGATTGAACTAATGGACGGTCTAATGCCTGTATGGACTTGTTCCAAGCAGAGAGAATAGCTGCTTGCAGAATTCTGGTATGGATCTGGGCATAGGGCGCTGCTTCGAAGGCGGCCACCATCTTCCCCAGCAGTCGCATGCATAGGCGAATAGTCGGCTTCTTTTTGCCTAAGACTATTTGAATCGTTTGAATCAACGACCTGATCTTCTCTTGAGGTAAAAATACCCTCTGGCATTCTGTATCTAACCGAAAGCCTAGATATTCCAACTGTCTTGTGGGTTGTAACCTTGATTTTTCTTGGTTCACAATCCACCCGAACTCTTCTAGATGCCGCACTGTGCGGACTACTGCATGATTGAGGTTGGAAGCTGAACTGTCGATAACCAGGAGATCGTCCAGGTATGCTAGGACCAAGATGCCTTCTGTCCTTAGGACGGCTAGTACCGGGGCTAACACCTTTGTGAATACCCGTGGAGCTGTTGCCAACCCGAAAGGGAGGGCTACGAACTGGTAATGACTTTGGTTTATCGTAAAACGAAGAAACTTGTGATGTGCTGGGTAAATCGGCACATGCAGATATGCATCCTTTATGTCTATAGATGCTAGAAAGTCGCCCTGATGTAGGCTGGCTGTCACTGAACGTATGGAGTCCATACGAAAGGTCTGAATCCTTAGAAAGCGATTTAGGCGTTTGAGGTCTAATATAGGCCTGACGTCGCCATTGGGTTTTGGTATAACAAAAAGGTTGGAGTAGAATCCCAGACCCCTTTCTTGGGTTGGTACTTCTACAATTACTCCTTGGAGCAAGAGGCGATCCAACGCCTTTACGAGAGAGACCCTCTTTAACGGGTCGCTTGGAAGACTTGACCCCTGAAAATGAGGAGGGGGGATTTCTCGAAACTCTAGTTTGTAGCCTGAGGCTACTACGGACCGAACCCAAGAGTCGGGAATTCTGGCCTTCCAGACTTCGGAGAAAAACTGAAGTCTTCCCCCCACCCAAGAGAGTGGGGGCGCCCCTTCATGAATCTGATTTGATGACTGGTTTAGCCGGCTTGCGAGACCAGGGCCTCTTGTTTGCCGCGGCTTGTCCCTGTGGGCGGCTATTAACTGCTGACCGCCCGGGAGGCCGTCGATACTGACGGGAAGTCGAAGGGGCCGAGCCTGCAATGGCCTGTCGTTTAAACGTGGGCCCACGCGGTCTTTTCTTGACCGGTAAGGAAGTACTTTTTCCACTTGATATGGTGTGGATATATTTATCTAGGTCTTCCCCGAATAGTCTTCCCCCATGAAAGGGAAACCCTGCTAAAAGCTTTTTGCAGGGTGCCTCTGCTGACCAGTTCTTTAGCCACAAAAGACGACGCATGTGAACCATCAGTAGAGATGCACGGGATGCCTGTTGGATGGAGTCCTTAATAGCATCTACTGCAAAGCAGAGAGCCCTAGGGAATTCTGCTAATTCATGAGTATGCTGAGCCGGCATGTCCAGCTTTGCCTGATCCTTCAAGGCCTGACAAACACCAATGGCTGCTACTGCTGGCTGAACCATGGCACCTACTGAGGTGAAAGCTGCTTTCAGTAGGGTCTCAAATTTCTTGTCGACCGGATCCTTGAACATATGGACATTTTCAACCGGACAAGTCAGGGATTTATTCACGCAGGAAATGGCTGCGTCCACTGTAGGGAGAGCCCATTTCTTTACATATTCCTCTTCCATAGGGTAGAGAATAGAGAATCTTTTAGGAGGGACAAAGATTCTATCAGGTCGAGCCCAATCCTGGTAAATCACGTTCCGCAGAAGGGGGTGCATTGGAAAAGATGCACCAGTTAATGGAGCCTTTAAAGAACCCAATGAGGATACCTCCGGGGCTACTAGTTCTGGCACTGGAAGTTTAAAGGCAGTGCGAACCATATCTGTCAAAGACTGGATCCACAGGCCCTCCGCTTGAGAGGCCGAAAAATATTCATCTATAGTGGAATTTTCCCTGTCTGAACCGTCGGGACTTGGGTCTGCCTGATCCCCTTGTGGGTCCCGTTCCTCTGAAGAGGAGACCTCCGCATCTGAAAACCCCACACTGGGTGAGGGGGATCTAGCCCGCTTGCTACTTGGGCAAGGACGGGAAAGCAATGCAGTTAACCTTTTCTCTAGCCCACACATGGTGGCTGCTAGCATTTCTTCCGTCACGTAAACGGGAATGGGTGGATCGGGGGCCGCCTCTGCCCCCAGCACCCCAAATGGCTCTTGTACTATGCCACTCGGTGTCCTAACTGGCGAGGGTGGGGCCGTAGAAGCCTGGCCCAAATCCTCTGACCCCGATGGAGACCCCTTTTGCTTTTTGGCACCTTTAGCAGCCTTGGCTGGTCCAGATCCCTTTGGAGCCATTGTACAACCTTGGGTCACCCCTATAGCCAACACCTGACTGTTGCAGCTAGGAATAACCAATATGAGGGCAGGTATGAGAAAAATGAAAAATAACTAATTTCTCTCTTTTTCTTTTATATTTCTCTTTTTTTTTTTTTTTTTTTTTACCCGCCTGGGAGGTGGCAATACCGAGGAAACCTGTGAGTATTGACACACCAATGCCCGTTAGCCGGAGTCCAAGGTAGACTCAGATACTGCTGGATCTAAGGCTGAGTCCCTTTAAGCAAAAAACTTTTTTTTTTTTTTTTTTCTGGTCAATAGTGGACCTAAGTCCTAGACCTGAAGATCCACAAAACCGCCACTAGGTGTCCCTGTGTGGCCAAAAGACCCAGCTGCACGCTCTGTATCCTTTCTTCCTCTGCCTCCAGGAGGGAAAGACCAGCCAGAGAAAAGTTTTTCCTTTATACAGACCCTGACGCTGCTGGCCCGCCCCCCCCCCGACGCACGCCGACGCTATAAAAGGCGGCGTGCACGCGCGCGTATGCGCGCGCACACACGCGCGCACAATCGCGCGCACAATCGCGCGCCCATCGCGCGCACCACGCTGAAACCACATGGAGGAAGCAGAGCAGAGGAACAACATGGACCAGCGTTATGCAGCACCAACAGACACCAGGTAAGCACTAATCTTATTGTAGTGCACACACAGCGAGGAAGCTGTCCCCATGGGCTTCCTAAGAAACAGGAGTTTTTTACCAGCAATTTCCTCTTTAAAACATGTGGGGTTGCAGTATCAGTGTTAACAGGCAGACCTGGGGTGAGTAGCAAATATATAACTTACACAAGTATACATATATTTACATATTATCTGGGTAAACATTAGAATCCCATCCTGCCTCAACAGACATAGTGGAGATAGTGGCTGATGCACCAGCATACTGTTAGCCAACCCAGAACCCCCAGGGGGATACCTACTGTCGAACCAAGTCCCGCAGGTTCCCTCTTACCTGCTCCACGCCGCAGGGTATTGCAAAATGCAAGAGGCCCAGCCTTCCCCCATCTCCGTGGGTATTGTCTTGGACCTTCAGGGACCGGGGTCCTGTGTTAAGGAACCCACACCCCTGGACCTATATAGCATCCTGGCATCAGTAGCGTTTAGTTCTTGGAAGAGACTAAGGCACTGGAGCCCAGAATCCAGCCCTCCAAGGAGAGGCATTATAGGCAAAACCCCACTCCAGCAGGGCCCGGGTACCGTACATCTTGGCTCTGAAGCACTTCGGACGGATCCGGCTAGCTATCCTGGGTCCCGAGACCTCCGAGGGACAGCTAGACGTGACCAACACCTAAGACACTGGCGAAAAAACTAAAGCACTCTCAGTGGGAGGGGGTTATATAGGGAGGAACTTCCTGTGAAGTTGATTACACCAGTGTCCACACCTGAAGGTACCCATATAACCCATATGTAATGACTATGCGCTCTGTGTCCCGTGATGTACGATCAAGAAAATACTTTTTGAAGGTCAATACTGCATTGAGCAGCACAACCTGACCTTGCGCTTCCATGCATCTTAGCTTCAAAAAATTGTTCAGTGCTGGGAACCTTCCCTTTATTGAATGAACAACCTATCTCTCAGGAACAGAATGGCCTTTTTTTTTTTTATGAATGTACAGTTATTCTTTAACCACTTGCCGACCAGCCTCTGTCATTATACGGTGGCAGGTCGGCTCTTTCCCGTGAATCACCATACTGGTACGTCAGCTCCTTTAAGGCCTTGTACACACGATCAAATTTGTCCGCTGAAAACGGTCCGATGGACCGTTTCAGCAGACATCTCCGATCGTGTGTATGGGCTAGCGGACAGATTTGTCCACCTGACAGATTTCAAAGCATGCTTTGAAATCTATCTGGTGGGAATCTGTCCGCCCGACATGTCTGCTGGTTAGTACACTTACCAGCAGACATGTCGTCCCGCTCCGCCGCCGCACCGCCGCCGAATGGATTTGGCGCATGCGCGGAAGTGTTTTACTTCCTGGTGCGGTGACGTGGCGGCGTCAACATCACCGCCACGTCACCGACACGTCAGCGCGCTCTCTGCTGGCGGGGATTTTGGTTTGCTCGTGTGTACACGCGAGCAAACCAAAATCCCAGCAGACAGATTTGTTCAAATCTGTCGGACGGACAGATTTTAACAATTCTGTCCGCTTGTGTGTATGGGGCCTAAGAGACATAGCAGGCCACCCAATATTGTGGTCACGAGAGCCAGGAAGGGGGATCTGTGTATGTAAACACACAAATCCCCATTCTGTTAGGGGAGGAGAGACAGATCTGCTGTTCCTAGTAATTATGAACAGCGATCTGTCTCCTCCTCGAGTCAGTCATATCCCACCCAGTTAAAAAAAACACACATGAGGGTACACATTTAACCCATTTGATCTCCCCCTAGTGTTAACTCCTTCCCTGCCAGTGACATTTACACAGTAATCAGTACATTTCTATAGCATTGATCTCTGTATACAGTAAATGTCAATGGTCCCAAAAAAGTGTCAAAGGTGTCTGATCTGCCCACCACAATGCCGCAGTCCTGCTAAAAATCGCAGATCACCGCCATTACTAGTAAAACAAAATAATAATAATAAAAATGTCATAAATCTATCCCCTATTTTGTAGATACTATTAGCCGGATTCACAAAGCACTTACGCCGACGTATCTCCAGATATGCCAACGTAAGTACAAATGTGCGCCGTCGTATCTGTGCGCCGACCCACAAAGCTAGATACGTCGAAAAATAGGCTTCATCCGACCGACGTAACTTGTCTACACCGGCGTATAGTGGGCGCATAGTTACGCTGGACGCATTTGGCACTCCCATTGAGGGAGATACGGCACTCCCATTGAGGGTGATACGCCAATTCAAAAACGTATTTGCGCCCGGTGCATGTTTTAAACGATTTGTGTAAGGGTTACGTCCGGCGTACAGTTATTCCCCATATTGGAGGCGCAACTCATGCAAAGGTATGGACCAGGGATCGAACGCCATTGAGTTTTACGTAGTTTACGTTGTACGTAAATAGGTTATATTCACGTCGTAGGCAGTGATTCGACGTATCTTAGCCAGTTGTTGATTGTGGGTATGCGTGCTGGGATGCAGGGCCGATCCTAGGCGGGTGCTCAGGGTGCAGTGCACCCAGGCACCGCAGGGAGGGGGGCACCAGAGTGCTCGACCTTACTCCTTCCTCTCCGTGTGTTTTGAAATGCCTGGTGTTCCGGCGGCGACAGGGGCGATCAGCTTACTAGCTACTCTCGGGACAGGACAGCAGGTAGCAGCCATTGCTTCTATGTACATGCAGCACTGCCCAGCGATGCATGTAGTTAGAAGCTCCGATCCTGGTGTCTGTCTCCCCTTCCCCCGTAGTGTCCTGCACTTGCTGTGTGATCTCTGCTTCAGATCTCCCCGCCCCCTCCCATCAGCAGTGCCGTGTGCTGGGAGAATCGTGAGGCAGAGCACACTGCAGGAAGCTGAGCTGAGGTGAGCTGAGCTGTTCTGGGGGAAGTCTGGGGATGTTAGCTGCAAAGTTTCTGCTAGCTTGATTTGTTTTTCAGTGAAGAAGGGTCCTAGCCTAGGTGACCAGGTAAACTTGAAAAGACAGCAGAGAGAGAGAGGGGGGTTGTGTGGAGATTAGAGTAAGCAGGAACCCCCCAGAGCTGACAGACATTTCCCAAACTTACAGGCAACCCTCTCTATTTAAACAACCCCCAATTGCTCTGTCCAGTTGATGTGAACTTCATTTATGACCATCCAATTAAACCCTGTGTTATGCTAACTCAGTACAACACCAAACTTAAAACCTAAACAAAATCTAAACACTCTATAAATAAAATAACAGTCCATAACCACTTTCTGCTGTCTGTATGCATATGTATGTGCCCTGAATGAAAACATTTCTTACCGAGAGTGTGCGTCCTTATGCGCCATTGGCGGTAATGCTCCACTATTTTTAGCAGCACTTTACTGTGCTTTTTTGCGGTGCTGTTCGGGCGCTAGCGAGGCGCAAAAAATGGTTCAAAGCGCCACTGCAGCGGCGCGTTGCCAGCAGTTCGTTTGCGCTGGCCATTGATTTCAATGGGCTGGGGCACTTTAGGATTGGTGTATACAACACTCCCAAAATGCAACTGCCATTGACATCAATGGCCAGCGATGCCAAAGCGCCTGCAAAGCATTTTGGCAGCGGTGCTTTGCAAGCGCTTTTAACCCCTTTTCAGCTGATAGCAGGGGTTAAAATCCGCTAAAACTACAGTAAAGCACCACTAAAACTAGCAGTGCTTTACCACTAACACAGCCAAGCCTCAGTGTGAAATAAATATCTCCCCAACTAAAATACACCCCCCACAATTGCCTTCATACCATCTGCACTTCCTTCCTGCATGCAGTCATCCCCCTCTACACTCCTCTCCGGTATATACTGCCACTATTCTCCTCTATATACTGCCACTGTCATCCCCTCCCACACTCCTCTCCTGTACATACTGCCCACTGTCATACCCTCCACACTCCTCTCCTGTACATACTGTTCACTGTCATAGTGTGGAGGGTATGACAGTGAGCAGTATTTACAGGAGAGGAGTGTGGAGGGTATGACAGTGAGCAGTATTTACAGGAGAGGAGTGTGGAGGGTATGACAGTGAGCAGTATTTACAGGAGAGAAGTGTGGAGGGTATGATGTCAGCCATCTTCAAACCATCTTCAAACCTAGGGGGCCCATGATCTCCTATTGCCCGAGGGCCCCATGAGTTGTCAGTTTGCCCCTGGGCAGCGCTGTAACAAAGTCCCACCTCCTAGGCCGGCTCCTGTATAAGATGGAACACTGATCCAATGCAGTGAAATTGAATCAGTGTGACGTGTATCATAGGAGCTGTGAGCCGGTCTAGGAGGCAGGACTGTTACAGCGGCCGCCCGGCAGATTCAAACTCAAGCTCAGTGACAGTAGGAGCTTGTCGTCACTCTGTGTGATCCAGGGGCACTGGTAGGCTGCAGTTGGTGGGCAATGGCAGGCTGCAGTTGGTAGGCACTGGTAGGGCAAAGGCAGGCTGCATTTGGTGGGCAATGGTAGGCTGTATTTGGTGATCACTGGTAGGCAGCATTTGAAGGGGCACCAATATGCTGCATTTGATGGGCATTGGTAAGCTCCAATTGGTGGACACTGCTAGGCTGCAATTGGTGGGCACTGATGAGGCTGCATTTGATGGGCACTGATAAGGCTGCATTTGATGGGCACTGATAAGGCTGCATTTGGTGGGCACTGGCAGGCTGCATTTGGTGGGCACTGGCAGGCTGCATTTGGTGGGCACTGACAGGCTGCATTTGGTGGGCACTGACAGGCTGCATTTGGTGGGCACTGGCAGGCTGCATTTGGTGGGCACTGGTAGGCTGCATTTGGTGGGCACTGGTAGGCTGCATTTGGTGGGCACTGGTAGGCTGCATTTGGTGGGCACTGATAGGCTGCATTTTATGGGGCACTGATAAGCTGCATTTGATGGGCATTGGTAGGCTGCAATTGGTGGACACTGGTAAGGCTGCATTTGATGGGCACTGATAAGGCTGCATTTGATGGGCACTGATAAGGCTGCATTTGGTGGGCACTGGCAGGCTGCATTTGGTGGGCACTGGCAGGCTGCATTTGGTGGGCACTGACAGGCTGCATTTGGTGGGCACTGACAGGCTGCATTTGGTGGGCACTGGCAGGCTGCATTTGGTGGGCACTGGTAGGCTGCATTTGGTGGGAACTGGTAGGCTGCATTTGGTGGGCACTGGTAGGCTGCATCTGGTGGGCACTGATAGGCTGCATTTTATGGGGCACTGATAAGCTGCATTTGATGGGCATTGGTAGGCTGCAATTGGTGGACACTGGTAAGGCTGCAATTGGTGGACACTAATGAGGCTGCATTTGATGGGCACTAAAAAAGGCTGCATTTGGTGGGCACTGGTAAGGCTGCATTTTATGCGTTGATCTCTTGTATAATTTCCTGAGTCTGACCATCTCTTGTATCCTGTCCGCAGTCTTTGATGATCTTTTATCATGTCTGTAGTCTCTGACCATCTCTTTTATCATGCCTGCAGTCTTTGACCATCTCCTGTATCATGTCTGCAGTATGTCTGGGGTCTCTTTCTAGCAGAATCCCTCTTTTTGTCCATTAGAGAGACCCCCCTCCAGGTCCCATTAGAGTACTCTTTCTGTATTGTGTTTATTGCTAAGAGATCATTGGAGGATCTCAGGGTAACAAAGACTCCTTAGGGGAGCATCTCTGTTTTTGAGTCATTGCCACAGAAACATGTGTAAAGGGGAGGAGTTAGTAAGATGACCACACCCATGTGGGGCGCCAGAAATATTTCTGCACCCAGGCGCCTGTGACCCTAGGATCGGCCCTGCTGGGATGCGTCCAAGGTACAACACATGCACAGTTCATTTTAAGTACTTGTCTGAAGCTCAGGCCATCATTTGCATGGGGTCACGCTTCATTTAAATGTATCACGCCCACTTCCACCTACTTTGACTTACGCTGCCTTACGCCTACGACAACGTTGGGAGCATTTCCTTTGTGAATTCCATGCTTTTCTCTCTGTGTTGCTCCGGCGTAGCGTAAAGAAGATACGCTACGCCGGCATATATATGCACCGAGGTATGTAAATCCGGGCCTATAACTTTTGAGCAAACCAATTAAAATACACTTTTTGCTTTTTTTTTTACCAGAAATATGTACAAGTATACATAGTAGCCTAAACTGATAAATATATTTTTTTGGGGATATTTATTATAGCAAAAAGTAAAAAATATAGTTTTATTTTTTTTCTAAATCCTTGCTCTTTTTTTGTTTATAGCGCAAAAAATAAAGACCACAGATGTGATCAAATACCACCAAAATAAATCTCTGTGGGTTTAAAAAGGACTTCAATTTTGTTTGGGGACAGCATTGCATGACCGCGCAATTGTTGGTTAAAGCCACGCAGCGGCATATCGCAAAAAATGGCCTGGTCATTAAGGGGGAAAATTTGCCAGGGCTGAAGTGGTTAAATAATAGGGAAGTGATGTCAACATGGGAGAACAAGGTAACATTTAGTGGCATGCCTTAACATGCACATTAAAAAGGAGACTTGTGGATGTGCAAAGTGGAAAGGGAGATATTATGCAGACATAGAAAGAAAAAGCAGACTGTAAAGAGTCCATGCAGACGTATCAGCTGCTACTAAGAAATTTATACCAATAAGTTATTTTGTTTTTTAAAGTCTCCTTTAAATTATCACAAGTTCAAAAAGAGAAAAAGTCCAAAACAGAGAAAAAGTACAAGCATCCCACAAACATCTTTGCCCCTGACCTGGGCATCCGGCTGCTAACTAAATATACAGTAGGCTACCTGCCTAGTGCCTACATGCTACTAACCCTCAACATTTGTTTTAAGACTTGTACAGCTCTAGCATCTGATCCAACACTGGTCACCTCTTCATTTGTAACAAAGGTGGATGTAGTGTAAATCAAATGGAAAAAATAAGCTGCTCTTCAGTCATCAGCATCCCCTTTTTGCTACTGTGTCTTCGTCTGCAAATATTGTAGAAGAAAGGACACCAGCAGCTTTTAGACCTAAGAAGAATAGATCTAAAATAGCCTCCTTTCAATTTGCAAGTTCTGTAACACTTCAGGTGTTCCAACACTCCTCCAAACTCCAGCCTCCCGACTCTTTTGTTTTCTTTCACCTTATCTATTCATAGGACCTTCACATTTTACAGACATTGCTCTGAAAGGACTTGCCAGGTCAGACCAATGAAATCCATTATCTCTCAGGGGAGTCTGCTGTTAGTTTCATGAATCCTGTGGCTTTTGCCTTTTTATTTTATGTTTTTTTTTCATGACATCGCCTGGGAATCAGTAGAATAGTGTTGCAATATCTGTTAGAGCAGGATAATAATTGCACCACTTTTTTCCCTGTTTAACCACTTCAATACCGGGCATTCTCTCCCCCTTCCTGCCCAGGCCAATTTTCAGCTTTCAGTACTGTCAAAAAAATGTGTAGAGAAAAACCGGGACGGCCGCACTCCAAAAAAATGGTTCCTTTTAATAAAACTGGTCACAACATGAACATATCACAGCAACAAATCAGAAGAAAAGCTGACGCGTTTCACACTATCACACAGTGCTTATTCATAGCTATCTAGCTGCTAGCTATGAATAAGCACTGTGTGATAGGAACAATTTTTTTGGAGTGCGGCCGTCCCGGTTTTTCTCTACACATTTTTTTGACAGTACTGAAAGCTGAAAATTGGCCATTTTTGCATATTATTGCAGTGCCTGCACCCAGGTGTTTGGACTCCACCTTGCAGTTCCCTGGGACCTCTGAGCGGTAAACTTTCTTTTTCAGCACTGTCACACTTTAAAATAACAATCATGCGACGTGGCTCCCAAAACAAAATTGAAGTCCTTTTTTTGCACAAATAGAGCTTTCTTTTGGTGGTATTTGATCACCTCTGCGATTTTTATTTTTTGCGCTATAAACAAAAAAAGACTAACAATTTTGAAAAAAAAATTAAACAATATGTTTTTACTTTTTGCTATAATAAATATCACATTTAAAAAAAAAAAATGATTGTTTATACATATTCTTCTGCGTATTTTTGGTAAAAAAAAAATCACAATAAATGTTTATTATTGGTTTACGCAAAAGTTATAGTGCCTACAAAATAAGGGATAGATTTATGAAATTTATTTTTATTATTTTATTTTTTTACTAGTGATGGCGGCAATCTGCAATTTTTGTCAGAACTGCGATACTTCGGCGGACAGATCAGACACTTTTGACACTATTTTGGGACCATTCACATTTATACAGCGATCAGTGCTATAAATATGCACTGAATACTGTATAAATGTGACTGGCAGGGAAGGGGTTAACACTAGGGGGGATCAAGGGGTTAATGTGTTCCCTAGGGAGGGGACTCACAAGGGGAGGACACCGATCGGTGTCCCTATGTACAAGGGACACACCATCGGTCTCCTCTCCCTGACAGGATGTGGATCTCTGTGTTTACACACAGAGATCCATGTCCCTGGGTCTGTGATGAGCAATCGCGGGTGCCCGGCGGACATCGGGCACGCACATCGGGTCTCCAGTGATGTGGCTAGTGCGCGTGCTCCACACTGCAGGAATCCCAGGATGTCAAATGACGGCCGCCTGGAGGGACGGAAGGTTCCTGCGGCCGTCATATGACTATGGGCCGGGCAGGAAGCGGTTAAAGCATTGGATTGATCATTTTTTTTTCTAATAATTTTTTAATAGATTTGTGAGTTTTTACATGCACCAGATAAAGCACCTAAACAGATGTACCCGTGTTTTATTATTTAAAGTAAAAGTAAAGTAATTTTTTTCTAAATTTCATAAATCTCCCCCTGCCTGTCAGCAGTAATACAGTGTGAGCCACGCATGTGCAGTAACTTCCATGCACATGAGCAGTGCAGCCTGGGAATTGAAGTGGCTGAAGATTTTTGCCGCGTACACACGATCATTTTTCGACATTAAAATTTGCATGGAACTTCCCCTTTATAGTGCCGTCGTACCTGTTGTACATCACCATGCTTTGCTAGAGCATTTTTTTAAAACGATGGTGTGTGGGCAACGTCGTTTTAATGATGAAGTTTTTCCATGCCGAAAAATGATTAGAATTAGGAAGGAAGACTGGGTTAATATGGAAGAATTAGCAACCAGGGTAACCATAACAGCCCAGAGCTGGAGGGCTCCATTAACAGGTAAGTCTCCCATAACGTGCTTGCATATTATGACTTAAACCTGCAGAGGGACAATGTTTTTTTACGTTCTTAAGGAGACTTAACTACCACTTTTTTTTTTAAATAAAATCCTTTTTTATTTGTATATGCAAAGAACATTAAGACAATACAGACAAATTATACAAACAAAATCACATTAAACAAAACGCAACCCAAGAAAAAAAAAAGGCCCCCAAACCACCGCACCCCCTATCCCCCAACCCCCACCCTGCTCTTGGAGTATATATAAAAGAAAAAAGGACAGAAAAAAAAACAGCATCCGATATTACAAAGTATATAGGGCCAGATTCAGATACACTTAATATTGCGCTGCGTAATCGAAATACTCTACGCTGCCGTATTTTACCAGGCTCTACACCGAATTCTGGTAGATTTTTGCCCATACGCTATGGCGGCGTAGTCTATTTCTCATCGCGTAATCGAAAAATACGCGATTAGAGGGGTGAAGCATTTAAATTAAGCGCGTCCCCGTGGCGATCGAACTGCGCATGCTCCATTCAGAAATTTGCCGCCGTGCATTGAGCGAAATCACGTCGTTACGTCATTCGTTGTTTGAGTAGCGTCGTTTACGAACATTCCTATTCCCGGACGACTTACGTCAAAAATAATAAAAGACGTCGGAAAACGTAGAAATTCGACGTGGGAACGACAGCCATACTTAACATGGGCTGTCTAATATTAGAGCAGCAAAAAGCTGGTATAGTGTTACGCAAAAAAAAAGATGACTAAAGGTGCCGTAAGAGATTGCGAATGAAGATCGTCATTTCGGGGATCGCCGGCAAAAGCTCATTTGCATACCCCGACGCGGAAAACGACGAGAAGTCCACCCAGTGGCCGCAATTTTATTGCAGCGTAGATCCGAAGGCGTACGAACACGTAATCCAGTCGAATTGAAGCCCGCAGCCGTCTATTCATGGTTTGAGGTTTCCGACTAGCTAAAAAACGCGCGTAATTTGAAATTACTCCAGTCTAACACCAGTTAGACAGGCGTAATGGCTCTGTGAATCTGGCCCATAGTACCTATTAGTTTACATGATACCTAGTTCATGAATTGAAGCCATCTTGACCAGGTAGCATCAAACTTAAGGCCCCGTACCCACGACCGAGCTTCTCGGCAGAATCCAGCGAGAAGCTCGCTGGGAGACATATTCTGCCGAGGTTCTCGTCTTGTGTACACTTCCGACGAGTGTCCCGTCGGGAAGCTTGTCGAGCCAAAAAAGAGAGCACGCTCTCTTTTCCTCGTTGTTCAATGAGGACTTTGGCTCAACAAGCTTTTTCGACCGCTCATCGGGAACCTCGTCGGGCGGAACGATGAGTTTAGCCCGACGAGGTTCTCGGACGTGTGTACGTGGCCTTACTCATGGAATTCCTTAGGGAGTATGTATGTTTTTCAAAAAATAATAATCCTATTGAGATCTAAAATCCACTCAGATATGGTCGGCGAGTAGGGAGAGGTCCACTTTAGAGCAATCTGTCTACGGGTAACAAAAATCATGCGTCTTATAGTGTTACCAATAGATGAGGAATAAATAGACGTATTGCATTATCCCAATAGACATATAAGTGGTTCAACCGGAATATTAGTATCCAATACCCCGTTGGGGGTACCAATCACCTCCGCCCAGTATCTTTGAAGTTTCGTACACCGCCACAAAAGATGTATTAGCGTACCTGTATTACCACAACTAGCACAGGCTGGCTCAGATTTGAATCCAATTGCATACAGAAATTAGGGAGTTCTATAGACTCTATAGAGAATAAAAATCTGTGTCAGTTTGTGTGATGAAGAAAGAGACACCCCAGGCGAGGACCTCCTTGGGAATAGAACCGATATCTTTTTCCCAACCAGCCCTAGAGTGGATGGGAAAATTCAGTAGAAACCTATCTAACATTACCATATATGTAGAAGAGGTGAGATCTTTTGTTGACCCTGCCTGTACTATCTTATCAAGAACAAGGATAGGGGGGAAAAATCCTAGCAGAAGAGAATTGGGCATGTAAAGCATGTCTTAGTTGGAGGAATTGATAAAACCAATTAGATTGTAAAGAAAATTCTCCCCTTAGATCTTCAAAGGATTTAAGTATACTGTTTTTGTATAACTGAGCTAGAGTTGTTATTCCTAATTTCCCCCATCTTTGAAAGCCTCTAAGGGCCACATTTTTAGGAAGTCTATCATTTTCCCACATGGGAGTGTATCTAGTTGGATAAGAGACATCCAGTATTTTTTTTTTACTGTATCCATATTTTACATATTAATGTGCATATCGGTAAGCGAGACCAGCCCTCTTGCACCATCTAGGACATCTAGGAGTGGTAACCGACCCTTAAATGCATAAGAAAATAATCATCGACTACCACTTTAACCCCCACAGTGTCAGAACAAAGCATTAGGAAGAGGACAGGGCAGCCCTGCCTTGAAACTTTCTACAGGATCAGGCAGCCTACAATTAATGGGACCTACTTTATTAAGGTTAATGGAACTAAAACTATAGAAAAAAATAATAAAAATGAACTAAACTTTAAAATTGTGGGGTTAATTTACTAAAACTAGAGAGAGCAAAATCTGGTGCATTTCTGCATAGAAACCAATCAGCTTCCAGGTTTCTTGTCAAAGCTTAATTGAACAATCTGGAGTTAGAAGATGATTGGTTTACCATGCACAGCTGCATCTGATTGTGCACTCTCCAGTTTTAGTAAATCAACCCCACTGTATTGATTGTCAGTTTTTTGGGGTTTGTGTAAATTTTTACAGTATGAAATTGCTAAAAGCCATAGATTTTTTTTCTTTGGTTTCTGTACCAGTGGGGAATTTTTACTGTCACTTCCTATACCAGTGATGGTGAACCTTGGCACCCCAGATGTTTTGGAACTGCATTTCCCATGATGCTCTTGTACTCTGCAGTGTAGTTGAGCATCCTGGGAAATGTAGTTCCAAAACATCTGGGGTGCCAAGGTTCGCCATCACTGTCCTATACCTACACCAATGACGCAACATTTCCCCTTACCTTTTGTTCTGGGGACTACTCTAAAATGTTGGTTTTCATCTGCAGAAATGCCAAATGCAGTAAGGGTCCTTTCACATGGGCAGTCCATTGAGGTCTGCCAGTAAGTTAATGAGGTGGACCTGATCGGACACTCCATTCACCCCTATGAAACGGCGGATGTTAGCATGGACATGTCCTCTGACTTCCGCTGCTCTCCGATCCCATCCACCAAATCCAGACGAATGGTGACCCTATTTTCCATCCATCTGGAGGATCAGATCGGATAAGATTCGGTAAAAATGGACAGGTGATTTGTTTTCACCCAATTTCCCCAAAAACGGAAAGCAGGACTCTGTCCATCTCCGCTCTGCACAGTGAGTGGAGATGGACCTGTCATCCGCCTGTTCAGCGGGGATCAGTGGAGCTGAGCAAAGCGGAGTCCGCCGAGCAGACTGCCCATGTGGAAGGACCCTTAGTGGATGGTTGCCAGCCTGACATATGTTCTAATGCATGGACTTTCACTATTAAAAAAAAAACTGTATATGAGTCTGTCTACCCCAAGAGACAGTGAAAAGGCTGCTATTTTTCAGAGTGGAAATTACCTATAAAGAACCAGCACGAGGTGAATACATATTCATTTATTCCGTAATAAACTGTAGCTAGAAGTGCGAAGAAAAAAACACAGTAAGTGGTCCCAGATATGAAACACATATGTAACTTTAGGAAAGATTGTCAACATCTTCATCTTAGTTACTGCCATCATCCCTCAGAGCACTAACGATTTCATAATGAGCTAATTTCAGTTTGGGGAATGCTTTTCTAATTTGATTGCAAGAAGTTGCAACCGTTTGAAAGATGCTCTCGGTGTCAAATGATTAGTTAGGAGTATGAGAGGAGTAACAGCATGTAGATTGATTCCATAATGATGCTAGAGACACAAATTTGTTTTCTTTGGGTTGTTAGGAAGCCTGTAAACTGATGTAGTTTCCTCGCTGTGCTTCACTGCCTTCAGAAATATTTATCTCCTGTTGCCAAATTGGGAGATTGTATAGTCTTATTTATTCTGATCTGATGACACTATAAAACTGATCTTAACTCCTTGTGACTCTTCACTACACTCTTCTGTAACTGCTCAATGTTGTTTTTTCATGCCTCAAGGTATAGACACAGCTAAATTGGCTATCTATTTACCACTTGATATGCTTTTATTTGTTACTGAGCGTTTAATGGTCAATATATATTCTCAAAAGTAAGGGCAGCAACTATACTCTACTTGATGCCTTCGTAAATGATATTGTGTTTCTATGAAAGGTATTTACAACTGTGCTGCTTAGAACGTTACATCCAACAATCTTTTTATAATGTTGCACACTGACTTACTGGCTGTACTGTTGATATTTAAAGTGTTAAGACACACGACAGCTTAACATAATGATATATCCACACCAGGTAGACACCAGATGTTAAATTTGTGACCCAAGCACATACTGTATATCTGTAGTGTTTAGTTATCTATCTCCAAAGCTCTAAGTGCCGTTTCTCTCTGGTGCTTCGTTCCTGTTATCAGCAGAGTCACTACTGACAAGTTCTCCAACACATGAGATAATAGCAGCTGAAAATTTGGGTCGGAGAGGAAGCTTAGAGTTAGATTATCACGGAGCTTGTCTATTCAAAATACAGCTCTGCAAGTTCCTTTGTTTCTCTGCCTATGTGGAGGGGGGTGTCCCTTTACTCCAACTAGCTCTCACACAGTGTAAGTGCACATTCTCCTCCCACTACTGAAAGAGGACAAAAGATTTCCAACATGATCTGCATTTTTCAAAGAGTGTAGAAAAGAGAAGACAGCAGATACAGTATACACGTAAAACTTATGTAGGAGGATTTGGTTTAGCCCCATGCATCATCTGAGGCTATTCACTTCACTGGGTATAGTAGAGGGTTTCCAACCACTTTAAGGGCTTTTTTTATACTTGTGTTGCCCTCTGAAGAGCTATCCACAATTAATTATCTTTTAGAAGGCACTTAACAGGCAGTGAGGGGGTGTTATGGCACCTCCTTGGTGCCTGTTTGAACCCCTAAAATTCCACACAACCATCAAATGCATTGTATATGGTTGCAGCGCTGGCCAATTTAGTTGACAGTACCGCCCACCAAGCATCGCGCAGTGGCGTAGCGTGGGTTGTCAGCGCCCAGGGCAAGCCAAGTAATTTGCACCCACCTAACCTGCAGACTTTTAGCACTCCCTAAGTCCTGTCCCTTCACTTCCTACAATAGTATTAGCCAGCCTGATTCCTACACTGACCACTAAACTAACCTACCTGATTCCTATACTGACCACTATACTGTCCACTACACTGACCACTATACTATACTGACCACAACACTACGCTGGCCACTACACTACACTGACCACTACACTAACCACTACACTACACTGACCACTACAATGATCACTACACTACACTGACCGTTACACTTTACTAACCACTACACTATACTGCACTAACCACTAGTCTACACTGACCATTACACTATACTAACCACTATACTGACCACTACACTATACTGACCACTAAACTACACTGACCACTATACCATACTAAGCACTACACTGACCACTACACCACACTGACCACTACACCACACTGACCACTACACCACACTGGCCACTAAACTACACTGACCACTAAACTAACCACTAGACTACACTGACCACTATACCATACTAACCACTACACTGACCACTACACTACACTGACCACTACACCACACTGACCACTACACCACACTGACCACTACATCACACTGACCAGTACACCACACTAAGCAGTACACCATACTGACCACTAAACTACACTGACTAATAAACTAACCACTAGACTACACTGACCATTATACCATACTGACCACTACACTGACCACTAAACTACACTGACCACTAAACTAACCAGACTAAACTGACCACTATACTAACCACTAAACTGCACTGACCACTACACTACACTGACCACTACACTATACTGACCACTACACTATACTGACCACTACACTATACTGACCACTACACTATACTGACCACTACACTACACTGACCACTACACTATACTGACCACTACACTATACAGATCACTATACTGACCACAAAACTACACTGACCACTATACTAACCACTACACTACACTACACTGACCACTATACTGACCGCTACACTACACTGACCACTATACTATACTGACCTCTATACTAACCACTACACTATACTAACCACTACACTAACCACTATACTGACCGCTACACTACACTGACCACTATACTGACCGCTATACTATACTGACCACAATACTGTCCACTACACTGACCACTATACTGACCACTACACTACACTGACCACTACACTACACTGACCACTATACTACACCATACTGACCACTACACTACACTGACCACTACAGTATACTGACCACTACACCAGGGCTCGACAAAATCCGGGCGCCTGGTCGCAATTGCGACAAGAAATAGTGACCTGGCACCCAGGGAAGCTCAGGCCTGTAGAAGGCCGCAAAGCCGCAGCCTCAATTACCGGCCGGCGCGGGCCTGCAGCGATTGCGCGGCGGGTGGAGGTGGGGGCGCACGGAGACACAGGATCCTGCGGCGGGAGCGGTAATTGAGGCCACGGCTTTGCTGCCTTCTACAGGCCTAAGCTTCCTTCTGTGATCTTGTGATGTGCCATCTTGTGGTGGCCGTTGGCATTACAAGTGAAACAGCAATCCAGCAATTCTAATGTGTTTTTCACTGTCTTTTCACTGCCATCTCCTTCCCTCTAGTTAGAGCCCCCAAACATTATATATATTTTTTATTCTAACACCCTAGATCATAAAATGGTGGTCGTTGCAATACTTTCTGTCACACCGTATTTGCGCAGCGGCCTTACAAGCGTACTTTTTTTATTAAAAAATAAGAAACCTGTAAAGACAGCCCAATTTTATTTATATTGTGAAAGATAATGTTACGCCGAGTAAATTGATACCCAACATGTCACGCTTCAAAATTGTGTCCGCTCGTGGAATGGCGACAAACCTTTACCCTTTAAAATCTCCATAGGCAATGTTTAAAAAATTCTACAAGTTGCATGTGTTGAGTTACAGAGGAGGTCTAGGGCTAGAATTATTGCTCTCGCTCTACCAAACGCGGCGATACCTTACATTTGAATACCATTTACATATGCAGGCGCTACTCACAAATGTGTTTGCTTCTGCGCGCGAGCTCGGCGGGACGGGGCACGTTTTTTAGCTCTTAACATTTTTGAGCTGGTTCCTAGATTCCAAGCAAATTTGTCAAACCCTGCACTACACTACACTGACCAATACACGAACCACTACACTACACTGACCACTACACTAACCACTACACTACTCTGACCACTATACTACACTGACCACTACACTACACTGACCACTACACTAACCACGACACTACACTGACCACTACACTACACCAACCACTAGACTAAATTGACCACTACACTACATTGACCACTACACTATACTAACCACTACACTACATTGACCACTACACTATACTAACCACTACACTACACTACACTGACCACTACACTACACTGACTACGACACTATACTAACCACTACACTATACTAACCACTACACTAACCACTAGTCTACACTGACCACAATACAATACTAACCACTATACTGACCACTACACTATACTGACCACTAAACTGACCACTATACTATACTGACCACTACACTGACCACTATACTATACTGACCACTACACTGACCACTAAACTACGCTGACCACTAGACTACACTGACCACTATACTGACCGCTACACTACACTGACCACTATACTGACCACTATACTGCACTTACCACTATACTAACCACTACACTATACTAACCACTACACTACACTGACTACTATACTGACTGCTACACTACACTGACCACTATACTGACCACTAAACTGCACTGACCACTATACTAACCACTATACTATACTGACCACCATACTGACTGCTACACTACACTGACCACTATACTGACCACTACACTACACTGACCGCTACACTGACCGCTATACTGACTGCTACACTACACTGACCACTATACTAACCACTACACTATACTAACCACTACACTGACCACTATACTGACCGCTACACTACACTGACCACTATACTAACCACTACACTATACTAACCACTACACTACACTGACTACTATACTGACTGCTACACTACACTGCATGACTCTAGCTGCTCTTCTAATCTCTCTCGCTGTTCCATCTCCCCAGGTCGTGTCTGTAACTGAATGTCCCACACTCCGCTTGAGTGCTTCCGTCATATACCACTTCTTATCAGTCTAGATTTAGATATCAGATATTCCAGCTGCTCTCAAGCACACAACAAGACAAGACTTGTTTGTCTGCTGAACATGGAGTGTTTAACAATCTTATATACAGTTAGAGAAGGTAACCAGAACATAAATTAACATGAGCTAATTAACTAATCATTTACCCAGTAATCTGTCTCGGAGCTGTTGACTCGCCATGTTTGGCATGGCACCTACTTCACTCTGCAGCCTCTGCTCCGTGTTGTCGGCGATAATCCCCGCCATGTATCAGTCGCGGTAGATCCTGAAGTCCCGCCTATGCTCAATTACAGGGTGCAGGAGACTGAACATGGGTGGAGGCGTGGACAGGCCAGCACCGCCTCCGCACATGACTCCATACGCCCAATCACAGGGCGCCAGAACATGGCGGCAGAGCCGCACGGGGACACAGTGGAGTATATTTAGCAGCCACTGTGACACATACTGGTGGGCCTGCCCCTAAATGTTGCGCCCGGGGTCGACGGCCCCCTGACCACCATGCTACGCCACTGACATCGCGACCACTGTGTATGTACTCCATTGACTACTAAGCACTGCAATTTTTCCCCCCACAAAAGCAAGTTATTGTAATTATTATTATTATACAGGATTTATATAGCGCCAACAGTTTGGGCAGCACTTTACAACATGAGGGCAGACAGTACAGGTACAATACAAATTATAGAGTAGGAATCAGAGGGCCCCGCTCGTTAGAGCTTTCAATCTAGAAGGGAGGGTCAAGTGAAACAAAATGTAAAAACTGTGCGGGGTGAGCTGATAGAGAAAATAGACATACAGTAGTCAGGTGTGGGTAGGATAAGCTTCTCTGAAGAGGAGGCTTTTCAGGGATTGTCTAAAAGCTAATAGAGTAGGAGATAATCGGACATATTGGGGTTAGGAGTTCCATAGGATTGGAGAGGCTCTGGAAAAGTCCTGGAGGCGAGCATGGGAGGAGGTGACGAGGGAGCTAGAGAGCAGGAGGCCTTGAGAGGAACGAAGAGAATGATTAGGTTAATATTTTGAGACTAGGCTAGTGATGTAGCTGGGGGCTAAGTCGGGGATGGCTTTGTAAGTAGTTGTCAGTATTTTGAATTGAATTTATTGGATGAGCAGAAGCCAATGGAGGGATTGACAGAGAGGATTAGCAGATACTGAGCGGTTGGAAAGGTTGATGAGTCTGGCAGCAACATTCATAAAGGATTGAAGACGGTATAGACTATGTAGAGGTAAGCCAGTGAGAAGGGAGTTGCAGTAGTCGAGGTGAGAGGTGACCAGGGAGGGAATTAAGAGCTTTATACAAACAAATAATGGTGTGCTTATTGAATAATGTGAAATTATAATAAAACTTCAAACTAAATAAATAATGCAAATAACATGTGAATACATAAAAGGTGCATTGTGAAAGTCCATTAATCTGCAAAACAATCGCAGCAATTCCAAGAATTGGTAATTTCACAAAAAATAAAGTTCCAAAACATGCTTGAATACAATATGTAGTCACCACCACCACCTTTATAAGAAATTGGCCACTCACCTCAAAGTAAGACCCACCCAGGTCTAATTAAGCCTTGTTTTAAACATTGGAAGATCCTCTGCAATTAGGAACAGCAGCTCCAATAGCACATATGCTCTCTTTGGACAGAACGATTTCTCCAATGGTACTCAAAATATATAGGAAAAGATCATTGCACAATATCATTTAAAACTATTTATTGTTTAAAAACATATGAATTGTCCACTCACTGTCTGCATCTTGTAAAGTAGCAAAATAATATATCCTGAAAGCGATCTCTTCCTCACTGAATTAAGAGCTTTTTTGTGTCATTGATTAGAAAGTGGCGTATTTTGGAGATGTTCCGGAGGTTGAGGTGGTAAGATTGGGACAGTGATTGGACGTGGGGCTTAAATGAGAGTTCAGAGTCCAGGACTACACCTAGGACCTTGGTATGATGGGCTTATAGTTGTGCCATCGAATGTGACAGATAGTTCAAGGGAGGAGGTGCCGTTTAAGGTAACAACTTTTTTAATGTTTCTGTATTTAACATACCAATAGGGACAAATCAAGAGATATTTATTGTTTACATACGTTTAAGTGGACACTAATGATTTTTGTGTCTGCAAAGTATCCTTGTTTGTGTTTAATTCAAAGTACACTGTCACTGACCTTTACATTTACAGAGCAAATTGCATAAAACAGCATCAACATATGTTAATTTATATTTTCCACTTGTTAAAATGTTGCACTTGTCCCCAAAGGCAGAAACCAACATTATGCAAATTTTGACTTTCAGAAAAACCAGCACTGAGAAAAAGCCCTACTGCATCTCAACTCTCAATAATATACTAATACAATCCAGTCAATTACAAAAAAGTTCTGGTGCCATTATAGTGAAGCTGGTGTTTGTGGTGTGCGAAACATTAACTAAGCAGATAGACCTGATTCAAGTCTATCTGCACCAACCATGCCATTTTCTATAGTGAAATAGAAACGTGCATGGTCTTCTCCAGATTAACATACGAATTGCATCTCTTTTTAGTATAGACAAATGCCACCAGATTGGACCTTGCATACAGTGTGGGAGCTTTCAGCCCCTCTCTTTTCTCTCAATATGATCTAAACAGGGGGTAGGGATGGGCAGAGGATTGCTCTCTGTGCTGTGTCTGTCACTGACACAGCATAGAACAGAAAACTGATCTCACCAAATTAACATCTCTTTTGCTAATTTTGTTAATTAGTAGCAGGATCTGCACCGTTCCTTAAAGGAACACTAAAGGTTTGTTTTTTATTAGATCAATTGATTGCTGTAAGCTAGAGCATTTAAATGTCACTTACCTCGTTTTTCCTTTTGACTTCCAAAATACAGTAATTCAGGTTTGAAAATGCCATTTCCTGTCTCTCCGCTTCTTGCTTTCCATTAGCACCTGAGCTGTTTGGCATGGTGGAAAGCAGAATGTGCTCACCCCCTTCCTATGACTACAGCCCTGCGTGAAGATGCTCTTTTATCCCTCACAGGCATGGAGGCTAAGCCTAATGGGAACTGTAGTTCCCATTAGACCGTGATGCAGCAAGAATGAATGCGCATTGCAAACCAGGAAGTCAGTGAGAATAACGATTCAGGAGTGACGGAGGTGAATAAAATGGCTCGATTTCAACAGGTATCAAACTAGTTATAATGCAAAACATTACTTTTTACTTTATCAGCTACTGTCAGACTTTAATTTAAGAGGAAAATATTTTTGTCTTTACAACCCCTTTAAGTTTAGAAGAGTTGGTCAAGCATCAGGCTAGCACCACTCTGTAAATTCCCCTATTATACTTACGTGAACAACAACACACAAACAAATGCATTCTTTCATTTATTTACAGAAAACATGGTTTAAACATTAATGGGCATATTTATATTGCATTGAATCTTGAAAACATTTTCTGCAGGTCAACTTTCCAGGTCCGTGTGTTTTATATGGCAATAGCTGATTCTCCACCAGAGTGTTGGTAAAAGTCACATTCGCTGCTTCATAAATAGATCGATAATAGTCTAGGTTGGACTATAGTTTTCTTACATATTGACACTGGGGGCCAGATTCTCAAAGAAGTTACGTCGGCGTATCTCGAGATACGCCGCGTAACCTCTAGGATGCACCGGTGTATCTATTTTCTGTATTCAGAAAGCAAGGTACGCCGGAATTTTGCTTAGATCCGACCAGCATAAGTCTCTTACGCCGTTGTATCTTAGTTGCATATTTACGCTGGCCGCTAGGTGGCGCTTCTGTCGATTTACGCGTCGAATATGCAACTTGCGCCCGGTCGCATTTTTTTACGTCGTTTGCGTAAGTGTAAGTCCGGCGTAAAGTTACCCCTGCTATATGAGGCGCACGTAATGTTAAGTATGGACGTCGGGACAGCGTTGAATCTTCCGTTGTTTACGTTGTTTGCGAATATGGCTTTGAGTAAGTTACATTCACGTCGAAACCAATGAGTATTTGCGGCGTAATTTTGAGCATGCGCACTGGTATACGTCCACGTCCATGTGCCGTTCGGAAAGAGCATCAATTACGTGGGGTCACGATTCATTTATATGGATCACGCCCCCTACCTGCCTATTTTGAATTAGACGCGGTTACGCCGGCCCATTTACGATACGTCGCCATAACTTTGGGCGCAACTTCTTTGTGAATACGGCACCTGCCTCTCAAAGTTACGGCGGAGTAGTGTAAATGAGATACGCTACGCCCGCACAAAGATACGCGTCTGTACGAGAATCTGGCCCTGGGTGTTCACATAAAGTAAACGTGAACTCAAGTGTCAAAAACCCAAGTAAAGTAGGTGAACTTCAACTACGGGAAAACATTAACTGTTTTGTTGCAAATAAATCTGGGAGATCACCCTTTAGAAAAAAAAAAAAGTATAGTGATTAATGTCTGCATGTAGAGTGATGGATGGCAAGAACCCACAGCCAACTATCATTGAGACTTTGCCTAAAAAAGGATACTTGCAGGCATGCTGTGCATCAGCAGGACAGCCTATATTTTCTCATGGAGAGTGTGCATGACAAGGCAAGTATTTCACAGAAGGATTACGTGGAAAATCAGGCATATTTTATGGTTTGTGAAGATGATGCTAAATGTGTAATTTTATTTTTAGGGATTATATACACTTTAATTACTCTATGCGTTTGTAAGTATTTGGCATTTTGAGGGCAGCATAGGGACTAGCCAGAGAGGGATTATGCAGCTGGCAAGCTTCAGCATGTATTGTGATATATATACAAACTACATTTTTATTCAAAGCTTTGCAAACGTTTGCTAAAAGTGTACAGGAATAAAGAACTGTGCAGAGATTTAATTCAGAATAATAGGTGTTAAAGTGATTGTAAACCCGTATAAAAAAAAAAGACCAGACAAAGGCATAATGAGCTAATTGGTACCGCATACTAGCTCATTATGAAATACTTCCCTTAGACTGAAGCTGTTGCAGCATTCCCCGTACATTGCTGTGACCGGCGACATGTCTCTTGGGGTTATTGCCGGTTTTGTGGGCTCCGGCGCTGTGATGACGATGACGTTACTTTCGCGCACGATCAAGCAATTTCTTCAGTGTGAATGTGCCAATGACGACGGCACAAGCGTATATGGTAAATATCTCCTCCACAGTGCAGGAGATATTTACAGTACCTAAATGTACGCCTTATTATAGACTTACCCCTTAAGTGCAAGTGGTGTAACGGGATTTACAACCACTTTAACATGTGGTGACACCAATCTAGCACCTCATATAGTATGCACATACATGTTTTCTTTCTATGGAAATAATAAATGTGTATGCAATATTGCATATGTTCCGAACCAATTTGTTCTTACAGTTGTGAGAAAAGTAATTGCCCCCTCCCATGCTGAATCATGAATGAACTGTGATTAACCACAATTTATTTGTAAAGCTGAGTTAAATTTTGCTTGCCACACCCAGGCCTGATTACTGCCAGGCCCGTTGAATCAAGAAATCACATAAATAGAAGCTGTCTGACAGAGTGAAGCACGCTAACAGATCACAACAAGCCACACATCATGCCACAATCTAAAAAAAAACAAGAACAGATTAGAAACAAAGTAATGTACATGTATCAGTCTAATGGCCCATACACACGATCCGAATATCGGACGAAAACGATCGTCCGATGATAGATCGTACGATTTTCGGATCGTGTGTACACTACTTTCGAGAGCCGATCACGACCGTTCATCCGATATTTTTCGATCGGACATGCGTGAAAATTTTCCTTGTACAATGTCAGATCGTACGATTTTCGTTTAGTCAGTACAGCTGTCGTCCGACAATACAATACAAATACATTACAACACGTGACATCACTTCCGATCTTTTTTTTCTGTCGTACGAGAATTTTCGTGAGTTTAATAACCTATTTTATTTTACTTGTGATTATTAAGCGAAAAAAGTCGTACGATCCATTGGCCGATATTCGGATAGTGTGTATGGGCCATTAGAAGGGTTTTAAAGTAATTTTTTAAGGCTTTGGAACTCCACTGAACCATGGGGAGAGCCATTATCCACACATGGAGATAACTTGGAACAGTGGTGAACCTTCGCAGTTGTGGCCAGCCTACAAAAATTACTTCAAGAGCATGACAACGACTCATCCAAGAGGTCATAAAAAAACATATCATCTAAAAGAAGTGCAGGCCTCACTTGCCTCAGTGTTAATGATTCAACAATAAGAAAGAGACTGGGAAAAAATGAAATCCATGGGAGAGGTCCAAGGCCAAAGCCACTGCTGACCAAAAAGAACACAAAGGCTCATCTCACATTTACCAAAAAACATCTTGATTATCCCCAAGACTTTTAGGCAAATATTCTGTGGACTGATGAGAATTATTTTTTTACTTTTTGCAAGGTGTGCGTCCCGTTACATCTGGCAAAAAACGAATACAGCATTTCATAACAAAAACATCATACCAACAGTTAGACATGGCGGTGGCAGTGTGATGGTCTGGGGCTGCTTTGAAACTTCAGGACCTGGGCGACTTACCATAATTGATGGAACGATGAATTCTGAGCTCTACCAGAAAATCCTAAAGTAGAATGTCCAGCCATCAGTTTGTGATCTCAAGCTCAAGTGCACTTGGGTTATGCAGCAGGACAATGATCCGAAACACAACAGCAAGTCCACCTCCAAATGGTTCAAACAAAGCAAAATGTAGATTTTGGAGTGGCCTAGTCAAAGCCAATTGAGATGCTGTATCATGACCTTACACAGGCCGTTCATGTTGGGAAAACCCTGCAATGTGGCTGAATTAAAACAATCCTGCAAAGAAGAGTGGGCCAAAATTGCTCCACAGCAATTTGAAAGACTCATTGGCAGTTATCGCAAACGCTTGATTGCAGTTGTTGTTACCGTCAAGGGTGACACAACCAGTTATTAGGTTTAGGGGGCAATTACTTTTTCACATAAAGCCAGGCAGGTTTGGACAGCTTTTTTGATTTAATAAATGAAACCATCATTTAAAAACTGCATTTTGTATTTACTCAGGTATCTTTGGGTAATAATACAATTTGATGATCTGGGTCGTTTAAGTCTGACAAATATGGAAAAAAATAAATCTGAAAGGGGCATATCATTTTTCACACAACTATATATGTGTGTGTATATCTATCTATCTATCTATCTATCTATCTATCTATCTATCTATCTATCTATCTATCTATCTATCTACTGGATATATATATATACTGTATATGTATATATATATATGTATATATATATATATATATATATATATATATATATATATATATATATATATATATATATATAGAGGGTGGGCCATTTATATGGATACACCTTAATAAAATGGGAATGGTTGGTGATATTAACTTCCTGTTTGTGGCACATTAGTATATGTGAGGGGGGAAACTTTTCAAGATGGGTGTTGACCATGGTGGCCATTTTGAAGTCGGCCATTTTGAATCCAACTTTTGTTTTTTCAATAGGAAGAGGGTCATGTGACACATCAAACCTATTGGGAAATTCACAAGAAAAACAATGGTGTGCTTGGTTTTAATGTAACTTTCATGAGTTATTTACAAGTTTCTGACCACTTATAAAATGTGTTTAATGTGCTGCCCATTGTGTTGGATTGTCAATGCAACCCTCTTCTCCCACTCTTCACACACTGATAGCAACACCGCATTGAAATCTGCTGCAATGACCTGGTTACTGCGTTCTCTTTGTTTACAGCCATTGACAAGGTTAACACGTGCGGAGCAGATAGAAATTGTGTTGATGTCTGGTGAACGCAGTAACCGGGTCATTGCAGCAGATTTCAATGCGGTGTTGCTATCAGTGTGTGAAGAGTGGGAAAAGAGGGTTGCATTGACAATCCAATACAATGGGCAGCACATTGAACACATTTTATAAGTGGTCAGAAACTTGTAAATAACTCATGAAAGAATAAAGTTACGTTAAAACCAAGCACACCATTGTTTTTCTTGTGAAATTTCCAATAAGTTTGATGTGTCACATGACCCTCTTCCTATTAAAAAAATAAAAGTTGGATTCAAAATGGACAACTTCAAAATATATATATGTAGATAGAAATATATAGATATAGATAGATAGATAGATAGATAGATAGATAGATAGATAGATAGATAGATAGATAGATAGATAGATAGATAGATAGATAGATAGATAGTGTGACGAGACCCTTTCTCGCCCAGGTCCTGCTCTCCCGACACTCCTCTGCTTCTATCAGATCAGATTGCAGCTTGCAACATCTGATGGTCCAGTCATCCAAGATTCCAGGATCCAACCTACAGCTATGTGCCGATTGGATCCATGAAGAACACACACCAAACGAGTTGTATGAATGTTCAACCAGAACTCAACTTTATTGAAACACTCAGCTGGTTATATACAGGTTACAGCTTCCATCAATCAAAGAACAATGAAATCTCCACCCCCTTTTCACACACTGGTGTTTCCATGCAGAGGCATTTCGGCACCGATGTATTTAGCGTCACTTTACTACCTCAGAGAGAATGACATTCCTGTAGACAATGACATCAGTGAAGTTAACAGAATACGTTATCTAGCCAGCTTGTCTCCACATAGAGAGGAGGTCATTACTACAGTTTAGAGATCACACTTTTTTAGATAATGACATGCTAATCCAATACTCCTGATAATCAAAATGCTCAAAACAGTGTTATCACACAATAGAAAGGTCAAAGAGCCGACTGACTTAACACCTCTATACACTGGACAATGAATGTCTTTCACAAGCCACTTAGCCTTTCAATAGTCCTCAATAGTCTAATTCAGTTCAATCCCCATCTAGACAGACACCTAATAATGTCCAAAGGCATCCTGCAATATGTCATATCCATAATGTCTCATCTTATGTAATACATGAAGTATGATTTCACGGTCCATGACATTACTCCCTCTGGGAAATAGTCCAACAGTCGCAGTGGGACCCAAACGGGTCCACTCGAGGATGTTGGAAAAGTAGTCTTAAGGTTCCAGGACTGTCTGCCGGGATAAACCATCCGCCTTCCTGGTTTGAGGCCCTGGCCCATAATCGGACGGCAAGAGCCTCGCATTCAGTCCTCTCCAAAAGCCCCTGTCCCGGCTAGGTCTGGCACACAGCTCCCCTTTTGGCAGGAGACTAACACAGTAGGAGACACCAGATGGGTTGACTCTGAACTTCGTCAGTAGTTCCAGTCCCCCAATGCCAGTATCCATACAGTACCCCAAATAATTTGTTCCAAACAGAGCATTACTCACCCCGCCATCCTCTGCCTCTCTCAGGGAATACGCCTGCCGCTGGGGCGAGGCCTGGACTGGCCCTTCTCCCTGCAGTCCTTTCAGCCGCTGGAGAGAAGACAGGGTGGCTGGGCTCAGTTCATCATGCTGTTGGGGATCTGGGCCAACTGGCCACCATTCCTGGGGTATACCAGTGGAGACTGAAGTCCCAAACACTGGTGCTAGGTGAAAATCCCCCGATGCTTGTAAAGCAAAGCCGACATCCTTCTGTCTCAGGGCCGTATCATTTTCTGGGGTTGAGTCAGTGAAGATCGAAGTCCCATCCACTACCACAGGAACCCCCTCTTCTGTTAGGTGAAAGCAGAGGCTCGGGGCACTCTGCTCTGTTGCCAGCTCTTCCGCTGGGTTGCTGTGAGTGGAGACCACAGTCCCATCCACCGATATCCGCTCAAGCTGTAGTGGGGTGCAGCCGCCAGTAGCATCCTGTCCTGCTGCCAGTGATTCAGCTGGGAATAAGAGCTTTACCACCTCAGCTGGTTGCTGGGGAGGGGGGCCAACCGCCCCGGCTCCCTGGAACTCCACAGTTGGTCCCGATGCTGGGCAGAGATGGCTGGCACTCTGCCCTGTTGCCAGCACTTCTGGTGGGGGTGCACAATCCGTAACATCCTCTGAACAGTCCATACATTCTGTAATCTGCAGCTGGGGCGTGATCGCCACCTTCTCACCCTGAGCCTCTGAAACTGCCACAGGGGTGGGGCAGAGGTCTTGAACCCTCTGTCTGGTGACCAGCGCTTCAGCTGGGGAAGTTCCTTGTAACTCCACAAATATTGCCCTTGGTGCTGGGCAGAGCACAGTGAAGTTTGTGCCTGATCCCAGCTCTTCTGCTGGAGGCTCCTCAGGTTGTTCTTCCTCAGCAGAAAAATCTATTAAATCCCCTGTCTCTGCAACTGGTGTCTGGGGATAGAGGTTCACCATCTCCTGTCCATGTAACCCAGAAGATGCTATAGGTACTGAGCAGAGGTTAGCAGAGCTCAGCCCTGCGGTCAGTACTTCAGCTTTGGGAATAGCAGTCTCCAGATTTTCCACTGCCGATTCACTGTCATACTGCGGGACAGGCACATTCCTCCATTCAAGATCATCCCCTGCAGAAACAGGATCATCAAGGTCAGTCAGCACTTGCTGCATCCACCATAAGACCTCCGGGTCCATAGCTGCAGGGGCAAGTTGGCAAAGCACACTGTTACCCTGCCACATGGACGATTCTTCAGCCAGGATTTCAGCCAGAATTTCAGTGTTGTCAGCTGATATTTCCTCATAGACCCAGGTAAAGGGAGCCCCATCCTGCTGCTGAGCAGAGTCTAGCAGCTGTTTGTAGGCAAATTCCAGCTCACGTTGCCGCTCTTGTTCTCTCTGTTGCCGCTCTCGTTCTCTCTCTTGGCGCTTTAGTTCTTTCTGTTGTCGCTCATCCTGCAGCTGGATGTCTCTAATGGCCTCCTGTCTGGCGGTCTCTGATGGGTTAGCACCATATAATGCCAACCGCTGTTGAACTCGCTGCTGGAACAAGTCTTCAACTGACCGGGGTCCTGTATCACCATCCCTCTGATCCATCTCAGCTAGCGTAATGATCAGGGTGGCCTTGTTCTTCCCACCAGTCCCTCCACGGCTCTTCCAAGCAAATCTTTTAGCATGGTTCTCCTGCAGGCTGCATAGCTGGTCATTCATCGTGGTGGTTTGGAATTGTCCCAGTAACTGGAGAGCAAATCCCACCGCTGCCAACCAATGTGACGAGACCCTTTCTCGCCCAGGTCCTGCTCTCCCGACACTCCTCTGCTTCTATCGGATCAGATTGCAGCTTGCAACATCTGATGGTCCAGTCATCCAAGATTCAAGGATCCAACCTGCAGCTATGTGCCGATTGGATCCATGAAGAACACACACCAAACGAGTTGTATGAATGTTCAACCAGAACTCAACTTTATTGAAACACTCAGCTGGTCATATACAGGTTACAGCTTCCATCAATCAAAAAACAATGAAATCTCCACCCCCTTTTCACACACTGGTGTTTCCATACAGAGGCATTTCGGCACCGATGTATTTAGCATGACTTTAATACCTCAGAGAGAATGACATTCCTGTAGACAATGACATCAGTGAAGTTAACAGAATACGTTATCTAGCCAGCTTGTCTCCACATAGAGAGGAGGTCATTACTACATCTTAGAGATCACACTTTTTTAGATAATGACATGCTAATCCAATACTCCTGATAATCAAAGTGCTCAAAACAGTGTTATCACACAATAGAAAGGTCAAAGAGCCGACTGACTTAACACCTCTACACACTGGACAATGAATGTCTTTCACAAGCAACTTAGCCTTTCAATAGTCCTCAATAGTCTAATTCAGTTCAATCCCCATCTAGACAGACACCTCATAATGTCCAAAGGCATCCTGCAATATGTCATATCCATGATGTCTCATCCTATGTAATACATGAAGTATGATTTCACGGTCCATGACAGACAGATAGATAGATAGATAGATAGATAGATAGATAGATAGATAGATAGATAGATAGATAGATAGATAGATAGATAAATATATATATAGATAAAGCAGTACACATTTGCTTCAAATAAAGGTCATACAAAGGTGAACTACATCAATAGCAATTATGTAACCAATTAACCTAGCATGCAAGAGCAGGATATATGTTGTGTAAGGATTTCACTAAGATGTTTCAAGTTAAACAAAGATCAGACAACTGTTATTGATACTGTATGTATGGCTACCATGTATTGACAGAGACCAACCAGTCAGTGTCAATAGCTGCCTATGCTATCCAGTGGCAGAACTGTGCTCTTAAAAGCTTCCATGCCATAATTACCAGCTCTACCTTCCATGTAAAATCATAACAGAAAAGCCAACATATAGTTTAATTTCCAAAAAAAACGTTGGAAATAAAATCTCAGTCATTTATAGAATTTATTGTTTTTAGTCATACCGGACCTGTAGATTGGAGACACAGGAACAGCAAGACACAACCAGCTTTAAGGCAGAGACGCAAGACCTAAATATGTAATAATTTAAATATTACCATAAATACCAAGCCATTAACACTGAATTGAATTGCCTGTGCAAAGCAAAGAAAATTCTCAAAACATGACCTAATGGGGTTACTCGAGGACTGAGGTTGAGAACCACTGCTCTACACCAAATACAGACTTAAAATGCAGGCAACTAGGAGTGTATGTACATACTTTTCTATGTATATGAGAACTTTGGGATCCCTAATATCCAGATACCAACACTTCAAAAGACATGCTATATTTGTTTAACCACTTGCCGACCAGCCACATTACATATACTGTGGCAGGTCAGCTCTATTGCGCAAAACAATGTACCTGTACGTCGTTTCATGTAATAGATACTATGGGCACGCCGCAGGAGCGTGCCCACGGGTCCAGCAAACTCAATGTCTGCTGGCAACCCACGATCACTCCACAGAGAGGTAGAACAGGGATCTGCCTGTGTAAACAAGGTGGATCCCCATTCTGACAGGAGACAACTGTGAGATCTGCTGTTCCTAGTGATCAGGAACAGAGATCTCTGTGTTGTCCTAGCAAGCATATCCCCCACACAATTAGAACACACCCAGGTAACACAGTCAACTACTTGATCTCCCCTAGTGTTAACCCCTTCCCTGCCAGTGTCATTAATACATTGATAAGTGCATATTTTTAGCAATGATCACTTAAATAATGTCACTGGTCCCCAAAAAGTGTCACTTGGGGTCACATTTGTCATTTTTTTTGGATATGTATTATAGCAGAAAGTAAAAAATATTGTTTAATTCTCTAAATTGTCAGTCTTTTTTTGATTATAGCGCAAAAAAACGCAGAGGTGATCAAATACCACCAAAAGAAAGCTCTATTTGTGGGGAAAAAAGGACATACATTTTGTTTGGGTACAACGTCGCACAACCGCGCAATTGTCAGTTAAATCGACACAGTGACGTATCGCAAAAATGGCTTGGTCATTAACCACTTGCCCACCACTGCACGACTATTTACATCGGCAGAATGGCACGGACAGGCAGATTGACGTACAGGTACATCCATTCAAATCTGCTGCCCAGTGTTCCCGGAAGTCCCACGATTGGGGACGGGCAGAACAGGGGAATGCCTTTGTAAACAGGGCATTCCCTTATTCTGCCTAGTGACACTGTCACTGATGACCGTTCCCCCGTGATCAGGAACAGTCATCAGTGACGTGTCATGTGTAGCCACGGCCCCTAACAGTAAGAATCACTTCCTAGGGAACACTTAACCCCTGCAGCGCCACCTAGTGGTAATCCCCTTCACTGCCAGTGTCATTTTTACAGTAATCAGTGCATTTTTATAGCACTGTTCGCTGTAAAAATTACAATGTCCCAAAATGGTGTCAAAAGTGTCCGATGTGTCCGCCATAATGTTGTCATGATAAAAATTGCAGATTGCCGCCATAACTAATAAAATAAAAAACAATAAAAAAAATGCCATAAAACAGTCCCCTATTTTGTAGACGCTATAACTTTTGCGCAGACCAATCAATAAATGCTTGTTGCGATTTTTTTTTACCAAAAATATGTAGAAGAATATGTATCGGCCTAAACTGTGGAATCAGAGCAGTTGGGTGTAAACTGAGACAGGACTTGCAGGTAGGTACCTGCTATATGCTTTCAGCACTGGACTAGGTAAGTAAAGATTACTATTTTTTTTTAATATTTTTTATATATTTTTGAGGGATATTTATTATAGCAAAAAGTAAAAAATATAGGGCCAGATTCAGGTAGATGGGAGAATCTTTACTCTGGAGTAACGTTTCTCATTTACGTTACTCCGCCGACACTTTTGGAGCAAGTACTGTTATTCACATAGCACTTGCGCGTAAACTTGCGCCAGAGTAACAATAATGCGCTGGCGTAACCCAACGCAAGTGGAAGTGGGTGTGATCATATGTAAATGATGGGCGGAGCCCAGCACAGAGGCTTACGTTCAGCGCATCATCCACGGAGCATGCGCAGTGAGTGAGGCTCCACTCGCCCCCTTGTGCGCATGCTCACAACTTCCGTCGGCACCACTTCACGGGAAACGTCAGCGCAATGTGTTCCGTTGCGCGTATAAAAGCGCCATTCCGGCGCAAAAGTATTTCCGTTTCCCCCCACCCCAGGGAATTTACTTTTGCTCTGTGATGGCTGCTCCCGCTACCCCCAAAGAGAGGAGGAATCTTAATTTTAACTCCCAGGAGGTGTCAGTTATAATCTCTGCTATGGAGACTTTTAATGATTTCCTCCATGGGAAAAAAAGTCGTAAGACCAGCCGGGAGAGGAAGCAGGGCATCCTGGACATCATTGCCAGCAGAGTGAATGTGCTGGGGTACTCCACCCGGACTGCTGGTGTCATTCAAAAAAAGATCAACGACCTGCGGCGCAAGGTCCGTGGCAAGGTGGCCACCATTCGGAGCCATGAGCGGGGCACAGGTGGTGGACCCCCATGTCCGGTCAGCCTGACCACGGAGGAGGAGGTGGTCGCCCGCTGCCTGGACAGGGAGCAGTTGGAGGGGGTCCCTGGATATGACTCCGTGGAGGAAGGCTCCAGGACAGGTAAGTGCTTTTTATACCCTATTTGGTGTGTTGCATGTGGGGGGGAGGGTACATGTGCCAAGTGTGTGGGACCACCAACATGTGTCTGCTTTGTATCATCCACAGATGACGGAGCTGGGCCATCATCTCTTGCCGGCCAGTCCACCCCAACCTCCCAACGGGATCCTGATGACGAGGCCCTGGGTGCTGGAGACACCGAGGTGGAGGAGAGTGCCCACACCACCTCTGCAGAAATGGTTGTGGAGGAGCCTGTTTCTGAACAGGACTTTATTTTATTGTTGGAGGAGTCCTCCTCCTCTGCAGGGCCCTCTGTCATCCCCTCCCCCATCCTCGGTAGCCCTTCAAGGGCGAGTCCATCCCCACGGGGACAACCTTCTCCTGCCCCCAGGAAGGCGACCCGTAAGACCAGGGGGGTGTGTGATATGGTCGAGGAGCAGGTGGTGTTGGACCACGCCAGACAAACACAGCAGATGGGGGAGATTGCTGCCCACTTGGACCGGGTCGCTGACAGCCTGGGCTCCATGTCACAGCTGCCCAGTGGTGTGCAGGATGTTGTCACCAGCCTGGGGGAGGTGCAGGCTGATGTACGGCACCTGACAGCAGCCGTCCAAGACAACACAGCTGCCATCCGTGAAGAGGGGAGGCAGCGGCAGTGTGCCCAGCGGCATAATATCACCCGCCAGCTGAGGATGCAGGCCCAGACCAACCTGTATCTCAGCCGGATTGCCGTGGCCTTGGAGGGCAGGCACCCAACAGCTCCCAGGAGTGGCCCACCCGGGGATCATCCTCCTCCAGATGCCCCCCCACCCCCACCCACTCCCTCCAGGCAGCTGAGGAGCCCGAGAGTGCCCCCAAGGAGGAGCCCCCGTCAGCCCAGATGAGGGATTTTTTTTGGTTTTGGTTTATATTATTTTTCTTTTTTATTACTCAGGTTATGAGTTTTTGTTTTATTTTTTTAGTACTCAGGTTATGAGATATTTATTTTATTTTTAACTGCACACGGTCAGGAGTGCAGGGGACAGTGTGAATGGTGTGTGAATGTGAGGGGGTGGCACTCCTGCCAGTAAGGGGTGTCACCCTCGGCCGTGGTGGTGAAGTTAACCCCACGGCTGTATGAATGACATGTGAATGGTGTATGAATAGACAGCGACATCATTGGGGCCTTGACGCTGGCGTTGCTGCTCCCAAGTCCTACATGCTGGACTTGGGCTAATCCAATGCGATGTGGATGTGGTGTGTGTGATCTAGGGAAATCAGTGGTGTACACGCGTGCATTGTCTGTGTGATTAATATTTTGGTTTATTGTCCAAAGATGCCTACGGCGAGGACCCTCCTGACTGCTCGTCCATCAGCTGAATGGGTCTCCTCTGGCAGGGGGGGGCTGTCTGGTTCGGGGGTCAGGTCATCACGCATTTCAATCTGCAGGCCTTTTCTCATGGCAAAGTTGTGCAGAATGCAACATGCACCGATGATCTGACACACAAAGGTAGGGGAATACAATAGTGTCCCCCCGGACTTATCCAGGCAGCGGAAACGGGACTTCAGGAGCCCAAATGTTTGCTCCACCACTGCACGGGTTTTGATGTGTGCTTCATTGTATTTTCTCTCTCCTCTGGTTTGGGGGTTCCGGAAAGGAGTCATGAGATGGGGTCCCAGTGCATATGCAGAGTCACCTGTAAGGGAAAAGACAGGAGGATGTTAGTCATGCATGTGCCACTTGTGAGGTGTGCATCACGGGAGGGGATAGTCATGCCTGACTCCCATGTCACTCACCAACCAGCCAGCTGTCCCCATACATGTTCTGCTCGAATTCTGCTGGGATGGGACGGTATATGAAGCTGTTATGGCTGGACCCGGGGTGTTTGGCACGGACGTGCCATATGAGGCGTTGGGCATCGGCTATCACCTGTACGTTGATGGAATGCCAATGCTTCCGATTGCGGTATATGTGCTCTGTGGCACTGGGGGCCTGTAGGGCCACATGTGTGCAATCAATGGCCCCCACAGTGCGTGGGAATCTGGCAATGCTGTAGAAATCTGTCATTGCCTTCAGCCACAGCTCCTCAGTGGTTGGTCTGATGAACTGGTTGGACATGCGTCTGAGGATTGCAGGGACAACCTGGTGCACACATCTGCTCACGGAGGATTGTGACATCCCAGCCACCACTCCACTTGTACGCTGGAATGATCCACTTGCAAGGAAATTAAGTGTTGCCAGTACCTTCACCAGTGGCTGCACTGCTTGTGAGCGGTGTGTCTTGCTGGTGATGTCACCCTGCAGGGTTGTGGTTAGTTCAAGTATTGCATCAGGGCTGAATCTGAAGAGGCGATACACCTCCTCATCACCCATGCCAAAGAGGCTCATGCGCGTGCGGTATATCCTCTCACGTGCCCGCCTCCTCCGTAGCGAGGGACCCAGTACTAGTGCTAGGACCACGACTGCCCCTGGCATGTTGGCACACAGAGGTGTTGTCCTTGCAACTGTGGTTGTTCAGCTTGCTAGTTTCGTCGGTAACGCTGCTGCTGTAGCTGCTCTCCTGCTGACCTGAGGCCGTCTGGAGTAAAGATAAAGCAGCTATTTGTAGAAATAACTTTGCGCCGGACGGACGAGATACTCGCGGCGCATGTAGCCAGCGTATGGTGCTAATCCGTTCGCGAATCGGGAAATCTCCCTCATTTGCATATTTGCAGGGGAAATCAATAGGCGCGACTGATGCGCCAAGCGAAATTATGCGCTGACGAGACTCTGGCGTCGGAAAGTTAAGCCGATCGGAAATGGCCCGTTTTCTGTCGCATCTAGTTTGGTGGGTATGGCCACATAGAAACGACAGCGCATAATCACAGTTACGCGGCGCATATCGAATTACTCCAGCGCAAGTCTTGCTGAATCTGGCCCATAGATTTTTTTTCCAAATTTTCGCTCTTTTTTTGTTTATAGCGCAAAAAATAAAAATCGCTGAGGTGATCAAATACTACCAAAAGAAATCTCTATTCATGGGCAAAAAAGGACGTCAATTTTGTTTGGGAGCCATGTCACATGACCGCGTAATTGTCAGTTAAAGCGACGCAGTGCCGAATCGCAAAAAGCGGCCTGGTCTTTGACCACCAAAATGGTCTGGTGGGTAAATCCTTGTGGGGATGAAGTGGTTAATGAAGCCAATCGACACAGGTCCTAAAAGGTGTTAATATCTCACCCATATCTCACTTCCTACACCTTTTGCTGGAAAGCAAGGCCAACCTTCATGATAACAGGCAGCAGAAAGGTTCAGGGGGCAGAATAGAGTGAGCCAACTGTCAACACTGCTAGAGAAAGTCAGGCCCGGATTCACAGACATCGGCGCATATTTATGCCATCGTAGCGTATCTCTTTTACGCTACGCCGGCGCAGCACGGAGAGGCATGCATGGAATTCACAAATCAAATGCTCCCAACTCTGTGCCGGTGTAGCGTATATTCGTAGGCGTAAGCAAGCATAAGTGGAAGTAGGTGGAAGTGGGCTGGAAGTGGGCGTGATCCATGCTAATGAAGCGTGACCCCATGAAAATGATGTGCCGGGCGACAGGCAAGTACTTAAAATGAACTGCGCATGCGTCGGGACATGGACGTATCCCTGTGCGCATGCGTACAACAACGTCGGAACAACTGCCTAAGATACGCCGGATCACTGTGTACGCCGTGAACGTAACCTACGCCCAGCCAAACCCACGTTGCCTATATTCACAGACGTCCAATGTAAAATACGTAGGCTTGTGTTCCCTGGTCCATACCTTTGCATGGGTTGCGCCTCATCTATGGGGAATAACTTTACGTCGAACGTAAAACTTACGCAAACCGCTTAAATCTTGCGCCGGGCGCAAGTACGTTCGTGAATCGGCGTATCTCCCTCACTTGCATATATGAATAGAAAATCAATGGGAAAGCCACATGCGTCCAATGTAAATATGCGCCCACTCTACGCCGGCGTAGGCAAGTTACGTCAGTGGGATAAAGTCAGTTTTTAGGCGTATCTAAGTTTGTGGGTACGGCGCACAGATAGGACGTCGCATATTTGTACTTACGCGGCGTATCTGGAGATACGTCGGCGTAAGTGCTTTGTGAATCCGGGCCTCAGTGTTTTCATGTTAGAGGGCTTTGGAGTTTCCATGGCATATGAAAAGATGATTTTTGTCCTGTATCCAGGATAGATTATTTTGATTAATGTTAGGTGTACTTTAAGCTTACCATTGTCACTTGTGTATCTAAAAACTGGTCATCAGAACTGGTCATCGGAAAATCTACTGAATCATGGCTAGACCACAGGTTTGGTTGGACTCAGAAATTCATGAGAATTCACTAAGAATTGCAATGTAGATTAATAATAAAAACGATTAACCATTCTACTGGAACACAATTAGAAGTGGTAAAATCCATGCCATTATACTTTAAAAGTATGAGAATTATAGATGTCTTAATGGTGCAGAATCTTCTGTAACCTTTTGCAAGTTGCTTCCAGAATGGTGCTACAGTTACATTTTAGTGCCACAAAATAAGCATTTAATCCACCATAAAAGCAGTTATTGCTTATTAATATGGAATAAATGTTAATCGTTAAGATGCCTTTTACAAATTAATTGTATTTATTGTAGTATAAATCTGCAGCAGTTTTATGACGGCCTAATTACCCTGGAGCATTAATGTGTGTCTCTAGCTATTTTGTAGATTGTGTCTAAATGCTCAGTTATATTGTAACCCATGTCTGATAAAATACAAAAAATAGTCAGTGATTAGAAATGTAGACTATTTCATTCCATGGAGAGAGAATAGTTTAGAATTGAGTTGTTTAATGTAACTGTTAATAAACTGTAAACGAATTCAATAGTTTGTGAAAATAATTTTGAAATGCATTTTAAAGATATGGGGCCAGATTCTCAAAAGAGATACGCTGGCGTTTCGTAGGAAACACAGTCGTATTTCTGTTTTTTTTCTCCTGAGTATCTATGCGTGTGATTACTAGAATCACTTACACATAGATACAGTGAAGATCCGACAATTACACCGTCGGATCGGAGATGTAATGACATCGCTGGCCGCTAGGTGGCCTTTACGATGATTTCTCATTTGCCTATGCAAATGAGCCTAATCCGACGATTCCCGAACGTTTTTACTCCGCCCCGTCGTCGTTTACGTCGTTTCCGTAAGCGTAAACCTACCCCTGCTATATGAGGGGTAGGTTTACGAAGTTCCGTCGTTGCCATGTTAAGTATGGCGTCGGGTCAGCGTCGTCTTTTTCCTTCGGTTACGTTGTTTTACTAAGTCATTCGCGAATAGGGATATACGTAAACGACGCTCACGTCGGCTTCATTCATTTTTTCCGACGTGAGCTGGAGCTTGCGCACTGGGCTATTTTTGAGGCCGGCGCATGCGCAGTTCGATCGACGCGGGGGTGAGCTTAATTTAAATACAAGCCGCCCCCTTTGAATTACGCGGCCTTACGCTGGGCCATTTACACTACGCCGACGCAACTTACGGAGCAAGTGCTTTGGGAATACGGCACTTGCTCTGTTAAGTTGCGGCGGCGTAGTGTAAATGGCTTACGCTACGCCAGCGGCAAATCTTCGTGAATCTGGCCCATGGTCTTACTCACTGAAATAAAAACTCTATCACAGTAAAGTGCCAACAGTGAGGCTTATGAGATAAAAAGAGGCAGAGACAGTCCCCCAACCTATTCACCTAGGAGGTAAATGCTCATCAGAGCAGTTGTGTGTAAACTGCGACAGGACTGGATATGCAGGTAGGTACCTGCTATATGCTGACAGCACTGGACTAGGTAAGTAAAGATTACTTAATGTGACTCAGGGATTAAGAGAAATTGCATAAGCAGAAGAAATTAGCTTTATACTTACCTGTACAGGGGCCGGTTTGAGAAAACTTAACTCTGTAGAAGGACGCTTGACAGCATTTCTATTTAATTCCCCCCGATGTGTCAAATAGTGAATCCACTGGCTGGCTACTGTGGTTCCTCCTGCACAATAGTGGCATACAGTCGTGCTTATCAGAATGACCCACAGAGACCAGCATGGGGCTCTTCTATACACTGGGCATCAGATCGGGTGTCAGGAGTTCTGCTCCAGAGCAAAGTTTCAGTAAACAGGCCACTAAACAGGTACATATAAAGCAATTTTCTAACCAGTGTACTACTTCTAGGATTTTAGGTTTGATCTCACTTAATTACTAAACACCACAAAGTTGAAGAGTAGTTCACACCAAACCAATCAAATTACAAGCTGACATTGTGCAATGCAGCAAATGCACTTTTTTAATGTGAGTACTGCATTTGTTTGTTCCTGTGTTCTGTAATTTACAATGTGGTATTTGCTTTGCTGGACATCCAGCGTCATCGCTATGGGGGTGCAGACCGCACCTGGGTGACACCCACCAGAATAGTGACTTCAGGGATGCCAACCATCCATAACAAATATGGTTCCGGGAAGACTTTGGAACTGTGCATGGTTTTGGCTGGGCTCGGACATGCTTTGCTATTTTTGGCCGGGGGGGGGCATTGTGGCGCTGCTTGGTCCCATGCGTGAATGAATGGCAGTGCAGCACAGTAGTCCCGACTTGGAGACTGGACTCCGATCTGCCAACCCACCACCATGCCACTGTGAGCAGCAAGGACGTGGAGTTCCAGAGACTGGACTCCTGCCTTGCACCATCCATTTATGGCTGCTGGAGACTCCCACTACACCACTGTGAGCATGGTCACACAAAGTCCCAGAGACCAGACCCCTGCACCTTCCATCCATAGCTCTGGAGACTCCCATTACACCATTGTGAGCATAGCCACACAAAGTCTCCGAGAACGGACCCCCGCATCCATGGCTGCTGGAGACTCTCACGCCACTGTGAGTACAGCTATGGCCCTAATCTCTGACCATCTCTTGTATCCTCTCTGCAGTCTCTGACCATCTCTTGTATTATGTCCACAGCAGGGAGGGGGCGTACACCATGTTTTACGGCACCAACACTAGCGACTCCACTGTTGATATCTGAGGTTATGTGAGACTTAATTTTGGGTATCATAATTGGAGGAAAAGCATTATATGACCGATCTATAATCTGGAGGCCAATGCTTCTGGTAATTTGCAACCCTAGAAGTGAAGGGTCTTACTGATAATGTGTAGATGCACATTGGATGCACAACTCAGGATTTTTAATCACCTCACATGGATGTCCTGAATTCCAGTTGTGGGATTGCTCCTATTTCCCAAATTTTGAGTTTGGACACTTATGAATCTTATTTCAGATTATACCGTGTTCTATTTGTCACAAAATGGCGCTGCTCCAAACTTTCCTGCTCAGTGTACACTCTATACACTGTATTCAGGTGCTGGCAGAGACAGAGCACATCTTGCTCCAAGATACAATATAGCACACCCAAGTATCACCACACTGTATTCCACTCTGGTGTGAAGTGAATGAAAGACAGGATTCCCCACCTATAGGCTACGTCTTATTCCTACTCTGACATGTTTCCCCCACATTGGGCTTAATCGTAGAGGCGTGTCCAAGGGGCAGGGAATTGAGCTGAAGCCTGCCTTTTATTTACTTCACACAGGAGTTATATATAGGGTGTGGCAGTAGATTCTCAATACATTAAATTGTGGGTTAGCTGCCACAATATGACACTATGGGATTGATTTAAAAAAAAAAAAAATAGAACGCTCTTAATCTGGTTCAGCTTTGCGTAAAAAATTAATCAGCTTCCAGTTTTTTTTGTCAAAGCTTAATTGAACAAGCCGAAGTTAGAAGCAGATTGGCTACCATGCATAGCTGCACTAGATTTTGAACTCACCAGTAAATCAAACCCATAATTAATAATTTATCAAAGTTTATCAATTTTTTTTCTAATCATACTGCTCTGCACTAAAACCCCAGCTCTACCCAGTCCACTGTTTGCTATGCAGTACACCAGTGGTTCTCAACCCTGTCTTCAAGTACCCCAAACAGACCATGTTTGCAGGTTTTCTTTTATCTTGCACATGTGCTTTAAATCAGGGTCAATGGCTTGGTATTTTGGACAGCTTTTTTATCTAGAGAAATTGCCAAAACATTGCCTGTTTGGAGTACTTGAGGGCAAGGTTGTGAACCACTGCAGTACACCCCCCCCCCCAATTTTGACAGTGAAAACAGGGAGTTGTTTTGTAGTCCTTAAACACTACAGTTCCCAGGGTGATAAAGTTGTTCTTTTATAAATAAGATTAACACACTAAAGGTAATTTAAAGGAGTGGTAACTGCAGCACAAGCACCTGTTTTTACTGCCCCTTACCACAAGTGTAAGTGGGCGGAGCTGCATATTGACGTCACCTCGAGCTCCATACGATTCCCCAGTAAGACGGGTGTCTGAGTTTGTGTACCGACCGGCAACAACAGACTATAGGCCTATTTTGATCTGCAATACTGTAAGTGCATTACCAACTTTTAATAAATCTTTGTATACGTTTAATGTTTAATGCGACGCCTTTATAATTTTTTTACATATTGGTTACATCTACTGATGATTCCTGTTTGTTATTGGACGAGAGTTACTGCTTAAAGATCCGATTTGCTGTGGCTGTTCTCTGGAGTGAGAATCTTGATTACATGCACATAGTGATCCTTCGTCATAGGGGATCCTAGCAAGCTGGTAAGAAGTAATTTCTGCTGATTGGTGGAGGATTCATCACGCTTTTGGACACGATAGTTTATCAACTTATGGACTTTTTTTGCACTGAGCACTGGTGTTCATTGGTTGGTGTTCATTATTATTAATTATCTATGAACACCAACCAATGAACACCAGTGCTCAGTGCAACTAAAATTATTATATAAATATTGACTATTAAATATAATTAAAAAAGATTTCTAAAATTATCTTTAATAGTCAATATTTATATAATAATTTTAGTTTTACGTTCATCATCTTTTGAACTAAGGGAATTGTTCATTTATGTTAATTGACACAAGTTTATTATTGTCTATCTCTAACCTGGTTTTGGGTATATATAATTTTTGCGGTGATTCATTTATCTTTCCAATTTATTAATAGTAAAAAAGATAAAAAAATCTATATTATACCCCATAAGTATTGGGGAGATAATACCCTCTAGATGTGTATGTAAGTAGCTCTATGTGTAACATAAACCACATATACAGACTAAGATGATATTAGTCGAGTATAGATGAGGTGAGCTTTTCCTAGTTCCTGTAAAGTCAACACATTTCGCCAAACATTTCCTCGCCTACTATGTAACTATGTAACTAACGTTAGAAGAAAAGTGGTTTAACCTTCTTTAACCTTCTTTACTGTAAGTGCGGCAAGGATGTGGAATTTCCTTCCACAGGCAGTGGTCATAGCTGATAATTAAAAAAAAAATATTAGATAAGCACTTGAACGACCACACCATACAGGCATATACAGATACCTAGTAGTTACATAACCTCGCCTACTATGTAATTACTATTTGGCTTCTTCAGAATCTTCAAGACCTAGACAAATGAAGAGGGTAAATTATATAAAACAACATACGGTATATATTAATGCATGAAAATTGTAAGTATACAAAAGTAACAATCATTTTGGCTTCAAATAGCATACACCAGCTCTCAAAAATTCTACTCGCCCACTCGCATTTTGCAAGTGGAATTTGAGGGCTGGCGAGAACAGGCTGGATGACTTCTGGGACTTTGATAGACAAATCGTCCGTCCAATCCTAAGGACTGGTGACATGTATCAAAGTTCATCAGACAATGGGAGGGTCTTATGTGATGGCACGTGGTGGGGGAACACACAGCTATTGAAATAAAAGCTGTGATGTTCCCTGCTTTGATCATCCAGCTGACAGCTTTCAACTCTTCCCCTCCACCGGTAGGCTGCATGGTGGGCACAAACTCTATGGGACACAGGCTGCGTGGTTGGTACAAACTGAATGAGACACAGGCTGCATGGTGAGTGCAAACTGCATAGGACACAGGTTCCATGTAGGACACAGGTTCCATGGTGGACACAGGCTGCATGGTGGGCACAGACTGCATGGGACACAGGTTTCATGGTGGGCATGGGCTGCATGGTGAGCACAGGCTGCATTGCGCACAGGCTGCATGGGACACAAGCTGAATGGTGGGCACACGCTGCATTGGACACAGGCTGCATGGTGGGCACAGGCTGCATTGGACACAGGCTGCATTGGACACAGGCATGTTGGGCACAGGCTGCATAGGTCACAGGCTACATGGGACACAGGCTGCATGGGACAAAGGCTGCATGGTGGACACAGGCTGCATTGGACACGGGCTGCATGGTGGGCATGGGCTGCATGGTGGGCACAGGTTGCATTGGTGGGCACATGCAGCATTGACGGACACAGGCTGCATTGAAAGAAATGGATAAAGTTGTTAATAATTTTATAACTTAATTCTGCAGAAAACATTTAAGTGTCATTTCATGAGATAATTTATTTGGGCAGGTTTAGGGGCAGAACAGGGCAGAGTAGGGGTTGGGTGGGGCAACTGGTGGCTAGTAACCCTTGAGGCCTGGCTAGTAGCTCAGGACTTGAAATGTTAAGCCCTGGCAAACACCATATATGCTATCTGAAGCCAAAATGATCATTACTTGTGTAGACTTACAATTTCCATCACTTGAGCTCATCTTTTCCCACCTGGTTGCCTGATGGTTGCCTGATGGGAACCCGGGGTGTCCGTTGATTGGGCTGATCCCCGCCACCAACATTGTAAGTATGCTTTTTATGAATTTTTTCGAAATTATATTTTTGCTTTTATGGTCATTGTGTTGTTTCCTGAAGAAGACAACGGAAGTTGAGATGCATTGGGGATTTATTCCTACTTTTATGACCTAATTTGGTCTTGGTCTATGGGTATTCATAAGTCTATCAATGTAAGATATATGTACAGAGGCCCTGTATACTTTTTTAATCCTGTTATCTGTTTATAATATATTTGTAAGATAAACATTTTATATTTTATTTGTGCTTTTGTTTTTCGTGCATGTAAAATACCACCCGTAGTACTTTTTTTTTTTTTTATTCTCCTCCCCTTCTTCATTTGTCTCTAACTCCTTCACCCCACTTACCACCTTGTAAATCTCTTGGCCATTTTATCCTTCTTGACTTCATGAAGAGTGTAAGAATAGAGTGAGGGGAACACTTACCCCAACTTACACTCAAATTATGTTGCATCCAATACACCTTGAAATACAAAGCAAATTATTTATGTAATGTAATACAAGCTCTATCAGATTTTATCTCAGTGTCTGGTACTAAATGTTGTGTTATATCATCTATTTTTACTGTAAAATAAAGGATTAAAAAAATATATACTAATACACAGGATTGTCCACATACAGTATGTACATAAACCCTTGCCACGCTGCATGTATTTATTATTTCTATACACATTCAAATTGGTGTTGTGTATCTTAGTTTTTATTGTTCCATAGGTGTGCAGTATTCTATGTTTACCATTTTTTTACATAATTTACTTAAAACAACTTTAGTGCAAGTTTACTTAAACATTCAAACTGTCAAGCTTGTTTAACATTATGGGTATTCTGCTTTTAGAGAAAAATATGGTTTAGAGAATGTTAAATGAACTTTGAGATCTTTAATGCATATTTTATCACTGCACGTAAAAAAGCAAAAAGTTTTACAAGAGCACAGCAGCAAAAGATGTGAAAAAAAAAAAGTTTGGTAACATTGTGGTACTACGCATACAAAGATTTTTTTAGAGACTCCTGAAGATTTAGACTCTTTATTCAGACCTCTCTAATGAAAAATGAGCTGGTTCTTTTATGCAGTAGATTTAAGCTGGCATACAGCATCACTGCCATACGAATAGTAGGAATAATTCAGCATTACTGTTGTAACAGGCATTTACTTTAAGCATATAAAAGGAAATATTTTCCCTAGCTGAGATTTTATGCAGTGTAAAGACAAAATAAGATTTTCTGGTATATTGACTTGACATTTTATTTGCAGACTTAATATATAGGCCCATGCATCTGATGTGAATTCTACCTGCAAGGTTTTTTCTGTGTTTAAAAAAAGACCTTATGTTACACATATATGAACAAAGCAAATTCTGATCCGATACATTCCCCCAAGCCATTGTGAATTACAGAATTTTATATTGTGTAGTTACAGCACTTGTTTCTAAAGGGATTTGAAGCACATACCATCTGCTCTAGCAAAACGTTACAGAGAAGGTTCAGCAAGCAGTCATGACAGTAAGGGTGCAGAAAAACTACTGGGAAAGTTTATACTTAGTGAAGGAAATTCAAGGAAATCCAAAATTAAGTAAAACTAAAAAACTAGAACTACAGGCAAATCGTTTTTTTTTTAATTTTGGATAGAGTAAGGTAGTTTTTTTTGCCATCTCTGTCCCATTGTGGAGATTTACATTCACTTCCTGTCCCATAGCTAAAATAGGAAGTGAGAGGAAATCCCAACAAATTAGGGAAATGCAGATAGCAATGACCTAATTTGGCCTTGGTCTATGAGTATAAGTCTATCAATGTAAGAATTATGTACAGGGGCCCTGTATGTTTTTTTTTTTCTTTTTTTTTAATCCCCTTATCTGTTTATAATATATTTGTAAAATAAACATTTTAAATTTTATTTGTGCTTTTGTTTTTCGTGCATGTAAAATACCATCCATAGTACTTTATATTATGTTTTTTTTGTTTTGTCTCATTCCGTAGGTTCGTAAAGGTTCGTAATTTCGTAAGACGCAAGTTTTCCTATTCGGACCCGTTTGTATTTTCGTAACAGTTTTATTTTCGTTTATACTGAATGATTTGTAATTCTGTCAAATTTTATTTTCTTTGATTCGAAATTCATAATTTTGTTAGATAATCATTTTTGTTTAATGGATTCGCAGGGGCGGACTGACAACTCATGGGGCCCCCGGGCAACAGGAGATCATGGGCCCCCCTGTATCCCTGCCCACACTCAAGCTACACCCACACACATCATGGGGGCACACAGCAGGGCCTAGGGGCATGGAGCAGGGCCTGGGGCATGGGGGCGTAGAGCAGGGTGTGGGGCAGACATCACAACATGGGGGCACAGAGAAGGGCATGGGGCAGACATCAGGGAATTGGGGCACAGAGAAGGGCATGGGGACAGACATCAGGGCATGGGGTCACAGAGCAGAGCATATTGTAGACAGCAGGGCATGTGGCAAAGAGCAGGGCATGGGGCAGACATAAGGGCATGGGGGCACAAGACACATTACAGGGCCAAAAGGAGGGAATTGGGCACACAGTGGGACATATCGTAGGGCATTGGGCACACAGTAGGACACATCATGGTGCACACCGTAGAGCACATCATGGGGCACACAGTAGGGCATTTCACAGGGCACACAGTAGGTCATGGGACACATCACAGGGCACATCATGGGCACACACAGAAGGGCATGGGGGTGCACAGAGCAGGGCAAGGGGGCACACATCAGAGTATGAGACAAACAGCAGGGCAGAGGGGCACAGAGCAGGGCATGGGCAGACATCAGGGCATGTGGCAGAGAGCAACATATTGTCAGATATCAGGGCATGGGGCAGAGAACAGGGTATGGGCAGATAGCAGGGCATGGGACAGACAGAGAGCAGGGTATGGGCAGATAGCAGGGCATGGGACAGACAGAGAGCAGGGTATGGGCAGATAGCAGGGTATGGGGCAAAGAGAAAAAGAGCAGGGTATGGGGCAGAGAGAGAAAGAGAGAGAGAGAGAGAGAGAGAGCATGGTATGTTGCAGAGAGAGAGAGCAGGGTATGGACAGATTCTAGGGCATGATCAGGATGCTGGGCACATGTATATAGGGACACAGGACAGTATACACAGGACAGTATACACAGGACACAGGACACAGGACAGTATACACAGGGCACAGGACAGCAGACACAGAACAGTATACACAGGGCACAGGAGAGTATGCACAGGACAGTGGGCACAGGGCACAGGACAGTATAAACAGGGCACAGGACAGTATACACAGGACAGCATACACAGCAGGGCACAGGACAGCATACACAGCACACAGGACAGTATACACAGGGCACAGGACAGTATAAACAGGGCACAGGACAGTATACACAGGACAGCATACACAGCAGGGCACAGGACAGCATACACAGCACACAGGACAGTATACACAGGGCACAGGCTAGTATACACAGGACATTATACACAGGGCACAGGACAGTATACACCGGGCACAGGACAGTATACACAGGGCACAGGACAGTATACACAGGGCACAGGACAGCAGACACAGGACAGTATACACAGGGCACAGGAAAGCAGACACATGCCAGTATACACAGGACAGTATACACAGGGCAGCATACACAGGACAGTATACACAGGACAGTGGGCACAGGACAGTATACACAGGACAGTATACACAGGGCACAGAACAGTATACACAGGACAGCAGACACAGGGCACAGGACAGTATACACAGGGCACAGGAAATCAGACACAGGACAGTATACACAGGGCACAGGACAGTATACACAGGACAGTGGGCACAGGACAGTATACACAGGGCACAGGACAGTATACACAGGGCACAGGACAGTATACACAGGGCACAGGACAGTATACACAGGGAACAGAACAGCAGACACAGGACAGTATACACAGGGCACAGGACAGTATACACAGGGCACAGGACAGTATACACAGGGCAGCATACACAGGGCACAGGACAGTATACACAGGATAGTGGGCACAGGACAGTATACACAGGGCACAGGACAGTGGGCACAAGGCACAGGACAATATACACAGAACAGTATACACAGGGCACAGGACAGTATACACAGGACAGTATACACAGGGCACAGGACAGTATACACAGGACAGTATACACAGGGCACAGAACAGTATGCACAGGACAGTATACACAGGGCACAGGACAGCATATACAGCAGGGCACAGGACAGTACACACAGGGCACAGGACAGTGGGCACAGGGCACAGGACAATATACACAGGACAGTATACACAGGGCACAGGACAGTATACATAGGACAGTATACACAGGGCACAGGACAGTATACACAGCAGGGCACATGACAGCATATACAGCAGGGCACAGGACAGTACACACAGGGCACAGGACAGTGGGCACAGGGAACAGGGCACAGGACACAGGACAGTATACACAGGACAGTATACCCAGGGCACAGGACAGTATACCCAGGGCACAGGACAGTATACACAGCAGGGCACATGACAGCATATACAGCAGGGCACAGGACAGCAGACACGGGAAAGTATACACAGGGAACAGGGCAGTATACACAGGGCACAGGACAGTATACACAGGGCACAGGACAGTATACACAGGGCACAGGACAGTATACAAAGGACAGTATACACAGGACAGTATACACAGGGCACAGGACAGTATACACAGGGCACAGGACAATATACACAGCAGGGCACATGACAGCATATACAGCAGGGCACAGGACAGTATACACAGGGCACAGGCCAGCAGACACGGGACAGTATACACAGTGCACAGGACAGCATACACAGGGCACAGGATGTCTGTTTACACTTCCTTCCTAGATGCAGAGTAGCGCGTGGAAGCGGCTGTAAACATACCTCTTGTGATGCGCTCCTCCCCGCCGGCCCCTCCTCTCTTCTCGTCCGTCCAAGGTGATGCCATACAAGCACCTGGGGTGGATGGGAAGGAAGGAGGGGTCGGCGGGGAGGAGCGCATCACAAGAGGTCTGTTTACACTGCAGTTCTAGCAGGAAGCAGTGATTCGGGACCCGATTTACCCGTCTGTGATTGACGGGTAGATCAAAGGGGACACTGTCATGGGGCCCCCTACTGGTCACGGGCCCTCGGTCCGTGCCCGAAGTGCCCTATGGTCAGTCCGCCCCTGTGGATTCGTAATTTTGTACTTTTGTAAATACATCGCAACACACGGCTAATCCATAGTAAGATTGACTTTCTCTTAAGCCCGGTACACACGGTCGAATTTTTTGCCAACAAACTGCAAAATGAGCGTTTTCCAAAAAATCTGACCATGTGTACGCTCCATCGGACAAACTTTTTCTGTTTCAAAAGTCCAGCCTACTCCCTTCGGACAAAAATCCACAGAAAAGTTTGTTTGAAGTCTGATCGTGTACGAGGCTTTACACTGTCCAATGTGACTCAGCACAAAAGAGATAAGCTGATTGGCTAAGATATTAAGTAAGATAATCACTCACTAACTACACTGCCCAGAGCCCATTTGAAAGAACGATATGAGTACAAAATTTTACGAACAGACAAAGAAACGGATTTACAAACACACAAATTAAAATACGAACAAACGAATAAAAATACAAACAGACAAAGGATTTAAAATACGGAATGCAAATCGTTCGTTATAGATGTCATTTTCGTTTGTTTGCTTTTTCGGTGTTTCGTATTTTAGTAAGATTGTCCAATCGTATGTTCGTATTTTCGCTTGTTTGTTATTTTGCTTATTCGTAAATCCGTAATTTTCGTATTTTGGTTCTTTCAGCTTTTCCAATGTTTCAATTGATCCGAATGTACGAAAATCCATTTGTTATGAACGGGAACGCACATGTCTACTTTCTATGCAGATAGCAATGAAACTGGCTGGTGTTCTTATCCATATCCACACTATCCATAACTAAAAAAACAGCCTTTAGTTATACTTGAAAGTGTTACTAAATCCAGTAATATTAAAATAGTTCATCTGCCCACCCACAGTGCCCACAGCTTATAAATCTTTTTAAATTAAAATACTGCCACTATATACCTTGTTTGGCTCATATGTATATCCTGTTCACAGGATATACTGCAGATTTTGTCCTGAGCTGTGTGTTCAGATAGGAGGAGATTTCCACTATAGTCTGTATACATGCCCACATGTGTGATGTCAGTATCATGAGACCTGGCTAACTCTGAGAATAAATGTTCTCTCCAGCAATAGAGACTAAACTGAGCATGTGCAGAAGGACTACCCTCTCTGTATTTTCTGGCCTTGCCAAGTGACAGTGCAGGAGGGAAGGATCTGTCCATATAGGATCAAGGAGCCCTTTTACACAAAGCAGAAGATTAACCCCTTAAGTTTCACAGCGAGTATAACAAGCATGCTATTCTGCATATACAGACAGATTTTACTGTTGTGGGTTTAGTAAAAAATCAGATTTATTGGGGATCTGAAAAAAAGCTTCTTAGTAAATTTATGTCATTTAGGTCTGGTAGGAAAAGTTCACTTTGTAATTTGTAAAGTTTCATAGGGAAAAGTTGGATGCAAGTTTTGTGACCCTGCCCAAATAGAGCAAGTGCATGGTTCCCCATTTGCAGGGATTGTCTCTCTCTTGGGACCAACTCTTTCTTTGCCTCATTCATCTCCATAAAGATGTACTATTTTACAACCAACGGTGTTAAACCACAAAAAAAAAACACGTTAATTTTCTCTTTTAAAATACTCTATTTGATATTTAGAAAAATCATTATATAGGAAGAGCAGTGATAAAAAAGAATTTGTGAGAATAACCAATCACTTTTAGTGGATTTGTTCATTGTGGTCTTTTTAACTGAAAAAGTGAGCAGGGTGTTTGCCGATGCCCCTCACCCCTTTTTCTCATCTCAAAAAGTTGGGAAGTATGGAAGTGAGGTAATAAAAGCCAAATTATGTTTTGGAATTCGAGGAACTCCAGCTTTCTGAGCAGCCAACCTTCTATGTGGCTTTCCCTGGAACTTCTCCAGTCCCCATACATACACAGCAGCACAGGCATTTTTCTGTCTTGTTTTTACCATTTAAAACCGATCAGACTGGTCACTCTGGTTTAATACACAATAAATCCTGTTCTTTGCTAACTCATTAATTAGGCAAAGGCAAATGTCATTACTTTTGCAAGTAAAAATGGCAGTAACACAGTTAATGCACCCTGGCTATCATGACACCTGGGGAATTGCATGTACAGAATATGATGATATGGAGTAAAGATGCAACAGGTTAAAAGAAACAGTAGTTTACTTCTGTATCATCAGATGCATTTTGGTGATAAGGGACTATGTGGGTGTCTTTAAAACTAAGAAAAATAGGGTTGTAAGTAATTAGGGAGCAAATTAGAGATTTGTTTTTCATTAAAATCGTTTTCCCTAGATCAATAGGGAAAAATCTATTTATTTATTAAATGGCACATCTAAGAAAGTTGGTACTGAGAGCTTCATACAGAACATCTGGAGAATGTTGTCACAGCCCAGAGCAATTACCAAACAGAATTGAATTCATTACTATCAGTATCTGGAGGTAGATATTATAATTGGTCATTACCCTGGGGAAAACAGGAGACACGCAGAAATAAATTAGGTCTGCGTTGTGTGTGAACCTCCAAGTGGCAGCCGCCTTTTTACTATTCTTTCCCCTCAAGGACAAAAGTACAGTGGGAAATGTGGCTAAAAGCTAGACATTTAAAAGGAAATAAACCAATATAATTTACTAAATCTGCTTAGCCAGAAATTAAAGCAGGTTGATGCTTTGGGCTTTCCAATAGAATTTTATTTTACCTATTTATAAACATTTTTAACACATTTTACACACACACACACACACTGTACATATATATATATTACTGTGCAAAAGTTTTAGGCAAGTGTAAGGCCCCGTACACACGATCAGACCGGTCCGATGAAACTGGTAGGCAGACCAGTTTTATCGGACCAGTTCTATGGTGTGTACGGCCCATCGGACCATTGTTCGTCGGACCAAAGTTTTAAAACTTGCTTTAAAATCTGTCCGACGGACACCTGTGCGTTGGACAGATTCGATGGTTGGTACGCAAAAGCATTGGACCAAAAACCCGCGCAGCATTGGAAGCATTGAACTTCGTTTTTTCAGCACGTCGTTGTGTTCTACGTCACTGCGTTCTGGTCTGATCGGATTTTTGGTCCGATGTTGTGTACACACATTAGACCATCAGACCACTTCAGCCTGGTCTGATGAAAACGGTCCGTCTGGCCAGTTTCATCGGACCGGTCTGATCGTGTGTACGTGGCCTGAGTGTTAATAGTTTATTTTAATCAATTAACAAAATGGAAAGTAAATGAACAGAGGAGAGATCCAAGTAAAAATAGGCTGCCTCAAATCCTTCTGTTTCTTCATGTAATCTTAGACCAACTCAATGATGTTGAGATAAGTGCTCTGTGGTGGCCAAACTTTCAATTCCACGACTCCTTGTTCTTCTTTACACTGACGATAGTTCTTAATGACATTGGCTATATATATATCTGCCTGTATTTCTCAGCATTGAGGACACCAGTGTTCCAGATCAAATCTCCAACTCCATTTGCATAAATTCAGGACCAAAATTGCAATGAACTTCCACCATGCTTTACTGTTGCTTGCAGACACTCATTATTGTAGCGCTGTCTAGCGAACAAACCTTCCCCTGCTACAGCCAAATATTTCACATTTTGACTCATCTATCCAGAGAACTTGCTGACATTTTTCTGCACCCCAAGTTTATTCAGAAGCAAGACAACAACCCCAAAAATACAACCAGTGGCATTAAGAACTATATTTAGTGTAAAGAAGAACAAGGAAGTTCTGGAAGGAAGTCCTGATCTCATTGAGTTTGTCTGGAATTACATGAAGAAACATAAGGATCTGAGGCAGCCTACATCCACAGAAGATCTGTAGTTAGTTCTCCAAGTTGTTTGGAAAAACCTACCTGAAAAGCTTCTTCAAAAACTGTGTGCAAGTGCACCTAGAAGAATTGATGCCGGTTTGAAGGCACACCAAATATTGATTTGATTTAGATTTTTCTTCTATTTGCTTACTTTGCATTTTTTAAATTGATAAGCATAAACATTGTTATAAATAATTTTGAGAGCATTATTATTTTACAGTATTTCTTCACACCTGCTTAAAACTTTTTCACAGTACTGTAAAAAATAAATAAAAATAAAAATGCATAAAAAAATTAAATGGCCCCAGTAATTATATAATGTTGATTACAATGTGGCGGAGAGTGACAGGCACCCAGCAGGCCTTGTATTTTTATTGAGAACTCAAACTTTGTATTATCACCCCACTCAAAGGGTAGAACATAAGGGTGGGGGGCTGGTTTGCACAACTCTCAACTATGTAAGGCATACTAGCATGAGTGCATAAAATTAAACCTGTAGTGTGGCTGTAGGCAGGAAACTGCCACTCACCAAAGCTGATCCTGGTTGGGATGTGCACATGTATAAGCCTTAGTCAATGCCACTCTTTAGACCATGCCCCCTGATGTGTTTCACCCAGCCCACATTGGCTCTATAATTAAGCCCTAGTGAACGAGGTGAAACACTTCAGGGGGCATGGTCTGTGGAGTGGCATTGACTGAGGCTTATACATGTGCACATCCCGACCAGAAATGCCTTAGGTTAGTGGTGTTCTCCTGCCCTAGTTCTCACTGGATGACTTACTCTTCACGCTGGTATCCCTATAATCCTGAGCACCAACAGGGCTTTACCCCTCATTTTTTGGGGACCACCACTAAGTACACACATTCATGTACTTACATATTTCTTATCTGACAGTGTAGTAGCTTTAAAACAAGCTCTCACTGATCTGTTTAGCTACATGCAATGTGGAGCAATTGATCCTCTAACCTTACAGTAGAAGCAATAAAGTCATTCTTCAAGGCAGCCGTGCCGCATCCCAGTGCCTTGCTCTGTGTTTATAGAGACTAGAAGGTTGAACATTGTCCAGGCATTGCTAGGAGGGGATAAGGAGGAAATCTGCTTTGGATGCCAAAGCAATCCTGATACATTAGTATTGTGTTTCACATGACCTAACTCAGTGCAAGGTGTTCAACCCAGACCATTGGAGTTCACATAGTAGGCTTGTGAAACTGTCAATCTGCCAAGCCTTTTTATTTTGCACACAATACATTCATATCATTGTCCTGCAATTGATTTGCTCATTTAGATGCTGACTTCACAATCTGACATAAAGAAAGTTGTAATCTCTGGAGTCAACTCCATATTGTGAAATATTTAATGAAAACTGATGACGCATCAAGCATGCACAATAATTGAGACAAATGACAAGATAATTTTCAGGTGAATGTTGCATTATCAGCAGACTATGAATGCCTGATTAAAAAACTTCATAACGTTTTCCAAATGGCCTTTTATAACTCCTTACTAAAAATCAATGTCTGTTGCCCTTATTACAAAATGGAAGGTTTTAGTCTTGTGATCATTTTCTATATTACAGGTAATGTGATACAGATGCCAGCACAAAGTGTGACATAGTCCAAGAGGTTACAGTAATAAATGTTCCAAGAAAAAGCTAATTAAAATGACAAAAAGGTTACCTGCTAAAACTATCATAGTAGACAGAGAAAAAAGTGTTAACCCAAAAGCTGAGATCCAGACAAAGCAAAGGAGACATAACTGAACATTCCAAGATCAAAAAAGAACACCACATAATGGAAAGGACAATACATTTCTTCAGAGATATCAGGGAAAAAAAAATATACACATTGAGATAATGGAAGATGATGCTGGCTCACCCAAAGTTCAGGGTCCAATGCCATGTACACACGATCGGTTCATCTTATAAAAAAGGTTTGATGGACCGTTTTCATCAGACGAACTGATCGTCAGGCCCGGATTTCTCACAAGACCACCAAGGCCGGGCCTCGGGGCGGCAGGATGCAGAGGGGCGGCATGAATTTTTTTTTATAAAAATAAATAAATAAGAAATAATAATTAAATTATTAAAATTAAAAATAATAAGAAAATTATACTAAAAAGTAAACAACAAGCTACAAAATAAAAAAAGTGATAAAAAAAAGTAAAAAAAGAAAAGAAAAATAATATTTGAACTAGCCGTAGCATCACTGCCATCCGGTTGCCATTCTCCGTTGATTTGGGGGGGGGGGGGTGTTCGGTTGGCGGGGAGGGGGTGCATTGCGGGATCCTGGCCTTGGGGCGGCTGGGAGAGCAAATCCAGCCTTGCCGATCGTGTGTGGGCCCCATCAATTTTTTATCCATCGGTGAAAAAAATAGGAACTTGTTTTAAAATTATCTGATGGTTAAAAAACCGATAGAAAAAAAAACGATCGTCTGTGGGTACATCCATCGGTTAAAAATCCATGCATGCTCAGAATCAAGTCGACGCATGCTCAGAAGCATTGAACTTTTCTCAGCACCTCGTTGTGTTTTACGTCACTGCGTTCTGACACGATCGTTTTTTTAACCGATGGTGTGTAGGCACGACTGATGAAAGTCAGCTTCATCAGATATCTGATGAAAAAATCCATCAGACCGTTTTCATCAGATGAACCGATCGTGTGTACAGGGCATAAGTGTTGATCGGTAGAACAGGTATTCCCTCTAGGTCAGTTCACTGGAGACTGGCTCTCCTATTGCAGTATTTAGGGGTAACAGATTCTAACACCACTAGAGTGCTCTGTTCTCCTCAAATCCTGTAAGTTTAAAATAACTTTTTTAATATGGGGGAAGAGCATGTGACAGGATCTTTCTTGTAAATGGTTACTAAATGAATCCTTACATTCAATTAGCCTGTACCTGCTGACTGGCAAAAATATCAGCTTTTTCAGATACTTTTTTATAACTTTTTCTAAATATGAAAGTACATATTCCGTGTATTTTTGTGCATGAACTCTCGAGAGAGGAGCCGGACTGCAGGAGTTGGGAGTAGGCAGACCCTCCTGCGGGCAATCGCCATCCTTCTCCATGCCCCTAGTGGCAATGGCGGGTGTGAGGGGGGGCCTCCCACTCACCCCGCCCTACCTGCTCCTCTTGGGAGTCCAACTGGGGCCCAACAGGACCCCAATGGGGCAGAGGGACTCCCCCTATGAGGGAGTGAGGGGGCCTAGCCCACCCAGCCAGCCCTGTAGGTCCTTTGCCTCTCTTTATTTAGGAGACCGCATGGCCAAAGTGCGTGTGTGTTAAACCAATTTCGTGTGCGTGCAAGTGTGGTGTTTTTTGTGGGGGGGGGGGGGCGTACTAAGCACAGGCGTACCTTGCATAGCACACCCACCGGGATCCGGGCTGAGACCACCAAACTCAATTCACATGTAGCCGAGACCGGGATCCGAACCCTTGGCTGCAGAGGTGAACGGCTTGTCAGCGCAGTGCCAATCACGTTGAGCCACCACAGCTCCCACGCACTGCGTCGCTTTAAAAAAAGGACGTCAATTTTGATTGGGAGCCACGTCGCACGACCGCGCAATTGTCAGCACTGCGTCGCTTTAACTGACAATTTTTTTTTTTTGCGCTATAAACAAAAAAAGAGCGACAATTTTGAAAAAAGACACAATATTTTTTGCTTTTTGCTATAATAAATATCCCATTTAAAAAAAAAAAAACACATTTTTTATCTCAGTTTAGGCCAATACGTATTCTTCTACATATTTTTGGTAAAAAAAATGTAAAAAATAAAATCGCAATAACCGTATAGTGACTGGTTTGCGCAAAAGTTATATTGCCTACAAAATACGGGACATAATTATGATTTTTTAAAACATTTTTTTCTAGGAATGGCGGCGATCTGCGTTTTTTTTTTCGGGACTGGGACATTATAGCGGACACATCGGACACTTTTGACACATTTTTGGGACCATTTACATTTATACAGTGAACAATGCTATAAATATGCATTGATAACTGTATAAATGTAACTGGCAGGGAAGGGGTTAACCACTAGGGGGCGGGGAAGGGGTTAAATGTTTCTTCTAGTTTGTGTTCTAACTGTGGGGGGAGGGGGGGTGACTGGGGAGGTGACCGATTGTGTCCCTATGTACAAGGGACACAATCGGTCTCCTCTCTCCCTGACGGGGACGTGGAGCTCTGTGTTTACACACAGAGCTCCACGTCCCAGCTCAGTTACTCGGCAATCGCGTGTGCCCGGCGGCCATCGCGGCCGCCGGGCACACACACAGGGGTCTCAGTGATGCGACGGGTGCGCACGCGCGCCACCGGCGGCGCGCGCCCCTAGCAGCTTTCTATGACTGCACTTCATATGAAGTGCAGTCAGGACAATAGAGTTACCCGCCCGCCGTCATTTGATGGTGGGCGGGTATCAAGTGGTTAAAGTAAATGTAGCTGTGAAGCTGGATTTTGTTGTGCACCCTGATAGATAGTGTTGGGGGAGGTTGGAGTTACCAAGCAATGGGCCAGATCCATAGAGAGAGTACGCCGGTGTATCTACTGATACGCCGGCGTACATTCAAATTACCCGCGTCGTATCTTTAGTTTGAATCCTCAAACCAAGATATGACGGCATCTGGGTTTGATCCGACAGATCATTTTCCACGTCGAGTATGCAACATGGGGACAAGGTGCTTTGGGGTGAAGGGGCAGAGCCCCCCTGCTCCAAAGCACCCCCTATGTTGAGGGCATGTGGCCTGGTTTGGTTTAGTAGGGAGGGGGGGGCATATGGCATATGCAGCCTACATCACATATGTGGTTTTGACAGCAAAAAATACCCTAGCACAGCTTAGGTGGGGGTGGTGGTCTACTTCACCAGGGGGATTGCTTCAGGCTTTGCTGCCTTCTAGAACTGGGGGTGTCCTTGATATATCTAGAAAATTCAAAGAAACGAGGGTGCACTAGTCTAGTGCATTATCCCACATACATTTATAAAGATAGAAAGAATAAAAACTACTCACAGGTATGAGATAAAAGCACACCTAGAACAGCAAATATTCTGCAGATTAAAAAGCTCTGGATTTTACAGTCTCCAGATCCTGGGAAACCAGGCAGCCGTCCCTGCTGGTTGACGCATTTTAAAGGTTTGACCTTTTTCCTCTTTAGTTTTATACTTTGACCATAGTTCTACTGCACCATTAGGTAAGCTTTAGGTTGGGCTGCGTTAACCACTTGGTTCCCTGCCTATCGTCAAATGACGGCGGCATGGTGAACCTGAATATCCAAGATGCAGTCAATTGACGGCATCGTGTTCTCCGGCCACTGGGCACCCGGCGCGCCCCCGAGATGCCGATGTGCGTGCCTGGCGGTCGCGATGTCCGCCAGGTACCCGCCGATCGGCAGTTTTAGAGCAGGGACGTGGAGCTCTGTGTGTAAACACAGAGCTCTACATCCTGTCAGGGAGAGGTGACAGATGCTGTGTCCCTTGTACATAGGGAGACAGCATCGGTCACCTCCCCCAGTCACCCCCTCCCCCCACACAGTTAGAACACACCCAGGACTCACATTTAACCCCTTCCTCACCCCCTAGTGTTAACCCCTTCACTGCCAGTTACATTTATACAGTAATTAGTGCGTTTTTATAGCACTGATCGCTGTATTAATGTGAATGGTCCCAAAAATGTGTCAAAAGTGTCCGATGTGTCCGTCGCAATATCACAGTCCTGCCAAAATTCGCAAATTGCCGTATTACTAGTAAAAAAAATAAAAAATTGTCAGAATTCTATCCCCTATTTTGTAGCCCCTATAACCTTTGCGCAAACCAATTACTTTACGCTTATTGCAATTTTTTTTATTTTTTTTTACCAAAAATATGTAGAATACATATCGGCCTAAACTGAGAAAAAAAAGATATTTTTTTTCAAAAAAAAATTATATTTATTATAGCAAAAAGTAAAATATATTGTGTTTTTTTTTTCAAAATGTTCACTTTTTTGTTTATAGGACAAAAAATAAAAAACGGTCCCGAGTAGACAGAATAGAGGAGATGGAAATGCTTATCCACCAAGCCAAGGATACCCAAGACAAATACAGATACACATGGGCCTGCTGGACCCACTATAGGACTTCCATGAACTATCTGTGCCCCTCCACAAGCCGAGTAGACCCGACTCTCCCCCCCTAGTAGCTGGCACCGCCGGACCCTGGTCTGTCCCCATGCTAAGTGGCCTCTTCCCATTCCCTGGACAACACCAGTCAGCTCTATCGCCTCTGGAGACACCTGTTCCCTCCCGCCCACAGGTTGTTCCCTTTAGGGGTGGGCGGTTGTAGGGTAGCTCCCCGTTGGTCAAAGCCTACATCAACTGCACAAGGCAGCCCTCGTGCACTTCCCCATATAGGTCGATACACTTATGATACTCCCATTACCTCACCGACAGGGGTCCCCTATGACAGGGTCCGGGAGGATGGATGCCATATATCTGCTAGGTTCATAAGTCCCACTTGGCGTGCATAACGCCCACTGACCCCATCCCCCGACGTAATTGGTTTGTTTTTGCATAATGTGTTAGGACTGCGCCCAGTCTTTCTTTCTTGCACGCAATCTTTTAGTTTGTACCTTTAAAATTGACTTTGTGCAGGGCAAAAAGAAAAGGAGCCCCCAGATTTTGTGACACCCTCCAGCTGCCATTCCTGTTATTGCTGATGTTTACGTTACAATGTACTTACTACTTTTTGTGCAACAGCGGCTGCGACCGCGATTCGACTGTTATTTCTAATGTGTTTGCTGCACTGCATTGCTTGTACCGCTAATATGCATATCAATAAAAAAAAATTAAAAAAAAAAAAAAACAAAAAAAACGCAGAGATAATCAAATACCACCAAAAGAAATCTCTATTTGTGGGGAAAAAAAGGACCCCAATTTTGTTTGGGAGCCACGTCGCACGACCACGCAATTTTAATTTAAAGTGACGCAGTGCTGAAAGCTGAAATTTCGCCTGGGCAGGAAGGGGGTATATGTGCCCAGTAAGCAAGTGGTTAAAGCAGTTGTAAAGGATTTTTTTTTAACCTTAATGCAATCTATGCATTAAGGTGAAAAAACATCTGACGTTGCCCCCCCCCCCCGATCCCCTGTTACCTTACCACTCGAAAGTCCCACGCTCGGTCCCGAGATCCTCTTCGCCACTCAGCCTGGGCGCTGATTTGCTAGAGCGGATGGATTGAGAGCAGCGCAGCCATTGGCTGGCACTGCTGTCAATCACATCCAGTGACGCAGTGCGTCGAGGGGCGGGGCTGAGTGATACAGTGAGCGGCTTTGGCCGCTCGCTGTATCACGAGAGCGCGGCCGCAAAGACTCACCACCATGCAACCTCTCTCGCATGAATGTGATGAGTTCTTGTGGGGAGAACCAGAGACAGCCGCCGAGGGACCCCAGAAGACGTGGATCAGGGCCACTCTGTGCAAAACAAATTGCACAGTGGAGGTAAGTATAACATGTTTGTTATTTTAAAGGACATTTTTTCCCTTTATTAACCCTTTACAGCAAAGCAGCTGTTGTGTTATATTTATAGAAGTTTTGCCTGAAGTAATTTTCTGTATTAACCACTTAACCCCCGGACCATATTGCTGGTCAAAGACCAGGCCACTTTTTGCAATTTGGCACTGCGTCGCTTTAACTGACAATTGCGCAGTCGTGCGACCTTTTTCCCCCCACAAATAGAGCTTTCTTTTGGTGGTATTTGAGCACCTTATTTTTTTTGCGCTATAAACAAAAATAGACCGACAATTTTGAAAAAAATATAATATTTTTTACTTTTTGCTGTAATAAATATCCCTCAAAAATATATTTTCCTCAGTTTAGGCCGATACGTATTCGTCTACATATTTTTCATGAAAAAAATCGCAATAAGCGTTTATTGATTGGTTTGCACAAAAGTTATAGGCTTATAGTGTTTTTAAAATAGGGGATAGTTTTATGGCATTTTTCTTAATATTTTTTTTTTACTAGTAATGGCGGTGATCAGCGATTTTTATCAGTACTGCGACATTATGGCGGACACTTCAGACACTTTTGACACATTTTTGGGACCATTGGCATTTTTATAGCGATCAGTGCTAAAAAAATGCATTAATTACTATAAAAATGGCAGTGAAGGGGTTAACACTATGGGGCGAGGAAGTGGTTAAGCATGTTCCCTGGATGTGTTCTAACTGAAGAGGGGGGTAGACTGACATGGGGAAATGACAAATCGCTGTTCATACATTGTATGAACAGACTATAGGTCATTTCCCCACCCTGACAGGACCGGGAGCTGTGTGTTTACACACACAGCTCCTGGTTCTCGCTCTGTAACGAGCGATCACGGGTGCCCAGTGGTGATCACGTCTGCCGGGCACGCGTGTCGGCGTCAGGGGCTACGTGATCTCACCCAGCAGAGCCAACCTGCCGCCGTATAACTGTGGCGGCTGGTCGGCAAGCAGCTAAAACCTTGATTGTGGTTTGCCCACATTAAAGTTTACGTGCATGTAAAGGCAGGTGTCCCAACACTTTTGGTAATATAGTGTAGCTCAAAACAGTACCTTAAAGAGGAAAGTTGGTTGTACCATAGCATGTTGAAGGGTAATAGGGAAAGTATTTTACAGTTTTCCCATGAATGTTAGTAACAGCTTACAATACCATTTTTACTGTCTTGCATGATCAATCTACTTTGATCTACGGAATACTGAGTATTTAAATGTCAGACAAAATTCATCTGGCCACCTGGTGTTTGAAGCTTACAGGTGTCAAACAATGATATGCTCACTTGGAACACTGTATATAACTTGTATTTTGTGAAGATGTGTGCGCCTTTATAGATGTGAAAATTATATTACATTTTTCAAGCTAAACATGTCACAGCTGATGATGATGAACTGTACATTATAAATGTGGAGTAAATGCATCCATTTAAAGATTTTAATTAATAATGCTGACATAACATTAAGCCATAAACCCATCTACAATGATGTATACTCTATTATTATCTCATTAATACAGGTCTATTATCATGCTCATATTTGAAAGCTGTACTAAACCCTGAACATCATATGCGAAGCTCAAGAGAATTAGTCTTTCATTTATTACTTCAAGAACCTTAAATAAGCTTGAAACTGTGCATTTACTTAAATGAGAATTAACTTTCTAGATTTTCTAGCTGAAAACATGCAAACTTTTTTTTCTACTATTTGTAATGTCTCTGCCCTTTACATAGGGCCTGCAAGTGGGAATGTTAATATCAGATACAATTTAAAATATTTTCAGTATTTATTTTGAAATTTTGCTTAAAAAATAAAATATATACACAAGTTGTTATAGATTTTGGGCCAGATTCAGAAAGAATTAGATTCCCGCAGAGTATCAGAGATACTCTACGCCGCCGTACTTTACCTGGCTCTAGGAGGAATTCAGAGAGATTTTGGCCCGTAAGGTACGGCGGCGTAGTGTATTTCTCCCGGCGGAATCAAACTACGCGATTAGGGGGCGTGAGGCATTTAAATTAAGCGCGTCCCCGCGGCGATCGAACTGCGCATGCTCCGTTCAGAAATTTCCCGCCGTGCATTGCGCAAAATCACGTCGTTACGTCCCTTTTTTTTTTGAGTAGCGTCGTTTACGGACATTCCTATTCCCGGACGACTTACACAAAAAAAAAAAAAAATTTGAAAGTCGACGTGGGAACGACGGCCATACTTAACATGGGCCGCGTAACGTTAGACCAGCTAATAGTTGGTTTAACTTTACGTAGCGAAAAAATGACGTACGCGATTGCGAACGGCGCTCGTAACTTCGTGGATCGCCGTAAAAAGCTCATTTGCATACCCCGACGCTGAAAACTACGCAAACTCCAACCAGCGGCCGCAAAAAGATTGCAGCGTAGATCCGAAGGCGTACAAAGACGTAAGCCTGTCAGATCGAAGCCCAACGCCGCTGTATCATGGTTTGAGGATTCAAACTAGTGATATGGCGCGCGTAATTTGAAAGTACTCCTGTCTAACACCAGTTAGACAGGCGTAATGGCTCTCTGAATCTGGCCCTTTGTTTTCATTAAGATTTCTTTCTAAGATGGCAAGAAAAAAAAAAAAATCAAATATTGTTCCCTTCCAACCTGGAGGCATTATGTCCACAGAATTCCAATATTTTGCTGGTGCGATTGGCTCATTCCTTTTCAAAGAAGTTTGCTCTCAGTTAAAAGTCATACATCAGGCATCCCTTGAAATGGAGGGTTTACATTTTTGATAAAATACTTTTGAAGGCTCAGCCTCAGAGGGACACATAGTGTATACTGCAGCTTTCCTCATTACAGAACTGAGATTGCGTCAGATGAATGATTAAAGGCAGATCCTTCCATTCAGAAATCAGTTTGAGAAAGGGTATGATGAAACAAATATCAATCTCTTTAGAGCAGAATTCACAAATCAAGTTAGCTAATATCCTTGACATGCATTTCGTTTACCTATAAGGTATAATCCATTGCTACATCTTGCCATAAGTTCTACCTGATTCTGTATAAAGAAAGCTACCAGTTCTTTACTGGTTAATTAGTACCAGTGTGTACTGATAAATTGTGGTGAAGCTCCCAGTGTGTGACTGTAAAATCAAGTATGACTCTAGGTTACCCAGTTAGTCCATGATTTAAATACCATATTTGCCAGTGTATAAGACGACTGGGCGTATAAGACGACCCCCTAATTTCCCAGCTAAAATGTTGGTTTTGGGATATACTCAGTGTATAAGACGACCCCTCACTGTGCCATTATACATGCCTCACTGTGACATTATACATGCCTCACTGTGCCATCATACATGCCTCACTGTGCCATCATACATGCCTCACTGTGCCATCTATACATGCCTCACTGTGCCATCTATACATGCCTCACTGTGCCATCTATACATGCCTCACTGTGCCATCTATACATGCCTCACTGTGCCATCTATACATGCCTCACTGTGCCATCTATACATGCCTCACTGTGCCATCTATACATGCCTCACTGTGCCATCTATACATGCCTCACTGTGCCATTCCATTCCCTGCCTCGATGATCTCCCTACCTTCTGCTGTTTGCAGAGTATGTCAGACAGCGGCCATCCATTTTTCAAAAGCCGCGCCTCCTCCTCAGGCTGTTCCGTGATAGGCGGAACACTAATTTTCCCAGCAGAGCCTCTGTTCAGTGTTCCGCCTATCACGGATGTCCTCTCGTCTGAAGGTTGAAAATGTGAAGGCATCCGTGATAGGCTGAACACTGAACAAAGGCTCTGCTGGGAAAATTAGTGTTCTGCCTATCATGGAACAGTCAGAGGAGGAGGCAGACAGACCAGTTCCGGCGTATAAGATGACCCCCAACTTTTGGGGCATGATTTTAGATGCAAAAAGTCATCTTAGACGCCGGAAAATATGGTACCCATTTAATCTAGTACTGTATGCCTATTATGAGAACACAAGTCCATGCTGGTATTCAAATGGCTTTTACAGTTTTTGACAGTTTTTTATATATTTTTTTATTGCCTTTTGTAGCGTATAAAAGTATTTAATACTTAACCCCCAACTTACACTGATAAAGCCCATAGGATATATGGAAACAAATTGTATATCTCCTTATGTGTTATGAACTACATATTTATCATTATCGATTTAAAGTTCACCTATTCCAGAAAATGCCCTATGGCCTAGACAATCAACTGTGCAGTTTTGTAAAATATTCATTATTTTTATTGTCATATCCGTAAGCCATTCCCCTGGCAAACTGGCTTGAAGTTACCGACGGCTACGGTAAGCGGCGGAGGGTGTGGGAGAGCGACGGGAGGGGGGGCCCTCTCCCGCCACCGATAATGACAGGACCGCCCACTGAAGAGATGGATATCTCGGTTGTGGCAGCAGCTGCTGCCGTTACCGAGATATCCATCTTTAAAGTGCCGACGTATAACGACGGTGGGCGGTCGGTAACTAGTTAATATCATCAAGTTCCAATATTAACAGAATGTTTAGCACATTATGATATTGCATTGCAGGTGGAAGTTTTATTTTTCCTTCTCACAGAGTTTACTACCGCTTTCACTCTAATGCCGCGTACACACGATCATTTTTCGGCTTGTAAAAAGCAACGTTTTTCAGCCTCTTGAAAAAACGAAGTTTTTTTCCAACTTCATCATTAAGACGACGTTGCGCACACACGATCGTTAAAAAAAATGCTCTAGCAAAGCGTGGTGACGTTCAACGCGTACGACGGCACTATAAAGGGGAAGTTCCATGCGGATGACGCCACCCTTTGGGCTGATTTAGCTGATTTTGTGTTAGTAAAAGACGATTTGTGCTTTTCTGTCTGTTACAGCTTGATGAATGTGCTTACTCCATTATAAATGGTAGTTTTACCAGAATGAGCGCTCCCATCCCAAACTTGCTTCTGAGCATGTGCATGTTTTTTAACGTCGTTTAAGCCCACAACCCGAAAAACGACATTGTTTAAAACGTCGTTAAAAAATGCAGCATGTTCGATTTTTCTTTTTTCGTTTTTCAGAACCCGAAAAATAATGTGATCATTTTAAATGTCTTTTTTTTTTAAATATCGTTTTTTATATGCTGAAAAATGATCGTGTGTACGCGGCATTAGTTTCTGCCTCTTACTCAGCTAATGTGATCCCAGTGCTGACAGAGAAGGGGAGGTTCACACAAAGGTACTGTGCAGGCGCTGATGACATCATTAGTTGTTAGGATGCCAGCAGCTATATGGCTGTAATGGTGCACAAAAAAAAACTGTGGCTTTGTGTAACTAAAAGGCAGGCTTGATCCATCCGCTGTCTTGTATGACATTTTTGGGCAACTTTTAGGATTTTTGAAAAGGCACCCCCTGAAGAAACCTGAAGGCACTCTGGTTAATAAAGGCTGCTTTAGGATAATACTGTTGATAAAATAGGTAAATCATTTTAATAACGGTGATGACATTTATTTTTTTAGCACGTATTGGTCTTCTACTAATACTGCATTTCGATTTAGGAAGATACTTTGATTGAACTTGTTCTAAACTCAGAACACTCTTCATCTCAGTTCCCCATAAAACAGTGTATTACTTTTTCAGCAAGCTTGAAAAAAAAAAGAGAAAAATTCACGCTTCACTTGCTGCCAAAGGCATAACATTGGGAATATCCTTATATGAAATAACCTCTGCTTGCATTTTTGAGAATCAGAGATAGAGAGCAATTTCACACCCTATGAGTTTTACATAATAATTTGGCTACCATATAGATACATTAAAGGTGATATGGAAGCTAAAGCCTTATAAAAGATGTCAAATACACTCACTCCAACCCAAGTCACAGTTCAGAACCTAGATCGGTTTCAGGTGTCTGATTTAGGAACTTATTGATGCATGACATTTCAGAACAGCGGCGATGCCACTGAAGACTCCATTACATTTAAATTGAGATGGGGAATAGCACATCTATGGGAAAGATTATTTAAACTGAAGAGTGAGTGATAGGTGTCTGGTCACTGATTTCTAGGAGTATGATAGGCAGCTTAGATGAATAATACATTAATGGCAAAAGACAGAAGCAACTCAACTTGCTATGGCAGGGATAGCATAGAGAAAGGAAGTACCTGTGTGCTCCATTTTCTTATTGTTTCCCACATTCTCTGGGTCATTTATAATGGAAAGGCGCTGGGAAAAAAAAATATTTCCAGAAGGTGCATGCATGCCTGCCAGAATTCTCAGCTTCATTTCTCAAGGACTTCTATTCATCCACATTTTCAGAACTTCTGTTCATGACAATGAGAGTGTTAAAGGAAAACTGTTTTGAGGAAAATACAGGAGCTGTCATTCCAAGAATATTAATTGCCTGACATTCTTTGTATTTAACACTTGCTAAGTCACTAACCTGAACAAGCATTAAGATAAGTTAAAGCATACTTTCTCCAAGTCAGTACCTCACAATGTACAGCATTTTCAGAATTCAGCAATAAGGAGGATTTGTAATGGTTTGTACATACTGTATGTGCTGTCATTATTTAGAATAAACTGAATAACACAATTTTTATTTTTTTAAGATTTTTTTTTGTCAGGTACAAATGTTCATTGTGGCAATCTTGTACTGGCAAATTCAGTGTAAATACAGCTAAAGGTATGAAAAATGGTCCTAGAGGCTAATAATCCACAAACATTAAACTCTTCCTATAGTATCTGCCATTGACAAATCTCTTAACTTTCCTCTTTATTTATACAATGCATATACGCTATAGAGGGGTGTAACAGGAAGGATGAGAAGTAATTTAATTTGGGGCCCTTGTGTATGTACAGTATACTATTTTTGATGTTGTGTTACATATGTGGATTCTACATTTTTTTTTTTTTTTACATGAGTTTAAAATTTATTAGAAATAAAAGCAAAAAACAATGTATAGAAAGGACTTCCGGAGCCGTATCACAGGGGAAAATGGACTGGATTAACTTGTATCCATACGGGCATTGTAGGCATCAAGCTGTGCATCCAGCTCCTCTGCCGATAACTGCTGCTTTGTGTTTCTTCCTGCACCCCGTCCACGCCCGCGATTTCCTCTGCCACCTCCTCCTCCTCTCCTGTTGCCACCACCAGAACTAAAGCCAATAGCGCCTCGTGGCCTCGTCAATGCACCCCTAGGGGATGTTTGTATAGGTCTCCTCTGTGATTCGATCTGTGATGTGACCAACTGGATGTTCATGGAGCGCCCGTCAAGTGGTACCCCATTATACTGCTTCATTGCCTTTAGTGCATCGGCTTTTCTTTCAAAGTGCACATCAGCCGTTCCCAAGCTCCTGCCGGACCTGTCGTAGTGTACAGCTGCTTTCTTTAGTGTACCGAATTCTGCAAACAGTTCCTGAATATCTGCATCTGAAACCCCAAAGTCCAGATTGGACACAAGTAGTTTTCCTCCGGTCTCCACTCCAGCGCCACCCCCGAATCCGCTGTCGAACAGGTCATGCTGCCACTTGTCTGGAAGCTGCTTGGGTCTGCTGTATGGGGTCGGCCGGTTCCTCGCTCCTCGGCTCAGCATAGGCCTCGTCCTTAGCGGGCCTTGTTGTCCTCCTCCGCCGCCGCCACCCGCTCCTCCTCCTCCGCCACCTCGGCCGCCTCCGAGCACGCGGCCTACTCCGGCTCCCCCGCGGGCGCCTCGTCCTCCCCGGCCCCCTCGGCCCGCCGGCCTCTGGGTCCGGTTCATCTTGATGATATCATCCAGGGACATGTCCATTTTGTCCCCCATGACGGCTTCGGGAGTCCGGTAATCACGTGTCCGGGCGCGGCTTCCGTTCTAACAATACAACGACCAGACACAGCCGCGCTTATATAGCTCCGCCCTCAGAACAAGCCGCGGGCGCGACCGGATTCTACATTTTCTATAAGGCTTCGTGTACACTAGCAGCTCCTGTCAACTCTTAAACTTTCAGAGCTTTTGGCATTTTTTTACCAATCTTCTAAACTCAACTCCATAGGGGGTATCCTAGGTGGTCACTAGAGAGAGCATATGCCATAGCCTGGAACAAATAAATTAAGGATTTATTATCTCAACCAAGAAGTTTATGTACCAAAAAATATAAAAAAGAATTTGGTGGATAAGCATCCTTCTTTGGTATTAGGCTATAGTTTAGAATTCAAACAAATCAAACACATTGTTAACAAATATTTGTCTACACTGATAAAAATGATTCCGTTGGCTTGTAATATTAACATAACATTTTTTCAAATTTTTACATAAAAATAAATGTAAATTAATTGACTTTGATCTTTTAAGTACCTTACTTAATTTTCATCACAGTTCTTAAAACGCACCTTTTACATTTACTAAAATAATGTATAACATTAAATATTCTAGACAAAACTTTTAAGGTATTTGCATTTTCATATTCTATTTGAGTTACAGTTTCTTAAAAAAAAAAAATATTTTAATTTGACTGAAATTGCGGGATGTATGCCAAACGTGCAACTGCACAAGTTTAGTTTTGATGCTGTATATTTGAAAGAGTTTGACGTCTTTTGGAACTTTGTAAGCCTGCACAAGGCAGTTCCCATACATTTGAGCCCCATCGGGACAAAAGAGCGCCACCAGTGACAAGGATTTTTCCAAATGACTACAAAGCCATCCCAAAAAAAGACATAGCAATTGTGGTGGGAACAATTATCAACTCCAGACTCCCAAAGTACCAAATCACTTGTCTGCAAGTCATTCAAAATACGGCCACTCGACTTGTACTGGGAAAAAAACATGGGAATCAATCTCACCTTCAATGAGATCCCTTCATTGGTTGCCAGTAAAAGACAGAATCACTTTCAAGGCACTCTGTCTATTGCATAAGTGTATTCTGGGAAATGCCCCCCAATATCAATGCGAAAAACTAAAAGCTCACAACACCAAACGCATTCTGCGATCCATCAACCAAAATCTACTCCAGATACCCAAAGCCAGATACAAGTCCAAAGGAGAACGAAGATTTGTGGTCCAAGGAGCCAGACTATGGAACGCTTTACCACCCAGCATCCAGTTGGAGGTGAATAACCTGGCCTTCAGGAGAAAGATCAAAACCCATCTCTTCTGAGGGCCCAGGGAATAGATACCAAGCGCCCAGAGGCGATTCAGTTCGCATTTATTGCGCTATATAAGTTTCTCACTCACTCACTCACTCAATGGCATTAAAAGGTAAGAATAAACATTAAACAAATTATTGTTCACATGCTTTAAATGTTGCTTAACATACCATCCAAATTTTGTATTGTATTTGCAGATTAATATATTTATAATAAATGGACATATGTCCATTTATACACCTATTTAGACAAGTTTGTGCTTACTGCATTCTACAGAATGCAACCAAGATGCAGGGTGAGGGACTGCCAGCTGTTAAGCTTAAAATCAATGTTGTGCCACAAAAATGAATGTTTCCGCCAGTTTGGTTTTTGAGATATTGGAATACAAATTCAGATTATGTATCATTAAGCCCCGCCAACGTTGCTATTTATTTATTTATGTTATTAAAATTTAAAAACAAAGATAGCATTCGTTTGCACTGCATCTGTGGCAATTTGTGCTGCACAAATGAATGTATGTGCTGGTTTGGTTTCAGAGATATTGCGCATTACAGTTGATGAAACCTCTCTCACATTGCACCACATGTTAATACATTTTAAAAATAATTATACAAATTTGTTTGTGCTGATTTGTACCACAAAAAATTGTTCGGTTTTTGAGATATTGGACATTCAACGTTAGGCCGCGTACACATGATCGAATTTATCTGCTGAAACCGGTCCGACGGACCGTTTCAGCAGACAAATTTGATCGTGTGTATGGGCGAGCAGACAGGTTTTTTCAGCAGACAAATTTTAAAGCATGCTTTAAAATCTGTCTGCTTGAAACCCATCCGTCCGACATGTCCGCTGGTTAGTACACTAACCAGCGGACATATCTGTCCGCACATGCATCGAATGGATTCGACGTATGCGTAGAAGTATTTTACTTCCTAGTTCGGTGACATGGCGGCGTCAACATCACCGCCACATCACTGCGCTGTCTGCCGGTGGGGATTTTGGTTTGATCGTGTGTACACGATCAAACCAATATATCCCAGGAGACAAATCCGATCAAAACGGTCTGTCAGACCGACTTGATCGGATTTGTTTAGTGGTGTGTACGCGGCCTGCACTATGTTATTACATTTCAAAAACAAATATACCATATCATTGATGCATTGGCAGGAAAAGAAAACAGATTGGTATAGTGCATTTTTTTTAGATCTTTTTAGAACTAGATGTGGGGAACTTATCTTCAAAAGTTCACACTAACCGCTTGCCGTCCAGCCACCGTCATTATACTGCGGCAGGTTGGCTCTCCTTGCGAAAACCGCCATAGGTTTACATTGGTCTTTTCACAGGAGATAGCAAGCACATGCCTGCCACGGGAGCATGCCCACGGGTCCATTGGACTCTAGGTCCACCGGTGACCCACGATCATGGCATACAGAGGCAAAACGTGGATCTGCCTATGTAAACAAGGTAAATTTGTTTTGCGAAATGACATGTCAGAGATCTTCTGTTCCCAGTGATCAGAAACAGCTACTCCTGTAATGTGCCTGGTAGCCTATCCCCCTAAAGTTAGAACACTCCCAGGGAACACACTTAACCCCTTGATCGGCCCCTAGTGTTAACCCCTTCCCTGCCAGTGTCATTTATACATTGATCAGTGCATTTTTATAGCACTGATCAATGAAATAATTTCACTGGTCCCCAAAAAGTGTAATTTGGGGTCAGATTTGACTGCCACAATGTTTCAGTCCCGTTAAAAATCGCAGATCACTGCCATTAAAAGCAGAAACAATAAAAAATAAATAGTCCCTAAATCTATCCCATAGTTTGAATGCTCAATAACTTTTGCTCAAACCAATCAATGTACGCCTATTGTGATTTTTTTTTTTTACCAAGAATATGTAGAAGAATATATATCAGCCTAAACTGATGAATGTATTTTATTTTTTATTTTTTAGGATCTGTAGCTGAAAGTTTTATAAAATGGTCAGTATATTGGTAGCGGCAGACCCAAGGTGTCCAGTGTCCACTGATCGCTCACCACTTCAGGCATGCATACAAGCACTTGGGGGCCATACAAACTACTAAGGACCATTTTGAGTTGTTGCAAAGTGTTTTTCACTTTGATTTTCAGGGTGTCTTTGAATTCAGCCCTTTGTAGGTGGATAATTCTAATTTCCATCACATCATGTGCCATCCTTCCATTCCTAACACATTACCCAGTCCATATCAGTATAGATATCCAGCATGAGATTTTGCCTGTTGAGATCTGATATGTTTTTAAAGTGTTCCTTTAATTTTTTTGAGCAGTGTATATACAATTTAGTCATTAGGGTTGTGTACATTATCACTGTGTGATCTTTATCAATAGTGACATACACTTGCAGGTGCAAGTATATGCATCTATATAGTGTAACAAAGGTGTGATTGTTATAGTGTTTTTTCTCTTGTCTGTTGGGATAGTCATCCACAGCAGGAAGAGAAATGTCTCTACATTTTGTATTATATAAAGGAGGACTTTGTTCAAAGTTTCTTTCCTTTATTTTATTATATGTACCGTATATTGATTTTAATATATCGGTTGTAGATTTTTGTGTTTTTTGTTGGTTTTGCTGCAGAAACCTCAGATAAAGGGTTACTTGGCATAATCAATTAACTGGTTGATTTCAGAGTATTTGCTATATAAGGGTTATGTAAATAATGGTAACAAAGATGAATCCGCCCAAATAGTGATAATCAAATTTGCAAAAGAGTGAAACAGCTACTTTAAAAAAAATGTGAAAAATATTCTAAAACCCTAAAATTAGTGTAATAAAATATAAGCAGCGCTGTAAACAATGTAAGATGAAATATCACTTAAATCTTCAAATGTAGCACTCACATGAATCTCAAAAAATAGAGCAATACACTTCACAGCAAACACTTATCAGAGTGTATTGGTCGCGGCAGACCCAAGGTGTCCACTAATCGCTCACCACTTCCCGGATGTTCCTTCCTGTATCTCCGCTTCCTTGATCGGCCTTGATACGTCACACGTTCACTTCAGATGGTTGCCGCACAGCCACGGCGCGACATGTTTAGTCATAAAAGACTGAGGCCCCATACACACGAGCAGACAGATTTGTTCAAATCGGTCGGGCAGACCGATTTGAACAAATCTGTCTGCTGGGGACGTATTGGTTTGATCGTGTACACGGGATCAAACCAAAATCCCCGCCGGCAGATGGCGCGGTGACCTGGCGGTGACGTTGACGCCGACACGTCACCGCACCAGGAAGTAAATCACTTCCGCGCATGCGTCGAATCCATTCGACGCGTGTGCGAGAAGACATGTCTGCTGGTTAGCGTACTAACCAGCAGACATGTCGGGCGGACGGTTTCCCAGCCGACAGATTTGAAAGCATGCTTTCAAATCTGTCGGCTGGCCAAATCCGTCTGCTCGCCCGTACACACGATCGAATCTGTCTGCTGGGACGGTCTGGCAGACTGTTTCCAGCAGACAGATTTGGTCGTGTGTACGCGGCCTTAGTCATGGGATTGATCACGCAGAGATCCAGGAAGGAACAGCTGGGAGGTGGTGAGCGATCAGTGGACACCTTGAGTCCGCCACGACCCAAATACTCGGTTTTCGGTTCATCTCTGAACGAGTGTTTGCTGTGCAGTGTATTGCTCTAATTTTTGAGATTCATGTGAGTGCTATATTTGAAGATTTAAGTGTAGTATTAAACTGATTTTATGGTATCACACTATTTTGAGCTCCTCTTTTATTTACATGCAGAGCTTTCTGGCAGTGAATTGGCTAGAACTGGGATTAACTGCTATACCTACCAGTGAAGTCTTTTTGTACATGTTTACATGTCGAACACGAGAGTGTAAGGCAATTTGAGTTGGTAAGTTTTGCATCTGATGGGAGAGGATTCACTGACAACGGGTGTGGTGGAAGTTTGGAAGCTATTATCATTATTTTTTCACAAACCTACTTGATGTGATATATGGACTTATATTTAATCAATATTTATATAAGGGTTATTGTCATGTCCCGGGGTGTATTCGAACCTGGGTCTTCCTGGTCTTAAACCATAGCCTTACCTGATGTGCCACAGAAGAGATCTAGGCCTTGGGAATATCCTTATTGTGTTCAACACACACCTCGGACTCACTAGCTCCACCTGCTGCCAGCTGTGGACAATTCTCATTCTGGACAGCCTTTAAATAGGAAGTGAGGTCATCACTCAGCGCCCGTTTATTTGGATTACTTCCTGGGTGTTTTGTCTTCAGTGATCTGCATTGTATTGAACTCCTGCCTGATATCCCGACTATTCTACAGCCTGCTGATTTTGTACTTTACCGCCAGATCGTGTATGACCTTTGCCTGCCTGACCCTTCTCCGGAATCCGATTGTGAACTATTTGCCTGATCCGTTGCCAACCGTATCTGCCTGACGACTCTTTGCCTGGATCTCCAGCATACCTGTTCCACTTCAGGACACTACCTTTTACAGGTACCTAACATAATAAACGGGCCACAATGGCAGTGGACCCTGCTGAGATTGTTAAGGCGATTACACGTCAGGGACAACTGATCGGAGCGCATGAACAGCATCTTTCTTCCCTGGACGCCAAGTTAGATGAACTTTGCACTATGCTTAAATCTTGTTTGCCTGGTTCCTCTGCAACGGTCCAGATGCCGGATCCTACTTCTGCTACGGTCCAACCCGCCTCTTCTGTACCACCAAAACTTCCCTTGCCTGACAAGTTTGGTGGTGATACTGAGGACTGCAGAGGCTTTTTAAATGTTTGCCGTTTGCATTTCCGCAACAACCCTGTGACTTTTAGCACTTCATCTACCAAAGTGACTTTTGTAATTTCCTTGTTAAAGAGGAAGGCCCTGGCCTGGGTCTCTCCTTATTTGGAACGAAACGATCCTATACTTCAAGATGCTGAGAAATTTCTGGCTTCTCTCCAGACTGTATTTGACAAGCCAGATAGAGCATCTGCAGCTGAGTACTCCCTCTTGGACATACAACAAGGCACCAGATCTGTGGCACAGTATGCTATTGAGTTCCGTACCCTTGCTGCTGAGACTCATTGGGACTCAAGGGCATTACGTGCAGCCTTCCGAAAAGGTCTCACAGATCGCATCAAGGATGAATTAGTCTATAAGGATCTCCCAGAAGACCTTGAGAAATTCATAGAGCTGTGTGTTCGTCTGGATGTTCGGTACCATGAAAGGTGCCAAGAGAGACTTAGAACCCGCAAGTTTCCTAAGCCAGTTTACCGTTTGGCCCCTAACTTCCAAGCACCACCTCAGCCAGAACCTGAAACCTCTGTTGAACCCCAGGCACCTGTGGAACCCATGGATGTGAGCCGTCTCCACCTAACTGAGTCAGAGAAACAAAGGAGGCGTTCATTGGGCCTATGCCTGTACTGTGGACTTAAAGGACATTTAGTATCTGTCTGCCCTTCCCGTCCAGTAAAAGGCAGGGTCTAACCAGTGTTGGAGGAGCTGGCTTAGACCTTACAGGTAGATCCTCCAAGACCAAGATTACTGTTCCGGCTACTATCCATTTACCTTCTAAGCTTGTTTTCTGCTAGGCTTTTGTGGATTCTGGAGCTGCTGGCATATTCTTGGACTACAATTTTGCAAGAAAGAACAACATCCCGTTTGTTCCAAAGTCTAGACCCCTGAATATTACCACCCTGAATGGACAGCCCTTGGGAGATGGCATTGTGAAATTCGAGACTACGACAATCACCCTTCAGGTAGGCCTCCTCCACAAAGAGGAAGTTGTCTTGTCTCTCATTGATTCTCCGCTTCTGCCTATCATCCTTGGTTACCCATGGTTGCAACTTCACAACCCTTCTTTTGATTGGGAAAAGGGAGAACTAACCTCCTGGGGATCGTGCTGTCGCCCTAATTGTTTGTCTCAACCCAAAAGACTTTCTGCTTGCATGTTGGCTCCTGTGACTATTCCACCTACCTTGCCTCGTGAATACCATGACTTTGCAGATGTATTTTGCAAGCAAAAGGCAGAGGTGTTACCTCCACATCGTCCTTTTGACTGTACAATTAAATTGATTCCCGGAGCACCTCTTCCCAAAGGAAAGACCTACCCCTTGTCTCTGCCTGAACAAAAGTCTATGGAGGAATACGTAAGAGACAACTTGGAAAGAGGTTTTATCCGACCCTCTTCTTCTCCAGTAGGAGCAGGTTTTTTCTTCGTTGAAAAGAAAGATGGGGGCCTTCGACCATGCATAGACTATCGGGGGTTAAATCAAATCACCGTAAAGGACTCCTACCCTTTGCCTCTCATTCTTGAACTGTTTGATGTACTTAAGGGGGCTGTCATCTTCTCCAAGCTAGACCTACGAGGGGCATATAACCTGATTCGAATTAAAGAGGGGGACGAGTGGAAGACAGCATTCAACACTCGTAATGGACACTTTGAATATTTGGTCATGCCATTTGGGTTGTGTAACGCACCTGCTGTCTTTCAACGTTTCATGAATGAAATTTTCCATGATTTCAGCAACCGCTTTGTGATCATCTACTTGGACGACATTTTAATCTTTTCCAAGACTCATCTAGAGCACATCTCGCATGTGAAACAGGTATTACAACGACTTAGAGAAAACCATCTTTATGCAAAAATCGAAAAATGCAGTTTTCATCAAAGCTGTATTCCTTTCCTTGGGTACATCATAAGTGCTGACGGTTTCCAAATGGACCCTCAAGAACTTTCCGCTGTCTTGCAATGGCCCCAACCGACCACTTTAAGAGGACTCCAAAGCTTTTTAGGGTTTGCAAATTACTACAGACGCTTCATTAAAAGTTTTGCCTCCATTGCGGCACCCCTTACTGCCATGACTAAGAAGGGTACAAATTGTAAGGTGTGGTCTTCAGAAGCAAGATCGGCTTTCCAGCGATTAAAGGACACGTTCAGTAAAGCTCCCATTCTTCAGCATCCAAATCCTGATCTCCAGTACATTGTTGAGGTTGATGCCTCTGAGGTTGGAGCAGGTGCCGTACTCTCCCAGAGACAGCCAAAGTCTGGTAGAATCCATCCAGTAGCTTTTTTCTCTAGAAAGTTTTCTCCTGCAGAGATGAATTATGATGTTGGGAATCGAGAACTACTGGCCATCAAATTGGCATTGTCTGAATGGCGACACCTTCTGGAAGGGGCTCCCAAGCCTTTTACTATCCTCACTGACCATAAAAACCTACTGTATCTTCAGACTGCTAGACGTCTGAACTCACGTCAGGCTCGATGGGCTCTGTTTTTCTCCCGTTTTAATTTTGTCCTTTCTTATGTTCCAGGGCATAGAAACAAAAAAGCCGATGCTCTTTCCAGACAGTTCGCTACCTCTGAAGAAGATCAACCAGGCGAGCAGTATATAATCCCACCTCACAAAATTGTTGCGCAGATCTCCACGGCTCTTTCCCAACAGCTACAAGAATCCCAGAATCGTGTTCCCCAGGGCTTGAAGATACCACCAGGTCGCCTGTACGTAGCCCCTAGTCTCAGAAAACCTGTACTCCTCTGGGCACATAATGGCGTGTTATCCGGTCACCCTGGTGTCACCATCACTCTTAAGACCTTGCAACGTCATGTATGGTGGCCTCATATGAAAAAGGATGTTACTGACTATGTGGCTGCCTGCCCAACTTGTGCTGCTAATAAAGTACCCCGCACATTGCCAGCTGGACTGTTACATCCACTTCCGGCACCTCGCCAGCCTTGGACCCATTTGACCATGGACTTCATTGTAGACTTACCCAAGTCCGAGGGCATGACTGCTATATGGGTCACAGTGGATCGCTTTTCCAAAATGTCTCATTTTGTGCCGCTCCCGGGATTACCTACAGCGAAAGCACTGTCCACTCTTTTCCTTTCCCATATTGTAAAACATCATGGCATACCTACCAATGTCGTCTCAGACCGCGGATCCCAGTTCGTTTCCCGATTCTGGAGAGCGTTCTGCAAGAAACTGGGAGTAACGCTCTCGCTCTCTACTTCACATCACCCGCAAACTGATGGTCAAACCGAACGCATGAACCAGACCCTAGAAACCTATCTTCGACATTATGTCAATGCCTTACACTCCAACTGGTCTGAGTACTTGCCTTTAGCTGAGTTCGCCCTAAATTCCCGTTGGCACAGTGCTCTTCATACCACACCATTCTACGCAGCCCTAGGCTATCACCCTCAGACTTTTCCTCTACTTCAGCCTTCTTCTGGTGTACCAGCAGCAGATCAGCGGGTAAAGAATATTCTACTACATTGGAAGAAGATTCGTTCATTACTACAAAAGTCAGCAGGCAAGTACAGACTTTTTTCCAACAGACGAAGACGCCATATACCTCCATATGTGGTGGGGGACAGAGTTTGGCTATCAACCAAGTATGTGAGACTGAAACAACCTTCTACCAAATTGGGCCCTCGATTCATTGGTCCTTACAGGATCATTGCTCGAGTTGGGCCAGTTTCCTATCGCTTAAAATTACCTTCCTCTCTCCGGATACATCCTGTGTTTCACGTTTCCCTCCTCAAAAAAGCTATTTTCAACCGCTACTCCAGATCACAACAGCTACCTCCTCCTGTTCTTGTTGATGGACAAAGTGAGTTTGAAGTCTCCAAGATTCTTGATTCCAGAAGACATGGCCGTGGCCTTCGGTATCTGGTTCATTGGAAGGGATATCCTGTCACAGACCGCTCCTGGGTTCCAGCCAAAGATCTGCATGCCCCTTCTCTTATACGAGACTTCCATGCCTCGTTCCCCACTAAACCCTGCTAGGCCCCCGGAGGGGTCCATTGGGGAGGGGGCCCTGTCATGTCCCGGGGTGTATTCGAACCTGGGTCTTCCTGGTCTTAAACCATAGCCTTACCTGATGTGCCACAGAAGAGATCTAGGCCTTGGGAATATCCTTATTGTGTTCAACACACACCTCGGACTCACTAGCTCCACCTGCTGCCAGCTGTGGACAATTCTCATTCTGGACAGCCTTTAAATAGGAAGTGAGGTCATCACTCAGCGCCCGTTTATTTGGATTACTTCCTGGGTGTTTTGTCTTCAGTGATCTGCATTGTATTGAACTCCTGCCTGATATCCCGACTATTCTACAGCCTGCTGATTTTGTACTTTACCGCCAGATCGTGTATGACCTTTGCCTGCCTGACCCTTCTCCGGAATCCGATTGTGAACTATTTGCCTGATCCGTTGCCAACCGTATCTGCCTGACGACTCTTTGCCTGGATCTCCAGCATACCTGTTCCACTTCAGGACACTACCTTTTACAGGTACCTAACAGTTATATCTACCAGTGTTTGTTAGATTATGACTAAACGAATTCCAATTTGTGAAACGCATTATTCCCTGCCAGGTTTGCATTGATGTCATGATGTCTACAATGTTGTCTGATGATTTTTATCTTCAATAAAGTCTGAATATTCTATGCATGTGTGGCCAACCTAATTAAACAAAAGACATGTGATCTGTCATTTGCCTTTGAATTGTAAAACTGTATGTACAAAGTAATGCCCGATTCTACTTATCCGAACATTTGTTTCTTGTCACATGTTTTTTTGAACAACTTATTTTTATGTAACCCCTTCCATACTGGGCCATAATAAAATGACACCGGCAGGAACCCTTTCTCACTCCGGGTGGACATCATATGATGCCCTTTATTGCCGGCCCTCTAGGGGGCATGCAACGCTCACGACCCAAAGCACGCACCCGCAATTGCTGGCAATCACGGCAGGAGTGTGGATCTGTGTGTGTAAACACACAGATCCACCTCCTGTCAGCAGTGAGGAGACTGGTGTGTGTTCCCAGTACAGAGGAAAACAGATCAGTCTCCTCCCCTTGTGAGTCCCCTCCCCCTACAGTTAGAATCACACATTAGGGAACATATTAACACCTTCAGCTCCCCTAGTGTTAACCCCTTTCCTGCCAGTCACAGTTACACAATAATCAGTGCAGTTTCATAGCACTAATCGCTGTATAAATGTGACTGGTCCCAAAACATGTCAAAAGTGTCCGATGTCTCTGCTATAATGTCATGGTCACAATAAAAATCGCTGCCATTACTAGTAAAAAAATAAAATAAATACAAATGCCATAAATCTATCCCCTATTTTGTAGACGCTATAATGCTTTTGCGCAAACCAATCAATATACGCTTATTGCGATTTTTTGTACCAAAAATATGTAGAAGTATACGTATTGGTCTAAACTGAGGAAAATTTAATTTTAATTTTTTAAATTGTGATATTTATTAAATCAAAAAGTTAAAAAAATTGTGTTTTAAAAAAAATTGTCGCTCTTATTTTGTTTATAGCGCAAAAAATAAAAAAATGCAGAGATGATCAAATACCACCAAAAGAAAGCTCTATTTATGGGGGGGGGGAAACAAAAATTTCATTTTGGTATAGTGTTGCATGACCGCACAATTGTCATTCAAAGTGCAACAGCGCTGAAAATTAAAAATTGGTCTGGGCAGGAAGGGGGTTAATATATATACACATGAAAAAAAATGTATTCAGCAATTTGGCTGATTGCCACTTACAGGCATCATTTCACTACTCCCAGGCATGATCAATAGACTATATTTCTCTTCTGTTTTTTCTGCGCTTGGCACTACAGATTTTCATCATTCAAAAATGCTTACCTAAAATAATGCCAAAAGGATTTCACAAAAGATATTTTTTAGTGGCTAAAACATATCTGCTGTATGAGCTGTATAATTGTAGGAAAGCAGTGGAAACTGGTAAACTATTATTTACTACAAGACACTAGGTTTATAAAAGCTAGCTCTCTGGGATTATCGCCTCCATTTTGATCGATCTGATTTCTTTGCTCAATTCTAAAAGCAACACTTGCTTTATAAAGAATAGCAATTCCACTTTGTTTGCCAACACCCTCTCTACATACTGTAAGAACCAACACAATGTTCTCTTGCAAATATATTAGTTTTCATGAACTTTGATTTTAAATTATGGCTAAGATGCATGAAATGAAATTAGCCAGTGTTTATGTTAATGATTAAGCACATTGTGATCTTTTTTTTTTACAGATATAGGCTGAATTTTCACTTTGTTTGTCCTTTAATTATAAAATTGACTTTTTTCTAAGTATATTGAAGCACCAGCAATGTTGCATTAGATTCTATGCCAAGCTCAAAAAAAGGTAGCCTTGCTTTAATCTCTATTTTTCATCTTTACATGAAAGCCTTAAAATCCATGATTAAAGGGCTGCCATTCCATAGTTCTAATGCAGAAAAGCTAAGTCTTATTAGTAAAGGAATGAGAAAATTGTATTTCTACAGGGAGGAGAATTATCCTCAAACAGACTCATTTTCACAAATTAGAACGCACATTTTATTTTGTTTTTTATATTTTTAGAAAGCTACTTTAGCTTGTATAAAGCTTTGCACACCATCATTAGGTTTGTACACCAGCGATGGCATGAATTTGCAGTTGACAGAAGGTCTGCTATATCTAAGAATATTAGAATACTGGTAAGAGTGCCCATACTACATTAAAAGAGACTCTTTGTGGAAAGTAATCAATTCTGTTACACACTATGGCAATGTAAATGAGTTGTAAAGGCAGACCGTTTTTCATCGTAATGCATTGTATGCATTAAGATTAAAAAAAAAAAAAACGTATGTGTGTAGCAGCCTCCCCAGCACCCCCTAATTACTTACGTGAGCCCCATCTCTCTCCAGCAATGTCCACGAGTGTCTAAGCTGTCCAGGACACTCCTTCTGATTGGCTGAGACACAGTAGCAGTGCCATTGGCTCCCACGGCTGTCAATCAAGGTCAGTCAGCCAATCAGGGGGGAGAAGGGGTGGGGCCATGTCAGGTCTCCATGTCTGAATAGATACACGGGGCTCTGACTTGGCTTGGGTGCCCCCATAGAGAGCTGCTGGCTGAGGTAGCACCTGATAGGAGGGAGCAGAAAAGAGTTACCCAAGAAGAGGAGGATTGTCAGGTTTCATATCAGGCTAGCAGCAGACAACAGTTCAGGTGTGCTAATATGCTTATAGTTCAATAACAAGAGCACATACCATGAGCAGGTCTTGAGAAGCAGGTCAGCGCTGGGACTTGTAGTTCACCACGGATGCAGGGTTGAGATGAGCGGGACAGCTGGCACTTGTAGTTCACTGCTGAAGTAGGTGTTTTGATGAGCAGGAAAGCTGGAACTGTAGTTCACCGCAGGTGTGGATGTTGGTGGTGTTGCTGGTGCTAGTAGTGCACCACTGCAATGGATGTGGTCTAGGCAAGCCGAGTCATACACGGATAATCAGAGTTCGAAAGGTACCAAATCGGAAGCAACAAGCAGGGTCAAACAATCCGGGTCATACACAAAGTTTACAGATAAACAGGTCAGGCTGGATCTCTCAAGGCAAGCAGAGTAACTCTATCACGAGCACTGATTGGGTGAAAACACAGGTGTTTTAAAGGAGAGCTGGCCAATCAGTGTTTCCCAGCCAAGGCTGTGTCAGGTGAGTGCGCTGGGTCCTAGAGGGATCCAGTACTGACAGTACCCCCCCCTTCTCGAGGGGTTGCTCCTGCACCCCCAGGCTTACTTGGATATTGAAGATGGAACTTCTTCTTAAGGCGATCAGCATGGAGATCGCGAGCTGGGATCCAGGATCGATCCTCTGGGCCAAAACCTTTCCAATGAACTAGATATTGTAAGGAATTGCGTACTCGTCTGGAGTCAAGAATATATGCCACTTCATATTCCTGGCTATCCGACACATCTACAGGTTCTGGTTCATTTACTTGGAGACTAGAGTGAACAGGTTTCAATAAAGAAACATGGAAGACATTAGGAATGCGCATGGACGGGGGGAGTTTTAATCTATAGGACACAGGATTAACAATCTCCAAAATCTCATAGGGCCCGATGAATTTTGGGCCAAGTTTCTTGGATGGAACATGCAGGGACAGATTCCTGGATGATAGCCACACTTTGTCACCAACTTTATATCCGGGGGCCTTTGAGCGCCTCTTATCAGCCGTTTTCTTAAAAGCCTGCACCGAACGAGAAATAGCACGATTGACGTCAGACCAGATTTTGGAGAAATTTTCAATCGTGGTGTTGGCATCTGGAACATCAGAGGGTGGAAGATCAAAGGAGCACACACGAGGATGCAACCCGTAAACACAGAAGAAGGGAGAGGTCCCTGTAGAAGAGCTGGCACAATTATTAAAGGCAAACTCTGCCCATGGAAGGCTGTCGACCCACTCCACCTCATCATTGGCCATCAGACAACGTACCATCTTCTCCAGAGTCTGATTAGTTCTTTCTGTTTGGCCATTTGTCTCGGGATGATAGGCTGAAGAATATGATAACTTAATCCCTAGCTGAGAACAAAGGGCCTTCCAAAACTGGGCTATAAACTGAGAGCCGCGGTCTGAGACAATGTTAATTGGTGCCCCATGGAGCCTGAAAACATGTTTAATGAATAAAGATGCCAGATCTCTAGCAGACGGCAGTTTCGGAAGTGGAACAAAGTGGGCCATCTTACTGAACCTGTCTACCACCACCCAGATCGTGGAACATCCCTGGGACGGAGGCAAGTCAGTGATAAAGTCCATAGATAAATGGGTCCAGGGACAAGTAGGTATTGGTAGAGGACGTAGAAGACCGGAGGGCTTAGAGGTACTGCCCTTGCTTCTGGCACAAACCTCACAAGCCTGGACAAAGGCTAGCACATCCTGCCTAATCGATGGCCACCAGAGGTTGCGAGAGATAATCTCATAAGTTTGTCTAAACCCCGGATGCGCTGCAGGCTTTGACGCATGTACCTGCTGCAAAACCTGCAAACGAAGAGCCAAGGGCACAAAAAGCATACCAGAGGGAGTGGAAGGGGGGGCTTCAGCCTGTGCAGGTAATAAGGCCTCAGAGATGTCAGTCTGGGTGAAAGCCAAAATCCTGTCCTCAGAGATAATGGATTGTGGAGGAAGCGGAGGTGGGGATTCTGATAAAAAACTGCGAGACAAGGCATCGGCCTTAACATTTTTTGGCCCTGGTAAATAAGAAATTGTGAAGTCAAATCTTGAGAAGAACAATGACCACCTGGCCTGACGTGAGTTCAGTCTTTTAGCAGAACGGATGTATTCAAGGTTTTTGTGGTCAGTCAGAACTATGAATGGATAGCGAGCTCCCTCCAGCCAATGTCTCCATTCCTCCAAAGCTAGCTTTATGGCTAACAGTTCTCTGTTGCCTATATCATAGTTGCGCTCTGCTGGGGAATATTTACGGGACAGGAAGGCACAGGGGTGGATGGAAGCAGTTACAGGGTCCTTTTGTGACAGAAGCGCCCCCACCCCTACTTCGGATGCATCTACCTCCACAATAAAAGGCAGCTCAGGAACAGGATGGCGTAGAATTGGTGCAGAGGTAAAGGCTTTCTTCAACTGAGTGAAGGCTGTCTGGGCTTCAGTAGTCCATTTAAACTTAGACGGAGACTTCCTGGTAAGAGAGGTGATGGGATGTGCAATGGTGGCAAAATTCCTAATGAATTTCCGATAGAAATTTGCAAAGCCCAGGAAGCGCTGAACTGCTTTCAGGTCTGAAGGTGATGCCCAGTCTAGAATGGCCTGAATCTTGGCTGGATCCATGGTTAGGCCTGTGTCAGAGATTAGGTAGCCCAGAAAAGGTACTTGTTTGACATGAAATGAAAATTTTTCAGGCTTAACAAAAAGGGAATGAGCCTTTAATCGGGACAACACTGAACGGACGTGCCTCTGATGCGTTTCAAGATTGGGAGAATATATCAAAATATCATCCAAGTATACAAGCATAAAGCGACCCAACAGGTCACGGAAAATGTCATTCATAAAGTTTTGAAAGACAGCTGGTGCATTCCTGAGACCAAAAGGCATGACAAGACACTCGTAGTGGCCATCCTTGGTGTTAAAGGCTGTCTTCCACTCATCTCCTTTACGGATGCGCACTAGATTATAGGCTCCCCTTAGGTCTAGTTTGGAGAAAATCTTTGCTCCCTGGATTTGGGAGAACAACTCTGTGATGAGAGGGAGAGGGTACCGATTGGGAACGGTTATTTTATTTAGACCTCTGTAGTCCACACAAAGTCTTAGACACCCGTCCTTCTTTGGGACAAAGAAGCAACCTGCGCCTGCGGGAGAAGTAGAGGGACGGATGAAACTTTTAGCTAGGTTTTCCTGGATGTATTCTTGCAAAGCAAGGTTCTCTGGTTCGGACAATGGAAAGACTCTCCCTCGCGGAGGTGTAGTGTCAGGCAAAAGGTCAATGGGACAGTCATAACTGCGATGAGGTGGTAAGGTGTCAGCACTCCCTTTAGAAAACACATCCTGAAAGTCCTTATTTTTTTTTTATTTTTTTTTCCAAAAAATTTTATTGATAAGAATGATAACATTACAAGCAATGTAGTGCAGCAAACAGTACATTAGTCAGTAAAGTTGCGGTCGCAGCCGCCGTACCACAGATAGTAAGTTGCACAGAATATAGATGCAGATGCGTAAACAGTGGGGGACAGCTGGGTGGTGTCACAGAGTCTAGGGGCTCCTCGTCCGCCCTGCACAAAACAGCTTTAACAAAGGTGTGAAGTAGAAGACGTCTAAAAGAGAAACACAAACATGGGAAGGGAAGTGGGTGCGGGAGCTGAGTTATATAGGTGGCATATGGTAAATGCTTGGACTAACGGGGAGCCACCCTTTCACCGCCCACCCCTATAGGGAACAATCTGTGGGCGGGGGGTACAGAAACCTTTAATTGTGTAAGGGTTGACTGACGTTGTCCAAGGAATGGGAGGAGACTCCTCAGCAAAGGGTCAATCCAGGGGACAATGACATCCACCGATTAGGTGGTTAAGTGTATCCCTGGAGCCTTCCTTCTGGATCCGCAGGGGGTGGGTTATCCCCATGGGGAGGTTGCAGGATAGGTGCACCGTCTGGTAGAGGCGTTTGTGAGTCAACGTTAGGGAGGGAGGTGGGAGCGTTGGAAGTGGGAAAGAGGAGCGCGAAGGAGAGGGGTTGACGGATGTCAAGATCATTGGACCCTAGCGTCTGTTGGCATGGTGGAAGAAGTTGGGTCGACGTGTCCCAGGGAGGGGCCGGAGGAGTTCAAAGATGATCTGTAGTGGGTCCAGCAGGCCCATGTTTGTCTGTATTTGTCCTGGGTGTCTTTGGCTTGGTGGATAAGCATTTCCATCTCCTCTATTCTGTCGACTCGGGACCGCCATTCGGCTACAGTGGGGGGATGTGGGTCGTTCCAATAAACCGGTATACACTGCGTAGCTGCATTGATGAGGTGTAGGGTCAATGATTTGCGATATGTCGATTTGGGCAAGGATGTGTGATGTAGAAGGTATTGTGCGGGGGTGAAGTCAGGTGTATAAGTGGTAATTTGGGATATGAGGGTGTGTATTTCCGTCCAGAACGTTCGCAGGACCGGGCATTCCCACCATACGTGGAGGAGTGTACCGGAGCCCGATTTGCATCTCCAGCACGTGGGTGCAATGGAGGGGAATATTTTGTGGAGTTTCTCGGGCGTCCTATACCAACGGGAGTAGAGTTTGAATCTGTTCTCTTGGGCCGACACGTTTATCGATCCCTTGTGGGTATGTTCCCAGATCGCTTCCCAGTCGTCGCTGGAGAGGGAGATGGATAAATCAGTTTCCCAGGAGTGGTGGATATCGGTGTTGGGTTGGAGTTTGGAGGTCAGCAGGGAGTACAGGGTCGAGATTAGGTGCTTCTGTGGGTCTGGTTGGTTGCACAAGCGCTCGAAGGGGGTGAGGTCCCTGGACCAAACCCGGACTGTCGGCGCATTGTGGAGGAAGTGTCGGATTTGGAAGTATTTAAAGCGGGGGATGGTGGCTCCTGGGAGCCTCGAGAGTACAGCCTCGTGTGTGAGCAGTGTTCCCCTCTCGAGGAATTGGTGGGCACGTATCGTTTGTTCACTAGAGGGAGCGGGGCCAGCTAACACTTGGATGCCTGCCGGAAAGTCTGGATTGTGGGTAAGGGGTGTCATGGGGCCTGGTGAGGGCGTCATGTCCATGGCTCTGCAAGTTTTCCTGAAAATGGATATGGAGGGGCCGATAAGCGGGTGCGTCTTGCCTGCGCCAGGGACGGAGCGGGGGTCTATCCATGGTAGGTGAGCTGACCGCATTCCCAGTATTGCGTCCTCTAAGGACACCCAGTCCTTGCTAGTCTTATGGACGTGCCAGTCTACAATCCTAGTGAGGTGGCATGCTGTGTAGTAGAGAAGTGGGTCTGGGAGGCCTATGCCTCCCTTGTGCTTAGGTATGGTCAGTCTATTCCAGCTTAATCTAGCGGGGCGGTCAGCCCAAAGGAATGACCGGCATGTCTGCTTAATGGAGGTGAAGAAGGATGGGGGCAGGCTGATCGGGACCGCTTGAAGTAGATACAATAATCTCGGGAGGACATTCATTTTGATCACCGCCGCCCTGCCAAACCAGGAGAGGTTGCCCTTAGTCCAGTTAAGCAGATCAGTTTTTATCGTGCAAAGGGCAGGGAGGAAGTTGTTAGCGTAAAGGTCGGTCAGCTTTCTTGGGAGTTTTATGCCCAAGTATGTGATGTCTCGATCTCCCCATTTGAACGGAAAGTCCTGTTTGCAAAGGGCAACCATTGCTTGGGGCAGGGAGACGTTTAGTGCCGTCGATTTGTGGAAATTGATCTGGAAGTTCGAAAGGATCTTGAACGTCTGGAGGTCTTTGAGGAGGTTAGGGATAGTAACGAGGGGGTTCGTCAGAAACATTAAGACGTCGTCTGCATATGCAGCAATTTTATATTGTCGTTGGCCAATCGTGACGCCCCGAACATCTGGGTTGTCTCTCAGCCGGCGGAGGAATGGTTCGAGGGATATAATAAAAAGTATGGGGGAGAGGGGGCATCCCTGCCTGGTTCCGTTGAGGACAGAGAAGGCGTCTGACAGGCGGCCGTTCACCCTCACCCTAGCGGTCGGTGTAGAGTATAGTGCCATAATCATTTGGAGGAATCGTGTCGGCAAGCCCGTCATGCGTAAGGCCGCCAACAAGTAATCCCAGGCCACTCTGTCAAACGCCTTCTCCGCATCCAGGGAAAGGAAGAAGCCGTTCACTCCTTGCGTTGTAAGCCAATGGTGAACGTTGATGGCCTTGGTGGTGTTGTCCCTGGCTTCCCTACCAGGGACAAAGCCCACCTGGTCAGTGGAGATCAAGTCGGGCAGAAAGGGGAGGATCCTGTTGGCCAGGATTTTGGCGTACAATTTGACATCTACGTTAAGTAGAGAAATGGGTCTGTAATTGGAGACTAAGGTGACATCTTTCCCGGGTTTAGGTATTAGTGTGATGTGTGCCTCTAGTATGTCTCTGTCGGTGTGAGGGGGGAGTGGGATATCATTGAATGCTTTGATGAACCTGGGAACAAGTGTTGTAGAGAAAGTCTTGTAATAGCCTGAAGATAGACCATCTGGGCCCGGGCTCTTCCCCGCCTTTAGTTGTTTTAGAGCCGTGAGGGTCTCTTCCGTCGTAATTGGCGCGTCGAGGGGGGACATGTCTGGGGCAGGGGACGGGGGCGAGCCGTACATGGCAAGGAAATCGTCTATGAGCCTAGGTCTCGGTGTCGCTGTGTTCGGTATAGATGGTTTGGGCAAGTCATATAGCGAGGATAGGTAGCGAGTGAACTGTTGTGCTATGAGATCTGTCCTGGTGACCTCGTCGCCGTTTGCCGAACGTATGGAATGTATTGTGAGGGCTGCTTTCTTTTTTTGCAAGGCGTTGGCTAGGAGCTTCCCCGACTTATTACCAAACTCGTAGAACAATTTCTGGGTCAGGGTAAATTTATGTCTCAGTCTGGTTTGGAACAAGTCCAAGAGGTCCTGCCTAGCTTTCAGGAGCGCGTCGTGGGCATCAACAGCAAGGGAGCGCTTGTGTGTTTGTTCAAGGGACTTGATTTTGTGCGTCAGTTCGGCGACACGGGCCATCCTATGCTTACGTCGTCTAGACATCAGAGAGAGTATTTCACCTCTGATGACACATTTGTGGGCAGCCCACACTGAGGCGGGGGCTACATCTCCCGATTCATTGTCCTCGAAGTAGTGGGTCAATCTAGAGGTCAAAGTGGCCACATCCCCAGGGTCTAGGAGGATGGAGTCGTCCATTCTCCAGATCCCTGATGGGAGGCGTTTTCCCTGCCAGGTCAAGGTCATTGTGATCGGGTGATGGTCCGAGATTAGCATGGGTTCAATAGAGGCACCCGAGAGGAGAGCGAGGTCGTTTTGGGTGATGAAAAGGTGGTCGATGCGCGAGTATTTATTATGCAAGGGGGAGAAGAAGGTGAAATCTTTGGTATTGGGGTGTAGTGTGCGCCAGGAGTCGTGCAGGGACAGGAGGCTGAGTTGGGATTTAATGGCCTTGAGTGCTCTGTATGTCAGGCAGGATGCGCCGTTCGAAGTGTCCAAGAGAGGGGATAGTGGGACGTTAAAGTCTCCTCCCAGGATCAATATGCCGGTTTGGAAAGCGGTCAGGTTGTGGAGGGTGTCTCGAACGAACTGCACCTGTCGCGTGTTAGGAGCATAGATGTTCGCAATAGTGATAGGCGTTCCTTGAAGTTTCCCTTTAATAAATAGATATCTGCCTTGTACATCCCTCGAGACATCCTCGACCTGTAATGGGCAATGTTTTGAGAGGAGGATGGATACTCCTTTAGCTTTCGATTCGGCGGTAGTTGCGTGATATACTGTGGGGAAGCAGCGATTGTGAAGTTTAGGGACACTATCTGACCTGAAGTGTGTCTCCTGCAGGAGGACTATATGTGGTTTATCTTTTTGCAGGGAGTATAGCAGCTGGGAGCGTTTCTCGGGCTTGTTAAGTCCCCGAGCATTCAGGGAGTACAGTCTGAGTGTTCGAAGGGTGTCGTCCATGTCGGAGGTACTGGGGTCCAAGTTATTTTGGTCCGTCATGGTAGTCAAAAAAAAAAAAAAGGGGGGGGACGGGAGGGGAGGGGGGGTGGGTGAGGGGAACAGTGGAGAGGGTAAGTGGTCCTGTGCACCTTCAAAAGTGGGTGGGTGCCCTGATGAGGGCGGTGTCTAACAGAGGTGGAAGGGGATCAAAACACGAGTGAGTTTTCCCCGTCCGGTGGGGGGGGCACTCGGAGGCGTACGGTGTACGCGGGAACTGCGCCCCTAAGCAATGGGCGAGCAGCCCACTTCGCACAACCGCTTGGGGGTTGGGCGGAGCACGCCAGAAGGCGAGTGCAGTTAATTACCAGGCTAAGTGTAGCAGTCAAGAAACTAAAACTAAACTTAACAATACTAAAATACACCACGCCACCTCAGAGCATGGAGAACCACTAGGTCCAGCGTCTTTGGGGAGATTCGGGTGCAGAGTGGATCAGGCCATGCTATGAAGTCAATCTATGTCCTACCTTGAGGGGAGTGGTCGCCGATAGGGCCGGACATCCAGGCGGTGGATCGAGAGGGCGTCCCCACCCGGTCTGTGCGGTCCGTCAGGCCAATCCCCCCTCGGCTACCCAGCCGCCGTCCCGGCCCCCCCGCCGCCCGCCGCCTTCGCAGTCAGGGATACGGCACTTAGCAGGGGAGGGGGAGGGCGCCCAGTGTCACCGTGGCCCCACCTGGGGGGCCAGATGGTGTTCCCGACAGGAAAACACGTGAGGCTCGACACAGTCAATATGCAGCTGTGACATGAATTAAGGTATAGGCAGAACACAGTGTCCATCCCCCAGAATACAAACCCGTTACATTGGAAATGCGGGAAGGAGGCGAGGTGTGTCCGCGGCATCAGTCCACGGTAAAGCAGAGAGTCCAGGAGTTGGTCCGACAGCCTTTGGCGGCCCTCCAAGTGTGGCGTCTGTAAGGATGCAGGGCCGCTGCAATCCTGGGCATGTCTTGTAGCAAAGGCAGCATGGGTGGCATTCCTACGGTGGTCGGCAGTAGCGGCGCATGGGAACTGGAAAGACGCCAGCCGGGGGAGAGGGGTGACGGGCTCGGAATGTCCAGGGGATTGACATCACCGGTCGGCGTGATCGCTGCATACTGGCCGTTGTCATCGAGGGCCAATCCGGGTGGTGGGTGGTGCTGTCGTCTCTTGGCGTGGTACAGCAGAGTAGCAAGTCCCGTCAGCGGGGCGTAGTCGTCTGGGCCGTGTGTGGTGAATCCGAAGGTGTCTGGAGGCGGCCCGATCACCCTCAGTGAGCCGGTCAGAAACAGAGGACGGCCACGTAGTGAGTCGCTTCCGGCGCTGTGGGGTGGCGCGATGCGACGGTGGCACTGTCACTTCCGGGATCGTCGCATCAAGTCGCCGTTGAGCTTGTCGGGAGATGTAGTCTGCAGGAGACTGCAATAGTTCCACCTCTCTCCAGGCGGGCTGAAGGCTGTCGCTCACCGCATTGCACTCTGGGCATTGTAGGAGACAGGGAGAGGTCCGCTGTAGTTCAAGGACAGGCGTGGTCAGCGGGGCGGCCTTCTAGTCATACGTTGAGAGGAAGGAGGGAGGCGTGGGTTATCTCACAGAGCCGTGCATCATGCCGACAGGGCCTTCACATGTCCAGTGAGAATCTCTGAGGCAGGTTGAGTGCGGGCCGTAGAAAAAACAGGCAAACAAAGGCGTTAAACAACTGGCGCCAGAAACAAAGTGGAAAATAAAGTGTAAAATAAAAGGCAGGGCGGGCCCTCGTGACACGTCTTCAGTAATCCCTCCGAGCCCGTCTAGCTCCCGGGGGGGGGGAGCGAATCGCGATCAGCCCTGGGGGCATGCGGGCCTGGGGGAGGCCGGGGAGGAGATGGGGACCTTTGGCGCCTGGCTCGGGAGGCCTGGGTCTCCATCGGTTCTTCATGTGTTTTCGGCCACCTACTCACAGACTGGCGGTAGGCCGCGTACCAATCAGGGACCGCGACAACGGGCATGCCCAGCGTCTCACAGAAGCGGGGTAGATCCTCCGGGACCCTCAGCAATGCGGTACGGCCCTGGTGAGTGGCCGACAGGCAGAACGGGAACTTCCACTTGTAGCGGATGTCACGGTCACGTAGTGCATCCAGCAAAGGCCGCAGGTCCCTACGGTGCTTCAGAGTGATCCCCGAGAGGTCTTGGAAGATGTGGATCGGAGCACCCTCATGTATCAGTCGCTTGTTGCGCGCCATTTTCAGGATGTCTTCCTTCATTCTGTAATCTGTGAGGCAGCAGACTACATCTCGTGGGGGGTCCGTGTCTCGTCCCCTAGGCCGCAAAGCTCGGTGGATTCTGTCCATGGGGACAGGCGCCTGTGGTGGTCTGTCCAGCACCGAGTTGAAAAGGTCTTCAACCACCCTGGGGACCTGGTCCCCTTCAATGGTCTCTGGTAGGCCCCGTACCCTTAGGTTATGCCTGCGTCCTCGGTTGTCGAGGTCCTCGAGATGGCGATTCATGTCTCGGAGCTGCAGTGTATGGTCGTCCACCTTCCTTGTCGAGCGTTTGAGGATGAGTTCATGGTCTTCTGCCACTCTCTCTGTCCGCGAGACCCTGTCAGTCAACGATCGAATGTCCAGCCGGAGCTCCGCGACTGCAGCCGACAGAGCGTCCTTGATGTCGGCCGCAACGGCCCTCAGATCGGCTATGCATAGCGGTTGTTGTTGAGAGAGGGCCGGGGGTCCGGTCTGGTCGCACTCCGGTGGGCATGCACCCGGATGGGACAGGAGTATTATGTCTGATGGTCCGTGAGGAGGGGGTTGTAGGGGGTTCGGGGATGAGCCGTGGCGGGAAGGCGCCATGTTGCTCCTTTGAGAGCGGAACATGTCCGGTATATTCTGCGAAGCTGCGCCGATGTTCTCCCTGGGGAATCGCGATCTGGAGGCGGAGGATGTTCTGGAAGCAGTGCCCATGGTTATCGAGAGAGATTGATCCGAAATCTCCGGTAATTAAGTGAGTTTGCTCTGAGGTGGCGGGAGCTCAGGGATCACACGTCCATCTTCTAGCTAGGTCCGGCCACGCCCCCCTGAAAGTCCTTATAACAAAGCGGAATCTGTTCCATTCCCACTTGACAAGCAGCAAGTCGAACAGGGTGCTGGATGCAACTTCCTTTACACTGATTGGACCAAGCCAGAATATTTCCTGTTCGCCAGTCAATTACAGGATTGTGCTTCTGAAGCCAAGGAAGGCCTAGGATCAAAGGAGTGGATGGAGAGTCAATGACAAGACATGAAATCTTCTCCCAGTGCAGGGCCCCCAATTGTAACTGGAAGGGATTGGTGGACTGAAGCACAAGGTCTTGTGAGAGAGGCCGGTTATCCACAGAAATTAGGCGGACTGGGCAATCTAGCATATGAGTTTCCAGGGACAAGGAGGTAATCAAAGTCTTATCAATAAAATTCTCAGCAGCTCCAGAATCTACCAAGGCCAGCAGTTCATGAGTCCCTGTCCCAAAGTGAATAACACTAGGTAGAAGTATACGACTGTCCCCCTGGGGAGATGAAAGCAGACCTAAGGTGACCTCCCCATAATCACCTAGGTCCGGGAGTTTCCCGGACGTGTAGGGCACGAATGGAGCATGTGACTCCTGAGGCCACAATACAGGCAAAGTCCCATATTACGCCGGCGTGTGTGTTCCTGGGCAGATAGCCGGGTGGAGCCTAGCTGCATAGGTTCTTCCACTGAACTGGCACTGGAGGTTGGATGGTCAGGTGGTAAGGGAGGTATACAGTTTGCCACAGCCATATTTTTTTCTCGCCCCCTCTCTCGCTGACGGCGATCAATTCTAATGGCTAGACACATAGCTTCCTCCAGTGAGGGTGGATAGGAGAAGTTGACCAGAGCATCCTTAATTGCATCTGACAGACCTATTCTGAACTGGCTGCGGAGAGCTGCATCATTCCAGACAGATTCTGGGGCCCACCTGCGAAACTCTGAGCAGTACATTTCAGCTGTGGTAGTTCCTTGCTTTAAGATACGCAGGGTTGATTCTGCAGTAGCCATACGATCTGGATCATCGTACAGCAATCCAAGGGCTTCAAAGAAGGCATCTACAGTTAGCAGGGCTGGATGGTTTGGTTCAAGGTTAAAGGCCCAAGCCTGGGGGTCACCCTGTAGCAGAGAGATAATGATCTGAACTCTCTGAGTTTCAGAGCCAGAAGAGGATGGCCTTAATTTGAAATATAATTTGCAGCTGTTTTTAAAGTTGCAGAATCCCTTACGGTCGCCAGAAAAACGGTCAGGCAAAGGAATTTTTGGTTCAGATAAAGTTTTTGTAACAGTTGTAGTAGGGGATTGCACCTTGGTGAGCTCTGTGGCCATTTGCTGAACTTGATGGGATAAACGGCAAAGTTCTTGTGCAAACATCTGAGCCTGCTCAGAATCCATGATGGGTTTTCCCTTTTTATGTATGGCTCGTGATAATGTCAGGTTTCATATCAGGCTAGCAGCAGACAACAGTTCAGGTGTGCTAATATGCTTATAGTTCAATAACAAGAGCACATACCATGAGCAGGTCTTGAGAAGCAGGTCAGCGCTGGGACTTGTAGTTCACCACGGATGCAGGGTTGAGATGAGCGGGACAGCTGGCACTTGTAGTTCACTGCTGAAGTAGGTGTTTTGATGAGCAGGAAAGCTGGAACTGTAGTTCACCGCAGGTGTGGATGTTGGTGGTGTTGCTGGTACTAGTAGTGCACCACTGCAATGGATGTGGTCTAGGCAAGCCGAGTCATACACGGATAATCAGAGTTCGAAAGGTACCAAATCGGAAGCAACAAGCAGGGTCAAACAATCCGGGTCATACACAAAGTTTACAGATAAACAGGTCAGGCTGGATCTCTCAAGGCAAGCAGAGTAACTCTATCACGAGCACTGATTGGGTGAAAACACAGGTGTTTTAAAGGAGAGCTGGCCAATCAGTGTTTCCCAGCCAAGGCTGTGTCAGGTGAGTGCGCTGGGTCCTAGAGGGATCCAGTACTGACAAGGATCCAGGCTGTTCTGTGCTAAACCACCTGCAAAGAGGAGGTATGTATAACATGTTTGTATGTTTTTTTTATTTTTTAAGCCTTTACAATCACGTTAAGATTGAACTTTGATTCATAAATAATGCTCACTACTGCATAAAAGTTGCACTGTAGCAAAATAATGCTACCCATGACCACTTCTTAATAAGTACATGTGTATTAAAGTGAAATCAATGTATAAAATAAACAAGATAAGGCAGGCATACAAAATACATCTCGTACATCTCACATATACAATGTCTCGTTGGCAATAAAATATACCTACCTGCCCACTCAGTGTAAAGTAAGTTACACAAGCACAAAGTGCCTGTGTGGATGGCTGATGGCTGATAAGCTTGCTGAGAGCTCAAATGTAGACAAAAGAATGGTGGCAATGGTGGCAGTAGAAAATTCAGGGAAAAAAACAGCGTGGGGTCTCCTCCAACCTATATTACACCATTCTGGATTTTAAGGGGAACTCCATGCCAAAATAAAAAAAATTACGTCCCCCTCCCCCCACCAAAGTCCATACCAGACCCTTATCTGAGCATGCAGCCTGGCAGGCCAGGAAACAGGGCGAGAGAACGCTCCCCCCTCCTGAGCCATACCAGGCCACATATAAAAGTGAATAATGCGCAACTTTCTAAAACCTTGCTAAAACTTAATCCATGTCTAAAATGTTAAATGTGATTTAAATGAATAAAATAAAACGTCCACAATTTTCAAATAGTTATTCTTCTAACAATATAAAACAATCATCAAAATGTGTCAAATCTTCTGTGTAGTGTATCAACCAATTCTTCTGTGGTAAATCTTTGTGATAATCACAGAGTGCTTACCTAAAAGAGGGATATAATCAGCCTTCTCAATATTGTAGAGTCAGGGCAAAAAACAAGCTCCTAATCTCCAGGGGCCTCAAATCCCCGAAAATGGAGAAGCCGGTTGGGAATCTTCAAAGGTGGTGATGTCTTTCTCGACTTCCGATTGTGTATGGATCTCCTGGTTTTGGATGTTAAGAAAGAATAAAGAAAGAACCTCCCATAGCGTAAAAACGTAATATATAGTGATTTATTTGAACGGCCAAATGGGCTCTTACATTTAAAATCAGTATTAAAAGCAGATAAAGTGCGAACAGAGCATGATAAAAAGCGTGGTAAACAGCATTGTAGATGCCTCTTACATCACTTCCGGTTCGTTGGGTGTATCCAGCCACTCCCTACGTGTTATGTCACGCCACGTGACTTCATCAGGGGAACCGGATTGGATCACAAATGCTTCTATTTATACATGAAAACAGGACGTGAGTTAGTGGCCATTTTATTAGAGAAAAGCATCTCCATCATGGTGGTGGCCATCTTTAGGGTGGAAAAAAAGCAGACTACGGTGGTCATTTTACTGGAAGAGACCTAATCTTGTCTCGTCCTCCACGGCAGCCATTTTCTTGGTGGATATTTCTCACATTACAATGAGGGGGGATGTCCCCTCCCATTGCCTATAAGAACGATCAAGCAGTGGAACTGCTATGGTGCACACAATCGCCAGCTGATAAGGATATCTGAATGATGCCTCTAGCTGCAGGCATCATTCAGATTTCCCCCCTGAAGTCCAGGACGTCATATGACATCCAGCGGTATTGAGGTGGTTAAAGTGGTTGTAAACTGTTACGTATACCCAGTGAAGTGTCAAGCTTTAGGTAATACACACAAATGAAACACATCCTCCAACATACAATTGTACCTGTTTATCTGCAGCCTTCTATCCTCTACACTGTCTACAGTGTTCCAAAACGCAGCAGAGAGCAGGGGACATTTATTCACTGTTTTGAGATGCAGAAGAATCAGAGCACCTAGTTGTAGCTGCACATTTGGCTTAGCATTGTATGCACTGGGACTTTTTATTATCAGTTACTAATATTGCCACTTTATTTGTGGACATTTTAGAAGTAATGAATATGTATTTGTCTGCTTGTTTTATCTTATGAGCATTTATTTTTTGTGCACAATTATGTCATTTATTGTATAGTATCACACTATTTATTCATCTTATATCACTCATTCAAAATTCATATCAATTTATTATACATGTATTTTGACACTTGACAGCGCAACATCATCACTATTGTTTATACCTTTTTTAGCCACATATTTGCTTATCAGTGTTTGCGACAGTTAATGTCACTATTATATTTAAAGTGATGGTGTGGGATTATCACTTTTGTTATAGGGGACGGGGATTTGATGTCACACACACACACTGCAGAGCTAAAGCACATAGCTCCATGAATTTTGATAGCTGATTGGAAGGAAGAAACACCCCCACTTGAAAGGCTCAAACTGTGGGGTGAGTTTACTAAAGGTAGTTAGATTGTGCACTTTGCACGTGCAGTTGCTCTAGAGCTCAGAAAATGGGATGAAGCTTCACTTTGCAAAGATTACATGCAAGGATTTTTTTTTTAAAAAACAGCATTTTATGCTTAAGCATGATTTGATGATGGAAGCAAAACTTACCCTCATTTACTAAGCTCTGAAGCAACTGCGCTTACGAGTGCAACTACAGGTACAAAGTACACAGTCCATTTGTCTTTAGTAAATCCATCACTATGAGTCACCTGCTGTGCACTGGAGGGGGATGGGCCATCTCCAGGAGGAGGAGATGTTGACTTTGAGTTTTATCAAAGACTCATGCAGCTAGCAGAGGGTTTAAAGATCAGAGAAGAACCAGATTTGGCGCTTTGGATTGAGGTCAGTACACACTATAGTGGGAGGTGATTTGTTCACTTTTCATGTCTCAGGTTCACAACCACTCGCTTCAATACCGGGCACTTTTACCCCCTTCCTGCCCAGGTCAATTTTCAGTGTTCGGTACTGTCACACTTTGAACAACAATTGCGTGGTCATGCAAAACTGTAATGATTTTTTTTAACACAAATAGAGCATTCCTTCATTGTTGTGTTTTTTTTATTTTTAACTAAATAAAATGAAAAAGACTCAACATTTTTTTTTTAAAGTGCTTTTATTTGTTTCTGTTATAACATTTTGCAAATAAATAATCTTTCTTCATGAATTTAGGCCACAATTTATTCTGCTACATTCCTTTGGTGAAAATAACCCAAATCAGGGTATATTATTTAGGCTTAAGCTGTTACCCCAGCTCCACTGCCAATATAAAAGTCCACAAACTATGATGTGGTGCTCTAGCCAGGACATTCAGGCCCCACAGAAATTATACTTAAAACAGGAGAGCTGGCAACTCAGATGCTCTTGAATAAAAGTACATTATTAGTTACATGGGTACAGGCTATTAACTGATGCGTTTCGGCTAAGAAGCCTTAATCAAAGCATCAGGCTTCTTACCCGAAACATGTCAGCATATAGCCTGTACTCATGTAACAAATAAAGTACTTTTATTCAAGAGCATCCAAATTGCCAACCTTCCTGTTTTAAATAAATTCTTTAGTCTGTTAGAAAGTTATAGAGTCCACAAACTATGGTATACAGTATATACGTATATCTGAAAATCGATCAATCCTGATGTACTCACAGCCTCGAAAATGCCCAGGCGGTACAAATATCCCCCAAATGTCCCCTTTTTGAAAAGTAGATCGTCTGGGGTATTTAGTAAAATGCATGGAAAGTTTTTTGAAGTTGTAACTTTTTGTCACACTTTTTTGAAAAATGAAGAAATGAAAACAATGTTTTTTTTCCACAATTTTGAAGAAAAAAAATGACATGCTGTCAGCAGTGCAGTACAGTGTCATCATGTAACTGGTGTGGTGTGGTGGTGATCAGGGACACTGATCGGGGACACTGACTGGTGACAGTATGTAAACATATATATATATATATATATATATATATATATATATATATATATATATATGTGCATTTTTTTTTAAAGTTTCTCTTTTTGATCACATTAGTTTTCTTTAAAAAAATAAGAATTTACATACAGTCACCAGAGCAATACAGTATTACCATAGTGATAGTAATATGATTGCTTATAACTGTGAATTATACAGTTTATAAGCAACCATTTTTTTTATGAAAACTATAATTAGTCTGTACGATTGTAATTAGCTGTGATTGGCCACAGCTAATCACATGGTACAGATGGGCTGTGATTGGCCCTGTCTGTACCATGTGATCACTGAGACCAATTACAGAGCTCATCACAATAGTACACAATGAAAGGCATGAATCAAAGCCTTTCATTGTGTATAATTGTCATGTGATCTCTTGTGATTAGCCACAGGGATCATATGGTACTGTCAGCGGGCCGGTACAATGATCTGTCATCAGCTGTGTCCCTTGGATATGGCAGGTGACAGATCGCGCCAGAGTGCTGCCCCTGGTGTGCATGCAAGGTGCACTTCTGGGAGGATTTCATATGACAAAATAACTCCTGTCTGCGTATTGTAATATGACATTAATATGTTGAACAACATTTCAATATTGTACCAACTTGGGACACCTCCAGAAGAGGTTAATAAATTCTCTTAAGCGTGATAATAAACTGAGTTACTTTCTAAGAAGCTGATATTGAGACAGAGGGAATAGCCTCTAAAACCTTGTCTACGCTTCTATATTTCTTATGACCAATGTTCTCTAAATTTTAGGATGTTTTTATCAATTACCGTATTTATATACATTTACATATACATTTTAATACATTTTAGACATCATTACATCCTTTATTACTGGTGATGTGTCCTAGTAGTTATTTTTCCTTAGGAGTTTATTGTATGAGGCATTTGCACATATATGTATTAACATTGCTAAGGTATGAAGAATTAATGCATCTGCTAAAATTATTTCAAAGAGTACTTATAATACAGTTGTGCAAATCACAAAATACAATGGGCCAGATTCACAGAGCGATTACGCCTGCGTAACAGGAGATGCGCGGCGTAAGTCTAAATGTGCGCGTGCGTTTCGATGCACGGCATTCCCAGAACGAGATACGCAAGAAATCTACTTTTTTTTGTCCAGCGTAATTTCGTTAGACAGGTGCATCCGTCCGCGCAAAACTTCGCTAGATTGCCCATTGATTTGCTAGTCAAATATGCTAATGAGGGACTTACGGGGATCCACAAAAGAACGTTGGTGCAGCGCAGGCTACACGGTGTGCGCAACAGCAAAATGTCCTGTCTAAAATTAGACCATATAAAAGCTGGTCTAAAATGAGAAAAATCTTCTACATGTCAGATAAAGCAACACTGTTAGTGAGGAGCTGAGCAGTCACACGTGTTGCACAACAATCTGTATGCCAACATGCCAGGGGCATCGTCGCGCATAGCTATACTACTGACTTTAGATGAGCAAAGAAGGAGGAGGGCACGGAGGATGGCACGGGAGAGGATATACCGCACACGCATAGACCTGTTTGGCATTAGTGATTGTGAGGTGTATCGCATCTTCAGATTCAGCCCTCATGCCATCCTGGAATTAACCACAACCCTGCAGGAGGACATCACCAGCCCAACACACCGCTCACATGCAGTGCAGCCACTGGTCAAGGTCCTGGCAACACTCCATTTCCTTGCCAGTGGCTCTTTTCAGAGTACACGTGGAGTGGTGGCTGGGATGTCACAATCCTCCATGAGCAGATGTGTGCACCAGGTTGTCCCTGAAATCCTCAGACGCATGGCCAACCAAATCATCAAACCCACCACTGAGGACCTGCGGCTGAAGGCAATGACATATTTCTACAGAATTGTCAGATTCCCACGCACCGTGGGGGCCATTGATTGCACACATGTGGCACTTCAGCCCCCCCAGGAGACAGAGCACATGTACCGCAATCGGAAGCATTGGCATTCCATCAACAAACAGGTGATAGTCGATGCCCAAGGCCTTATATGGCACGTCCGTGCCAAACACCCAGGGTCCAGCCATGACAGCTACATCTACAATCAAAGCCCTATCTGAATGGAATTCGATCAGAATGTGTATGGGGACACCTGGCTGGTTGGTGAGTGACATGGGTGGCAGGCATGACTTTCCCCCCCATGATGCACACATCACAACGAGCACATGCATTGATTGATTGATTTTTTTAATATTTCTATACAGCGCCACATACACCCAGAAGGGTGTGTCTAAGCGCTGGAAAGAGGTCCGCCGGTCTATTCTGGACCAAAAAGCAATCCAAGAAAAACAAAGAAAAAAGACTTCACAGGCGAACTGATAGCTTGTGTACATAAAAAAAAAAAAAAAAAAAAACCATGTCAAATATCAACAATAAAAACACAGTAGCAAGGGAGTTTGGGGTGAGGGGGACATAGGACAAAGGGAGGAGGTGCCAGGTCGGTTTAATTAGGCGTGGTCATAATCAACTTGTCTCAAAGAGGAACGTTTTCAGAGCCTTTCTGAAGGTAATAAGAACAGTAGACTTCCTCAAAGGCAACGGGAGAAGGTTCCAAAGCGAAGCGGCTCTAGCTCTAAAGGATCGGCCACCGAAAGAAATCAACCTTACTGGAGGGACGGCAGCAAAGTCCTGATCGCCCGATCTCAGTGCCCTGGGGGGATGGTATTGTATGGCCAAGTTGTTAATGAACAATGGGCCATGTTGTTTAAAGGCCCTGAACATGACACACAAAGCCTTGAATTCGATCCTCCTTGCGCGTGGGAGCCAATGAAGTAGTCTGAGAACGGGTGATATATGGTCCCATCTTGAGGTCCCCGTAATCAACCTAGCTGCCTGGTTCTGCACCAGCTGCAGCTTGGAGAGCCATTTAATAGGGAGTCCCAGGTATACCACATTGCAAAAGTCAAGGCGTGAGATAACTAAGGCCTGTACCAGAGTATTTCTATGTGTTTGGGAGAGCAGATGTTTTACCCGTCGTAGCATCCGAAGATAGTAAAGGGCATTCTTGGTGCAATTCCTCACCTGTGGAATCCATGAAAGTCTATTGTCGAATATGACGCCCAGGTTTCTCACTTGGCTAGATGGAGTGGGGCACGGGCCCATTGATACGGGCCACTCTGCAAGCAGGTTTAAGCTTTGTGTTGGACCTGTAAGAAGTACCTCAGTGCATGACTAACATCCTCCTGTCTTTTCCCTTACAGGTGACTCTGCATATCCACTGGGACCCCATCTCATGACTCCTATCCGGAACCCCCAAACCCCAGGAGAGGAAAGATACAATAAAGCCCACACCCAAACACATGCAGTGGTGGAGCGCACCTTTGGCCTCCTGAAGTCACGTTTCCGATGCCTGGATAAGTCTGGGGGTACCCTGTTGTATTCCCCAAACTTCGTGTGCCATATCATCGGTGCCTGTTGCACAACTTCGCAGTGAGAAAGGGCCTGCAGATTGACCTACGTGATGACCTGACCCCTGAACCAGACAATCCCCCCCTAACCAAGGATACCCCGTCTTCTGAGGGAAGAGCAGCCAGGAGACAGCTCACATTGGGCATCTTTGCACGTTAAACACACACATTAATCATGGCACAATGAGAATGTATGCATGCACACTACTGTGGTCCCTAGCACACACACCCCACATCCTCATCAAATTGGATTGGCACCAGTCCACCATGCAGGACTTGTGAGCAGCAACGCCACACCAAGGCTCCAATTATGTCACTGTACATTCATACACCATTCACACGGACCTGAGGATCACTTCTCCCTGGTCCTGGGGAACCCTTCTCCACCCCTTTTCCGGCAGGAATGTCACCCCCACATTCAAACAGCATTTACAACCCCCCAAAAAAAAATTACCAGCAAAATCAAAAAAATTCCAGGAAAAAAAAAAGGCCCAAAAAAAGGGGAAAAACAAATTAGTGCCCTTGACGTGAGCCACGCCTGGGGCGCCCCCGGCCACGGCCCCGGCTCCTCAGGGAAGACTCATGGGGAGGGGGAGTAAACCGGGGAAGGAGGAGCAGCCCCTGGTCTCTGCCCACCTGGCGGCCTGCCCTCCAAGGCCACGGCTATTCTGTCCAGGGCAGCACCTAGTGTTGCCGTGTTGGCCTGGATAGCCTGGGTAAGGGCCCTCACATCCTGCCCAACGCCTGCTGATGTAGTCTGTAAGTCGTTAAGGCAGTTTCTGAAACCCCGGAGTGGCAGTCCAGGTTCCCAAGCGTATCCTTGATGGAGGACAGGCTCTCCCCCAATACGCACCAATGTCTGGCTGACCTGTCCCAGATGGCGGGTCTGGAGGAACTGGTCCCTTCTCAGAGTGGCGGGCAGGAGATCGGCCACCCCCCTGGTCTTCTGGGTCGCCTTCCTGCCTCCAGCTGATGCTTGTGGCCGGGGAGAAGGGGAGCCCCTTGGGAGGGGAGCCATGTTGGGGGAGGAGGGGGGGGCTCCCCCTTAGGGAGGGCTGGCTGCTTCCAGCCAGAGGGGAAGAGTATCCAAAAACAATAGTCCAGTCCCTGACATGGACTCCTCCTCCTCCTCAACCTCCTCCTCCTCTTCAACCTCCTCCGCGGACTCCGGCCTTGTCGGGGGGCCTCATTAGGCTGCTGTCCTGGGGATGGTGCGGTCAGGCCAGATGGCCCAGCACCCTCCTGCACATCTGTGGATGACACAAAACATTCACAGGTTGGAGGATCCACACACTTGCCACATATTCCCTTTCACCCCCTCCCCCACACATGCTACACACCTGATAGAAAAAAAACCCTTACCTGCCATCACGCCTTCATGACTTGAGTCATAGCCGGGCAGGCCCTCCTCTTCTTGCCGATGAAAGGTCTGGGCCACCGCACGCTCCTCCGCTGTCAGCCTAACAGGGCATGGTGGGCCCCCTCCTGTGACCCTGGCATGGGCAAGCATTTTGGCCAGCTTCTTTTTGACCAGACGCCGGAGGTCATTTATCTTTTTTTTAATCCCAGACCGGTTCCGTGTCTCCCCCCCCCCGATGCATTCACCTGGTCAGTGATCATGTCCAAAATCTCTCTCCTCCTGGCCGGGGTGGTGTTGGCACTGTCCGGGCCGTGGAGGAAACGCCCATAGTCGGAAATGGCCCCGGGCAAGAATTTGTTTCTCCCTCAAAGAAAAATTTAATTTCCTCTTCCTCTCTGTCATACTTTGACCAAAAATCACTCCAAGTCAACAAAAATCACTCACAAAAACAAGCACGACCAATCAAGCAAGAAAACAAACAGAAAACTATCAAACAAAAAGTCTCACAAACACTTTCAAATATCTTCTAACAAACACTAGATCACACAGTACACAAATCTGACAAATACAAATCTATTTGTCTATTTATGCTGTCTGCGTACTTCTCAAATTTGCCCTAGTCCATTTCCAATTTCACCAATTGCGCCGTTCCCGAGTTGTGAGCATGCGCACAGAGGTGCTGACATGGTCTGCTTCAAGCGCGCATGCGCGAGCCGGCCTTTCATTTCCATGGGGTCATGGCTCATTTCAATGTAAGACGCCCACGTCCTTCCCAATTTGTATTACTCCGCCTTACGCCTCTGAAACAACGTTACGCATGCGCAATTTTCTGCGTAAAAGCGACGAGAATAGGGTGAATACGCCGGTCCAATAATGCGCAGATGTACCTGAATCTGGCCCAATGTTTCTAAATTGCACATACCACCAGAAGCCCCACCAGTACTACAGGAAAACAAACAGAAAATCACTGAAATTAAAAATTGACAATAAATTATGAACTACATACATTAATATTTAAACAAATACCGGTAGATGTAAAGCATAAGCAAATCAGACAAAGTTCAGGTTGTTGGAGATTTAGCAAACCCAGGAAAAAAATATGTTAAACCCCAGCATAGAACTAAATGCAAATTGGGAGCCAAATTTTGAAATTTTCTTGCATTATTTAGGGCCAATTTCTAAGCTTTTGATAAAAAAAAGGACACGTGTAACTGGATACTGCCCTGAGGGTCATGCACCAGTGCAAAAAAATATAAAAACATTTTAAAAATACCAGCAGAGAGGAGGTATCTTAACGCAGAACAAAGTGCAACATTAGGATTTCCCAATTACTTTATATAGCATGTTTTGGTGATGCCTTAAAGCTGCACATGGATTTATAGATGCAGTAGTGATGTTTTGTCTTTACAAACTGCAGCCAAGTGTCTGTCATTAAAGAGGGGGTTCACCCAAAAATTTACTTTCTGTCATTACCTCATTTGCTCCAGCATACTGCTAACATGTGCAGTACTGTATATGCTGTTTTTTTTTTGCTACTTATCTTTTTATGATCCGTTGTAATCCGGCTCCGAGTGGGGGGATTACTTCCGGGTATAGGCGTTCCTAAACGAAGAGGAGTTGATCACGCCTTCTGAAAATACCTGAAGTGACGCTCGAGTGTTTACGGCGCCTGCGCACTTAGCTCCACACGGCAGGCGCAGGCGTCGCAAACACCCGAGCGTCACTTCGGGTATTTTCGGAAGGCGTGACGCTCCTTCCACAGCCGTCAATCAACTCCCCTTCGTTTAGAAACGCCCATTGCCCGCAGGATTCCCCGCTCAGAGGCAGATTACAACGGGTCATAAAACGATAAATAGAGAAAAAAACAAAAACAGAAAGCGCCGCTGAGTGAACTGCATTTAATTAAAAATATCAATAAATATCCAACACTTACATCTAGAAGAAGCATTGATGTAGTCTGGGGTGCTGGTGAACGATCTAAAGAGAAGTCCAGAAACCAGGATGGATGCTGAGGGAGCCGTCAGTAGAGGTCATTCAGATGCCTGCGGCGGGGGGGGGGGGAATTAGAAGAAGGAAAGGAGCCGACTTCCACCTCCGCACACAAGCGTTGCTGAGCTGTCAGCTCGTCCACTGGTCTGTGACGTCACTGAGACGGTGGCCGAGAAGGGACACAACGCGTTTCAGAGCGTGCGCTGGTTGAATAGAAAACCTGCGCGCTCCTTTGTCAAGTGTGGTTGAAAGGAAAAATAAGGGATGTAAATATACATATCACATGGTAGTGCACCAACCAATAGGGGAGCTAGAAATACGAGCAACATGAGGAACAGGTCACTCTTAAGGGAACTATTTAAAACTTCATACAACATTAAAAATGAGAGGATTTACCAAGGAAAATGCAAAGGGGGAACCGCATTTCGGGAGGAACATATGTAATAGTAAAAGAACATCCTTTTTGGCCCCTTTTATTCATATGTGTATACATGCATGCTTAAGTGCACATGGGGTGTGCATGCATGTTTGTGCATGAGATTAATTTGTAATATGAGGAGTGGCATATTGGTCTACCCCCCTCGTTCTTATATACTTCCATCTTTTTCTATTGCTTCTATAATCTATTTATTTATATGTTGTAAGATTTGGGGAATCAGACTCCAGTGGCAGGTGCGTTTTTAAGGGCTTGGTAGCCCACTTTTATTTAAAAACTCACAAAAGGTTCACATATGCAATAGCATCCCTCGCAGGGGGTTTCCACCATTTCTGCATTGTACAAACTAAATAGCTTAGCCTCCTGGCTTTCAATCCTGGCATCAGACGGCTTCAGGCCTCTAGCCTAGGCCCAAGTTCTGTTCCTCAGAACACACAGCGTTTCCCAGAGATAAGCTCAATCCTTGCTTTTCTCCTAGTCAACGACTTGCTGCTCAAACATAAAGCGGCATCTGCAACCTGCAGATCTGCACACACTAGCTGCAATCCATGCAGCCTCTCTCTGACTCCTTTCAGAGAGTTGGGAGCTCACCTGGCTCCCAGGGACCAGACTTCCTGTCTGTGGGTGGGGCCCTGAATACTGTTCAGGTGAGCCTTAAAAAGCCCAAAACACAGCTGACCCATTAACATGTGTCTCTTTAGAGAATCTGGCTTAAAGTAGCCATTTCTCACCCCGGACAGGGTCCCATCCTCACAATGTATATTAATACTTTAAAAAATTCATGTAACATTATTGAAATATTTAGATAGGTCACATGATTTCTTTCAGTGTTATGTAGCGCTGTGCGCATTTTGCGATTTTGAGATTAGAGCGTGAATAATTCCCCACACTACATATTGTGATATATATATATTTTTATATGTTTTTAAAACTACCACATATACCTTGATATCTTATTTTTACTACTGTATTCGATATTTGACTTTCAGGTTTTGTACTATTGTTTATATATGTACGATTCAAATACCTCAATAAAAACTTTTGTAAACATATCTCTTATAGAAGCCCAGTATACTACGGTTGCCATATTTCGTTCTGTTTAGGGCCCCAGCCATTATGGATAGGCTTTCATGCACCCAGGGGGCCTTGTGGGGGTACACGTTGATGGCACACGCCCCCTCAGTTCCCTCGCCTGACACTACCGGTGGACTCTCTGGTTCTATGGGCCACGACATGCTCCTAGACACAGCACGCCTGTCTGTAAGTTTACTATAGGATCGGTTTTCATCTTCTTTGAGATATATATATCAATCCCTCTGCCATATGTTAAGTATTATGGACTGCTATTTTATTATATTTCTTACATTTTTTGTATTTCATTTTTGATATACATCACGCGCTTGCTCCTGACGAATGGTAACATCAAAACCACGAAACGCGTAGAGCTAATCATAAGCAGCGGCAGCATCCATATGTCCTAAATCCCATATGTGACATGCAATTTTGCTGGTGGCACTTAGATTGAGGTGCTACCACCCTAGGACCTCTTTCTAACCTTATCTTGCCACCCAGGGAGGTTTTGAGACTAAGTCCAAATGTGTAGTCGTGTCTATGTGATATCTGTACCCTAATACCTTATATGTATGTGTTGATCAATTTTATTTTATGGGAACTTTACAAACATCATCAAATTTTGTCTTATTATATATTTATGGTCTTTAATATTATCAATCATTATTAATTTAATGTAATTACTGTTTACCTATACCTAATTAAAATATTTATATGTACAATTATATTGATGGCTGTTTTTCCCCAAACTGCGCACTCCACATAAAGTCCCAACTTGTTCCTAGTATTCCAATTCCCTGTTCCTTTACATTTTTTATTTTTTGCATCAGACCGGGACGGAGGCACATGTTCCCTTTTTTGGCCATGACCTCACTCAAAATCCCAATTGTTTCTTCTTTTTCAAAAAACCCAGGGATGGGAGCACGCAGTTCTGTTATCCTTATATATCAATTATCAGTAACACATGCAATATGTTCAATGACACAATAAACCCTGGAGCTTCTTTTTGGTATGGTATAGCATACTATTTTATACTATTGAATCTCTATATTTCTAACATGAATTTACTATATTCTGTAGATTATGGAGTTGCATACTACAATTTTTACCTATACTATTACCATTATCTCTGAGGCCTCGTACACACGATCAAATCTGTCTGCTGGAAACGGTCTGCTAGACCGTCCCAGCAGACAGATTCGATCGTGTGTACGGGCGAGGCGACGGATTTGGCCACCCGACAGATTTCAAAGCATGCTTTGAAATCTATCGGGTGGGAATCCGTCCGCCCGACATGTCTGCTGGTTAGTACACTTACCAGCAGACATGTCGTCTCGCACCGCCGCCGAATGGATTCGGCGCATTCGCGGAAGTGTTTTACTTCCTGGTGCGGTGACGTGGCGGCGTCAACGTCACCGACACGTCAGCGCTCCGTCTGCTGGCGGGGATTTTGGTTTGCTCGTGTGTACACGCGAGCAAACCAAAATCCTAACAAACAGATTTGTTCAATAGGCCTTATAGAAGCCCAGTATACTACGGTTGCCATATTTCGTTCTGTTTGGGGCCCCAGCCATTATGGATAGGCTTTCATGCACCCAGGGGGCCTTTTGGGGGTACGCGTTGATGGCACACGCCCCCTCAGTTCCCTCGCCTGACACTACCGGTGGACTCTCTGGTTCTATGGGCCACGACATGCTCCTAGACACAGCACGCCTGTCTGTAAGTTTACTATAGGATCGGTTTTCATCTTCTTTGAGATATATATATCAATCCCTCTGCCATATGTTAAGTATTATGGACCCCTATTTTATTATATTTCTTACATTTTTTGTATTTCATTTTAGATATACATCACGCGCTTGCTCCTGACGAATGGTAACATCAAAACCACGAAACGCGTAGAGCTAATCATAAGCAGCGGCAGCATCCATATGTCCTAAATCCCATATGTGACATGCAATTTTGCTGGTGGCACTTAGATTGAGGTGCTACCACCCTAGGACCTCTTTCTAACCTTATCTTGCCACCCAGGGAGGTTTTGAGACTAAGTCCAAATGTGTAGTCGTGTCTATGTGATATCTGTACCCTAATACCTTATATGTATGTGTTGATCAATTTTATTTTATGGGAATTTTACAAACATCATCAAATTTTGTAATTACTGTTTACCTATACCTAATTAAAATATTTATATGTACAATTATATTGATGGCTGTTTTTCCCCAAACTGCGCACTCCACATAAAGTCCCAACTTGTTCCTAGTATTCCAATTCCCTGTTCCTTTACATTTTTTATTTTTTGCATCAGACCGGGACGGAGGCACATGTTCCCTTTTTTGGCCATGACCTCACTCAAAATCCCAATTGTTTCTTCTTTTTCAAATCGCAAGTGCATTGCGGCTTCTCCGTTCATGGTCTTCGACGGCGGTTCCCGCTTACTGTCGCAGGTTGTATTCAAACCTTTTTGTATCATGTGCAATCTTGCAATTCTTTATGCTTCCTATCCTGCATTTCTTTTGTAAAAATCTGCCTCTGAGTTATTTTTGCTCATGTTCTAACATCTTAGTTACAAGCTTGGTACATTTGTAATTTCCTCCTGCCAAACAAACTATTTATTTGTATATTCATATTTGTGTCCATGCTTGCTGTCTCATTCATTTGCAGATTAGCATATATTCTTTTGTATGGGTTCTTTGGCAGATTGAGGTGGTAATTGAACTCACCTGCTGCCTTCGTGTCTGCACTTGATTAGCCTGGGGTGATGGGTGGCTGGTAGCATACACTCTACAACCAATTCACAGCAGATTTGTTCAACACTCCTTACTTCCGATTCGTATCGGATTTGTTTCATGCATTTTACAACCGTTTTTGTATCAGTCATTTCTCTTTATAACCGTTTTGTATCAGATACATTGCATACTTTCCACCATTGCCATTCTATGTTTCCCCAATGCCGTGCGTTTTAGTTTCCGCAGCGGAACTTACGAATTGTTTGTACACGGTTCTTCTCTCTCATTTATTTACCAAAGTTATTGCCTGTGCGTCATGCATGGCGCCACACCACACCACGCCACACTCTTCGGATGTGTTGCACATCCACTCCAGTCCAAGCAAACCCAGTTGCATGTTCATTGTCCCAGGTAGGATTCGTTAGCTTGTTTGTCATGTCAAAATTCGTGGCCACTCATGGTGTCACCCGCATCATGTTCGGTTCCCACAGTGGAGCTTATAAAATATTCATACGCACTTCTCGTGTTCTATTTCTACACCAAACCTTGTTGTTTTGCCCCATGCATGGCATCCCTACACCTTTCCTACATGTTTCACTCCAGCCACAGTCCGCCGCAAACTCACTCGCATGGCCCACTGTCGCAAGTAAAATTTGTTATTAAATTCTTTATGTCCTATCAATTTGCTACTATTCGTTGTCTCCCATATCGTTCATTAGTGGCCCCTATGGAACCTACGATTCATACAGGCATTGTCCTTCTACCCTATACTGCTTGCTTAAGGTACAAACAAATCAGGTGTTTCTATCCTTTCTCAGTAACCCAATTCTTATTGATTGAGACCTTGCAACCATGCAAATCATCTCAGCAGCCTGACACCCTTGTTAAGACCCTTGCAACACATGACCTTTACAAAACGCAAAATAAAATATATATATATATAAAAACGCAAAATAAAAAATAAATAAATAAATAATAAAAAAAAACGCAAAAAAATAAAATAAAATGTTTCCACCACGCAATCTCAGCCCCTCGGCAACCTGACACCTGTTGAGACCATTGCAACCATGCAAAATCGTCTCAGCAGCCTGACACTCTGTCAGGCATCCAGGCCTGTCTTCCGATCCTCGCACATGCGCAATAGAGCGGCGCTCCGGCGTGTACCCGTGCGGGAAAGGCGCGCACATGCGCGCATGCGCGGTCTGGCGACGCAGCGTGCACATGGGCGCGCACTTTCCGGGAACCAATCAGAGGCCTGACCAGGCTATTTAAACCAGCCCCTGTCTTATGGCAGGTTGCTGGTTTGTCTTCAGCTTGTGCTTGGACTCTCTGCCGATTACCTGAACCTTTGACCCGGATTTCCATACGACTCTCCTCTCGCCCTGAAGTTGACCTTTTTTACGACTCTCCTCTCGCCCTGAAGTTGACCTTGGCTCTTGTTCCTGGATACGCTGTCTTCTATAATCCCTGACTTCTGGCTTGACTTTGGACTTGTTGACCTCTCCAATCCCTGAACCTCGGCTTGCTCTCTGGACCTGTTTTCAGTCTGATCCGCTTGCACCTGCCCGGTACCCCTCCAGTTACCTGCTCCACAGTTCTTCAGTACAGCTTCTGCTACCTGCCTTGCACCTGTCTTGTGGCTCCTCGGCTGCCTGCTCTGCTCACTGCCATCAGGAGGAGCTTCAGTTCCAGTCTGCACCAGGATCCCAGCTACCAACCCGGACCTCACTGGCGCTGGTGCCTCACGGGGCTCACCTCCCCTGTCCCAACTCCAGGGGACGGTCGGCACTGGGTCGCAACGGTGGGCCACCCTCGGCATCTCGGCTTCGGTGAGTACACAGCCTGATAGTACAAACCAGCCAGATGTCCGAAGCCGACAGGGTGCGCTCTCCCTTCGAGACCCTGTGCCAGCAGGTCTCTGCCCTCACCGAGGCTGTCCAAAAGCTTCAGGAAGGATACGTGCAAATTGATGGTCGCCTCCAACAATTGGGCAACCTGCCTGGGGCCGTACCTCCATCCGTGGCTCCATCCCCTGGGGTCGCTACGTCTCAAGCCTCTGCCGCTCCTACTGTGGTTATGACTCAACCCGAACCACGGGTCCCCATCCCGGAGCGATTTGCGGGCGACCGAAGAAGATATCGGGCCTTCAAGAACGCCTGCTCCTTGTATTTGGCTCTTCAACCTAGGACTTTTTGTTCTGAACCCGTAAAAGTAGGATTTGTGATCTCCCTTTTGGCCGAAGAGCCGCAAGCCTGGGCGCACAGTTTGATGGAGCAAAGGAGCCCCATCCTGGACTCAATTGATTCCCTCTTTGAGCACATGGCTAAATTATACGACGACCCACAGCGCACAGCCACGGCTGAAGCCGTTCTCCATAACCTGGCTCAAGGAAGAAGACCCGTGGAGGACTACACGGCCGAGTTCCGTAAATGGTCGACCGACACGGGCTGGAATGAAGCCGCCCTGAAGTACCAGTTCCGCCTGGGGCTCGCTGAAGGCCTCAAGGATGAGCTGGCAAGGACTGAAACCCCCGTTCACGCTGGAAGATCTGATCCAAGCCGCTACCCAGTTAGACTGGCACCTACGAGAACGGCGCTCTGAGCGCTTTCAAAACGCACGTCCCACCTGGACACCCCCAAGGCCCTCTCCAGCTCTTCCGCCTCCAGCGGCTTCTCCAGTCTCCACGTTTCCTGACCCTGAGCCGATGCAGCTTGGACTTGTCCGGGCGCCTCTCACCTCAGAGGAAAGACAGCGTAGGCGCCAAGCCAATCTATGCCTGTACTGCGGAGCGGCTGGCCACTTCCTCCGCGGTTGCCCCATAAGACCTAGTAAGTCGAAGCCGCCACCTGCCTACAATTTCCATGTTGCTAACTTCCCTCAGACTCATGTTGTACTTTTTATTTCTCTACAGCTACCAGCAGGGGCAACCCGGCTCCCAGCCATTGTTGATTCAGGGGCACGCAGCTGCTTCCTAGATTCCACCTTGGCTCAGAAACTTCATGTGCCACTTCGCATTAAAGATCATCAGTTACAGATCCACCTGGCCGACGGCTCGCTGCCCCCCGATCCGGACTTATTACTCATGAGACTCAACCCATCTGTGCCACCACGGACTCAGGCCACCGAGAGTTCCTATGTCTGGATCTTATTCCGTCTCCTCTATTCCCCATCATCTTGGGCCTCCCTTGGTTACAGGCGCATCAACCCTGCATTGATTGGCTAAAGAAAGAAGTCAGTTTCACATCTTCATACTGCACCCAGAGTTGCTTTCCACCTTCAGTCACCGTCTGTTCCGCTATCACAACCCCACCAGAAAACCTTCTGCACGTCCCCTCCGTCTATCTTGAATTCAAGGATGTATTTGATAAACAGCAAGCCGACTCTCTCCCACCTCATCTACCATACGATTGCCCTATTGACTTACTACCTGGATCCAAAGTCACTTTCGGGCCTATATTCCCATTATCCGAGACCGAATTAAAGGCCCTCAAGGCCTACATTGATGAAAATTAAAAAAAAACTTCATCCGCCGGTCTTCCTCTCCAGCCGGGGCAGGTATCTTCTTCGTGGAGAAGAAAGACGGCTCGTTGAGGCCTTGCATTGACTACCGTGAACTCAACAAAATTACCGTCAAAAACAGGTACCCGCTGCCTCTGATTCCAGAACTTTTTCAGCGCTTCCGGTCCGCTCAAGTTTTTTCCAAGCTAGATTTGGGGGGCGCCTATAACCTCATTCGGATCAGGTCCGGAGACGAATGGAAAACGGCCTTTAGGTCTCGATTTGGACATTTCGAGTACTTGGTGATGCCCTTTGGGCTTTGCAATGCCCCAGCCACCTTCCAACATCTTGTCAATGACATCTCTCGTGAATATCTAGATGATTTTTTGGTGGTCTACTTGGATGATATTCTCATCTTTTCAGCCTCCCTTGAATTACACCGGTGCCATGTCAAAGTGGTTCTTGCCATACTAAGAAAGCATAAACTTTACCTGAAAGCGGAAAAATGTGAATTTGAGAAGGCCTCAGTACAATTTCTAGGATTTATTATCTCCACCAGTGGGGTCGCCATGGACCCGCAAAAAGTAGAGGCCATCCAAGCGTGGCCAGCTCCGGTCGACAAGAAGGCGGTGCAGCGGTTTGTTGGTTTTGCCAATTTCTATAGACGATTTATCGTTGGATTCTCCTCCATCGTGGCACCCATTACTAAACTTACCCGACAAGGCGGTCGCTTCCACTGGTCACCAGAAGCTCAGGAAGCCTTTGAAAAGCTTAAATCCACCTTTTCCTCTGCTCCGGTCCTACGACATCCGGATCCAACTCTACCCTTTACCCTGGAGGTAGACGCTTCTGAGACAGCCACCGGGGCCATCCTATCACAGAGACAAGGGGTGAAGGCTCTGCTACATCCTGTGGCCTACGCCTCTCGGAAGCTAACTGCCCCCGAGAGAAACTACGATGTAGGGGACAGAGAGCTGCTTGCCATTAAGGTGGCCCTAGAAGAATGGAGATACCTACTGGAGGGGGCGGCTCATCCCATCATGATCATCACAGATCACAAGAATCTCGAATACTTACGTTCAGCAAAACGCTTAAGACCCAGGCAAGCTCGGTGGGCGCTTTTCTTTTCAAGGTTTAATTTCCATATTTCTTATCGACCCGGCTCAAAGAATGGAAAAGCGGATGCCCTTTCCAGGATGTTCCTCGAAACCCCTTGCACTGCAGAACCCAGTACCATCCTGTCACCTCGGAATTTTCTTTTACTTTCCCAAGTGGACTTGTTAAACTCTCTCAAAACGGCTTCCAGACAGTGTTCCGATCCGGAAATTGAGGCACTGGATAAACACGACGACTTACTATGGTCAAGGGGGAAAATTTTTGTACCAACGGAAGCCAGACGATTGATCTTGAGTACCTTCCATGACCACAAGTTAGCAGGACATTTTGGGGCACGGAAAACGGGTGAACTGATTTCTCGGTCTTTCTGGGGGCCCAGGTGGAGACAGGACTGTAAAATCTATGTTGCTTCATGCATTCGTTGCCAACGAAACAAGGGTCCCAATACTAAGTCCTGGGGATTGCTCAAACCCTTACCTATTCCGGAATGTCCATGGGCAGAAATTTCCATGGACTTCATTGTGGACTTGCCTCCATCTGGAGGCTTTACTTCAATCCTGGTCGTGGTGGACCGACTCTCTAAAATGTCCCATTTTGTGCCCATGGTAGGAACTCCCTCTGCGGCAGAAACAGCCAGGACTTTTTTCAAGGAAGTTGTTAGGCTCCATGGGGTTCCCAGAAGTATCGTCTCTGACAGGGGCAGCCAATTTACATCCAGATTCTGGAAAGAACTTTGTAAGGCCTTGGAAATCAAGAGCTGCTTCTCCTCGGCCTATCACCCCCAGAGCAACGGCCAAACAGAGAGAACAAACCAAACTTTGGAGCAATACCTGCGATGCTTTTGTTCCTCCTCTCAAGACGATTGGTCGTCCCTGCTACCATCCGCAGAGTTCTCCTACAACAACTCGGTACATTCCACCACCAATCAGACCCCCTTCTGGTCCAACTTTGGATTTCACCCATCCTTCCTCCCGGATGATCTACCAGAAATACCTGTCCCAGCTGTTCAGGAACATCTAACAGCTGTCCAGTCAAATTTTCTGAAGCTTCAGGGGATGATGCGACAGGCCCAAGAGGATTATAAAAAAAATTTTGATAGAGGAAGAAAAGAGTGCCCAGCCTTTAAAATCGGGGAGGAAGTCTGGCTTTCCGCCACTAACCTAAAATTACCTGTGCCTTCTCGCAAACTTGGCCCGAGGTTCATTGGTCCCTTCAAGATCAGACGGAAAATCAATGCCGTGGCCTTTGAACTTGCCCTACCGGACTCTTACAGGATCCATCCTGTTTTTCACTCCTCCCTCCTTAAACCCGTTGTGCCAGACCCTTTTGACGGAAGAGGGGAACCCCCACCTCCACCAGTGGAGATTGAGGGTGAACTTGAATTCGAAGTGGAGGCCATCGTGAGTTGTAGGAAGAGGGGTAGGCAACTCGAGTACCTGGTCAAATGAAAGGGGCACCCACCGGAGGACAATTCCTGGGAACCTTCTAAGAATCTACATGCCCCACGCCTAATCCGTGCCTTTCACCAGGAAAATCCAGAGCTGATGGCCAGTTTGGGCGTCCGGAGTCCGCCCCTTGGGGGGGGGAACTGTCAGGGATCCAGGCCTGTCTTCCGATCCTCGCACATGCGCAATAGAGCGGCGCTCCGGCGTGTACCCGTGCGGGAAAGGCGCGGTCTGGCGAAGCAGCGTGCACATGGGCGCGCGCACGGGCGCGCACCTTCCGGGAACCAATCAGAGGCCTGACCAGGCTATTTAAACCAGCCCCTGTCTTATGGCAGGTTGCTGGTTTGTCTTCAGCTTGTGCTTGGACTCTCTGCCGATTACCTGAACCTTTGACCCGGATTTCCATACGACTCTCCTCTCGCCCTGAAGTTGACCTTCCGTACGACTCTCCTCTTGCCCTAAAGTTGACCTTGGCTCTTGTTCCTGGATACGCTGTCTTCTATAATCCCTGACTTCTGGCTTGACTTTGGACTTGTTGACCTCTCCAATCCCTGAACCTCGGCTTGCTCTCTGGACCTGTTCTCAGTCTGATCCGCTTGCACCTGCCCGGTACCCCTCCAGTTACCTGCTCCACAGTTCTTCAGTACAGCTTCTGCTACCTGCCCTGCACCTGTCTTGTGGCTCCTCGGCTGCCTGCTCTGCTCACCACCATCAGGAGGAGCTTCAGTTCCAGTCTGCACCAGGATCCCGGCTACCAACCCGGACCTCACTGGCGCTGGTGCCTCCCGGGGCTCACCTCCCCTGTCCCAACTCCAGGGGACGGTCGGCGCCGGGTCGCAACGGTGGGCCACCCTCGGCATCTCGGCTTCGGTGAGTACACAGCCTGATACACTCATTGAGATCCTTGCAACCACGCAAAATCATCCCAGCAGCCTGACACCCTTGTTAAGACCCTTGCAACACATGACCTTTACAAAACGCAAAATAAAATAAAAAATATATATAAAAACGCAAAAAACAAAACAAAAACGCAAATATAAAAATAAAAAACTTTGCCACCACGCAATCTCAGCCCCTCGGCAACCTGACACCTGTTGAGACCATTGCAACCATGCAAAATCATCTCAGCAGCCTGACACCCTTGTTGAGACCCTTGCAAATGCAATATTGTCTCAGCAGCCCCACACTCATTAAGATCCTTGCAACCACGCAAAATCATCCCAGCAGCCTGACACCCTTGTTAAGACCCTTGCAACACATGACCTTTACAAAACGCAAAATAAAAAATATATATAAAAACGCAAAAAAATATATATATATTTATATATATATATATATATAAAAAAATAAAAAATAATTTGCCACCATGCAATCTTGGCCCAGCAACCTGACACCTGTTGAGACCATTGCAACCACGCAAAATCGCCTCAGCAGCCCTACATTTATCAAGGCCCTTGCAACCACGCAAAACCGTCTCAGCAGCTTGACACCCTTGTTGAGACCCTTGCAAACGCAATACCATCTCAGCAGCCCCACATTCATGAAGGCCCTTGCAACCACACAATACCGTCTCTGCAGCCTCACACCATTGTTGAGACCCTTGCAAACGCAATACCGTCTCAGCAGCCCCACATTCATCAAGGCCCTTGCAACCACGCAATACCGTCTCGGCAGCCTCACACCATTGTTGAGACCCTTGCAAACGGAATACCGTCTCAGCAGCCCCACACTCATCGAGAGCCTTGCAACCATGCAATACCGTCTCGAGCAACCTCCCACTCATCAAAGACCTTTGTGACAACGCAGTCTCGCCCCAGCAACATGGCATTCATTGAGACCCTTGCAGCCAAAAAAATGAGTGTTTTTCAGCGGCCCCTGATCTCTCCTCTATGTTATCTTATCAGTACGTCTACACAGGATCCCCAATCACTCCTCTATGTTATCTTATCAGTGCATGTACACAGGATCATTTATAGTCATTTCTAGGCAGTTGAGTTCAGAAACCTTCTCGAAAAAAAAATGGGTTCAGACGGATGTTCAAAGGCATTCAAAACGCCAATGCCTGTAACAGCTTGTAAACACAGCCAGATGTGGTAACTCATGTTTACCAGCGTTTCATTCACAGTCGTTTTCATAAAAAAAAAAAAGAAAAGAAAAAAAGGGGGGAATATTGTCTCAGCAACTTGACACTCATTTGAGACCCTTGCAAAATGTCATCTCAGCTACCTCAAACTCGTCTACACCTTTGCAACCACACAAATCTCGTCTCAGCAACCTAACGCCCGTTCAGACCTTTGCAGCTATACAAAGTCGTCTTAGCAAACTGACACTCATTTGACACCATTGCAAACGCAATATCGTCTCAGCAACCTGACACCCGTTCAGACCTTTGCAGCCATACATAGTCATCTCAGCAGCTCGACACTCACTTGAGACCATTGCAAACGCAACATCGTCTCAGCAACCCCTCACTTGTTGAGACCCGTGCAACCACACAAGGCCATCTCAAAACAAACCTCATAATCATCGAGACCTTTGCAACCACGCAATATCGTCTCAGCAAACCAGACTGAGACCCTTGCAACCACACAATATTGTCTGCAGCAGTATAAAACACTTTGCAGCACGCACCTATGTGCAAACCCGAATACAAACTAAACTTGCAAACACACCTCAGTGACAATCAGCCAAACAAACACAGTGTCACCCAGTTGGCCATTCATCTTTAGTGGCACACGGGCCACTCATCTTTTCCCTGTCTTTTTCCCTGCAGTTAGTTCAGGTTTCCAACCAGAACCAGCGAGTGCACATTGGTCTGCGAGTGCACGTTGGTCTGCGAGTGCACGTTGGTCAGCGAGTGCACGTTGGTCGGCGAGGGCACGTTGGTCGGCGAGGGCACAATGGTCGGCAAGGTTACGTTGGTCGGCGAGGGCACGTTGGTCAGCGAGTGCACGTTGGTCAGCGAGTGCGCGTATATCGTCTTGTTGAGCACCTGTGTATTGTCTTGATTTTCTCACACCAATGCAAGATCCAGTCCAAGTTCTCAAACTAGACCAAGCATCAGTAGCAGACTTAGCTATGTGGGACAACTTCCCAACCTGATAGAACAGCATTTCAATCTTCATCCCGGCAGTGTCAGCCGAGCCACCACGGGCTTTTGCCTGCATTTTCCGTCCGCCACTAGTTCTCCTAACCTTGGCCCCCAGAAATTCTCTTAAATTTCTGCTTCACCCAGTCTTCATCACGCCTCATGCTGTACCCCATTGTGGCAGCTGCTCAGGTCTGGGGCCACACTTGAACTGGACAAACAGTGTTCTTCACCACAGACAATCAAGCCACAGCTGACTTCATCAATTAAGGTAGATCAAGCCTCTCCCCATCACGTCCTTCCTGCGCAGGCTCACGCAGCTGTCACTTTGTCACCAGTTTAATATCTTCTGTAGACATGTTCCAGGCAAATGCAAAATCGCAAGCTGATGCTCTGTCCCATTCCAACCTTACTTTGTTTTTCCAGCAAGAGCCTGGAGCTGACCCAATAACCATCCCTGTCCCACCCTGGTCATTGCTGACGATGGATTGAAGTAGCATCTCACCAACTCAACCCAGCTTATTAACCACTCCTTGGCACGCAACACACTGAATATCACACTGCTTGGAACACTAACTGCACATTTTTGGCCACTTGCCTCGGAGCAGCAATAGGCAACGTTAGACACGTCCTAGCCTTCATATCGTATATTTCCACACGCAGCTGACCCTTTCTCACAATACTATCACGCCATATCTAGATGGCGTCCAGCATTTCCTGTCCCTGCAGGACCCCAGTAAACTGTCAGTATTCTCGAGCCCATGCAGTCAAGTCCCTTCTACAGAGCATACAGAAGCACCAACCTGTAGTCAGTGGCGAGCGCCTACCTTTCAAGAGTGCCCTCTTTAGGGACATGTCTGAAATCCTTACTCGTTCCCCATTTAGGGCCTTGCCCAGCATAGTCATCCAAGCAGGCATCTACCAGGCCTTCTACGGTTCCCTACAACCTAGTGAATTTACAGTCAGTGGCTCCGGCAGTCAGACACTGCTCCGACGCCACCCGACTCGCTTTCGAACCCCTACACTCTCAGTCTGCAAATGCAACAAACCAGCTCCGGGGGTTGATATCAACCTGTTTCAGACTAACAATGCCTGACGCCCAGTGACGGTGCTCGACCGACTACTGCTCCATCTACCCAGCCAATCTGATGGTAGCTTGTTGCTACCCTTTCTAAACCAGCTCCCTGAGTGGCAGACAGTTGTCAAGCATGTCAGAATCCTAAGCAACTTGGGCTTCAAATCCCAGTCGGTTCTCTGGACATTCTTTCCGAATTAGAGCAGCCTCAACTGCCTCCCAACAGGGAGTACCAGACCACGTAATCGAGATACCAGGCTGCTGGGAAGTCTCCTTGTTTTGCCACATACATCCCAAATCCTCAGGAAGGAATGGCACAAGCCTTTACCAAGCTGGCTCAATAAATACAAGAAATCAATATAAGCTATTTCCTTATCTGAGTCTTTTGCCCCCTTTTCTTGGCATACTGACCAGACCACCAAGGCACACTTCAGGTCTATTTATGTTGTAAGTCTTGTCACGTGTTTATGTGATCCACATCACTCTCGGTCAGAGGGCCACGACCATAAATAAGAAGGCCAGTATGGTGGCCTGAGTTTATGGGAGTAGCCCGGAGGGTATTTAAGCAGCCCACTCACACATGCTCTTTGTTGGTTCAGTGTGCAGTACTACACGTCACTGGGCCGACTCTTCTCAGCTCACCTCATGTCCGTGAGTCTGCGCATTCAATCGCATTCGACACCCTCCCGCCCTTCCCTTTTTCAGGGCACTTCTCAGCATATCCTTCTTCAACAACTACCCATTACTTACTTTGGGTATGCCCCCTTTTCTTGGCATACTGACCAGACCACCAAGGCACACTTCAGGTCTATTTATGTTGTAAGTCTTGTCGCGTGTTTATGTGATCCACATCACTCTCGGTCAGAGGGCCACGACCATAAATATATATATATATATATTTAATTAAATGACTTTTCAGTGGTATTGTGTATTCATTTACCATTTCTTTTATTTGTTTGTAAATTAGTTAAAGGCTACTTTGTACCTCATAGGCATTATTGAAGGGAGGCGCCTAATCTAAAATGGGCTTCCAGATCCTAATAGTTAAAGTTCAAGATTGTTCAAATTAATAGAAGTATACTAGAAATAATTGAAAAACAACCTGGAAATTAATATAGCATTTTACATTTTGACCAGAGATGCATTTAAAAAAAAAAATTATATGCTGTGGGAATGGGAACACATACCAAACCTATAGTGAGGGTTTCTCAAATGTGGCTGCAAAGGTAGAAATACATATTTAAGAAAAGATTTTCCCTTTTATTGGCTACATCTGCAGTTAAAATAGGTTTTAACTCACCTGCTCTCCACAAACAATAAAGCTTGTAGACTATAACACTTCAAATAGTCTGTAAGACATTGTATTTGGGTGTTCATCCTGCTGCGTTCTACCGAAAGATTCGGTGAGAAATTCTTAGAAGCAAATAATTGTTCATCTTAATTAATGTACATTTAGGCATACTTTGTTTCCAAGGGGAATGTAATCATTATTCAAAGACTTGCATGGAATACATTTATATGAAGAAAAGTTTAATGAAGACACTGTATGCCATGTATCGACTCCCATCTCTGTGAAAAATGAGACGCTCGCAACCTTCTGTATAAAAATTGATTGTGCAGACAAGATGCGTCTTTTAGTCCATTGTAATTGCAATTTTAATTTTGCACTTTTAATTGGAGGATTGCTATAATAACCTGACAAGTAATCAAAGTGAGCTGGCTTTATTAGGTGGATTTTTCAAAAATGTATTCAATAGAGCTTACTAGCACAAAAAAGCAATTATGTCAAATTTCTTTTTGTAGCCTGAAATTTGAGATTGACAGCTGAACTCTGATTGGTTGCAAACTTCCGTTTTTCTTTTATTATAAAATATACCTTTTAATTTATAAATAATGGAGGATCTTTAGCGTGAGAACAAGGAAATGTAATATATAATATTGCAAACATCTTTATTTATCTTAGTCAATCACTTGCTCTGTCAGAGCTGGGAAAATAGCTAATGTTGTACATAGGGTGATTAATTGTCTTTTTCTGGAAACCTTTGGGCTAATGGATAAAGATGTTGTACTGTATTTAGTATTTACTCACCATTAATACCCTAAAGCAAACCTTGGCTTTGTCTGTGCAGGACAAAGCAATTAGTTACTTTATTTGCAGCCCCATTAACAGCACATACACATTTTTCCTTTGTTCCTCCATTTGATTTAGACTCTAGGAGTGACATCAAGAATTTCATATCTCTGGGTATAGACACAGTGTGACTTAGTCTATACCATAGAGCACTATTCCTAACATATACATTCCTGTAGAAATGGCTGTGCATATAAGTGGGTGCTGAAGGGACCATCGGCTTGAACCTTGACTAATCAGAGTAAGACAATGTTACCAGCACACAAAGAATCTCTAGAGCGAGTCCAAGCTTTATTCAGTGAACACATTGTTACAGCAGATTGCAACGTTTCGGAGCCATGCAGGGCCACATCATCAGGCATGTGGCGCAGGAACGTTTGCAATCTGCTTTAAGGATGTGATCACTGAATAAAGCTTTGGACTCGCTCAAGAGATTCTTGGTGTGCTGCTAACATTCTCTTGCTCTGATTACTCTCTACCATGTGACAGTGATGTGTGATTGGCCTCCCAGGCACCCAGCACTGCCACATGGGGTGAAGAGAAATCCCTTCGTCATGCCTCTGATTCAAATCATGATTTCATGAGCTTCCCCAGGGCTTCCTCTCTTTATTCTGGGCAGTCAAATAAAGCGGTAGGGGGAGGGGGTTAAAGGGATGGTAAGCATGAATATCATGTTGGGTCACCAAAAAAGTAACCCTGCTGCTTTCCCTGCATTAGCAAATTATAAATTCCCTATAAAGTGAACATATAAGGTGATAGAATGTTTGTCGGGATCAGTGTCCCCAAGTAGCTCCCTTAACCCGTAATACAAAATACTAACTTCCTGAATATAAAGCCTGGTCACATCTTATACTACATTACAATATTCAGTGCTGAGACCTTAATGCCTATCAAATGCCACACGAGATGTGGTAGTGGTGGTGATACATTGTTACAGCAGATTGCAACGTTTCAGAGCCATGCAGAATCCCATCATCAAGCATGTGGCTCTGAAAGGTTGCAATCTGCTTGGGAAAAGGGTTAAAACTTCTACCAGGAATTTACTTTTATTTGAGAAAATATGACAATCTTTTACCAGGACTATAAGAATTGGCATCGCTGCCAAGAACACACAATAGTGCTTGAACCTGTGAACACACTAACCTTTATTACAGTAGGCATACATTTAGAAGATTAGAATACCAGAAACCAGAGGTATCTAATGTAAGGCAGCAAATATCAAAGAAAATCTAAATGCAGGATACAAAGTAGAGCAATTTTGCAAGCCTAATGTATCCCCTGAGTTAGTTTTGTTGTATTTTAATTTTAAGTATATCTTCAAAGCCTATTGTATTAAAGTGTATGGGGTTAATAAAAAAAAGAAAAACTAACATACATACTCACCTCAATGCTGCAGCATTGGTGTGATGCTGCAGCTGATCCACATCAGCTCTAGGACTGAGCACTGAATGATCAAATGACCTTTGTTTGCTCAGCTCTCAGTCTTTTTAGAGCATAGAGCAGTGACTATTAGTCACCACTCTGCCCCTCTAGTGCTCACTGGTCTGGAGGAGGAGGAAGCAGCTGGCTGTAGCTCGCATCCAAGAGTAATAGAGTAAGGCGGCGTACAGACGATCGGACATATCCGATGAAAACGGTCCGCGGACCATTTGCATCGGATATGTCCGATCGGGAGTTTGATCCGATGGCGTGTACACACTATCGGATCAAATTCCCCGCCGCCGGACGGCACGGTGACGTTGACGCCGCCGCGTCACCGCCACGTCACCGCACCAGGAAGTAAAACACTTCCGCGCATGCGCCGAATCCATTCGGCAGCGGCGCGGCGGCGGTGGGGGCCGACATGTCTGCTGGTAAGTGTACTAACCAGCAGACATGTCGGGCGGACAGATTCCACCAGATAGATTTCAAAGCTTGCTTTGAAATCTGTCGGGTGGAGAAATCTGTCCGCTAGCCCATACACACGAGCGGAGATGTCTGCTGAAACGGTCCATCGGACCGTTTTCAGCGGACATATCCCCTCGTGTGTACGCCGCCTAAGAGGCAGCTGTCATTCAGCCAGATGCATGGATCCCGATAATTTGGTTGGGATCCTTCCAGACCCTAAAGTGGCTCTGTGATATCAGCAGACAGTGAGATTCAGCCTGTTGTCAGCTGATTCTTGGTCACTGGAAAGCAAAAGTAAGTTTACCCCTGTAACCCACACGATAACCATGGCCAAAACAGTTTTGGCTGTACTTCTCTTATACATTTTGGCATCCTTTGTGTATTTCTGCCAGATCTGTACAGTAATCCAGCATCAAACAACTTCTGCACCTTATATCACCTCTGTGCAGCTGTTTCCTGTCATAAAGAGTCGTCACTGCAGCTGTCTCTTATTTGACAGGGAACTGGTCTTGTGATAGTAGTGTGAGGGTCTCCCACCCAGAGCTCTGCACAGACTATGCATATAACAGTGTTAATGTCCACACTACCTTTACAAGTTAATATCTGTATTTTCAAAGGTATTTTGGGGCACATACTGTAAAGTGGACTTATATTCTTTGTGACTATTGATGAATATATTTAAACAAAAGTTCTCGTGTCCAAGTTCAGGTTTAATCTAATGAATGATAAGATGTAAAAAAAAATCTTTGAAAGATTGTTTAGTATATACATTATGCCCATTATTAGACTTTTTAATGCTTTAATGTTTATGTTGAAATTATTTTTGTTTGTTTCTTTAAACCAGATCTTCCTGTCACTACCTAATGACTCTAGTGTTCTCTAGTGTGCCATCCCTGTGACTGATATCATACCTAAAATGAATGACAAAAGGTGACAGATGGAATGTACTTCAGGTTTTAAAGTTTTAGATCCTGGCACTCATAAAACGTTACTGTTCTTCTCACAGTGTAATAGAGAGATGGAAGCTTTTATGTGCCAGCACGATGCTCTATGAGTTTATATTTTAACCTCTTTTGAAACATAGGGCAGGCCGGTTGTTACAAGCCAAATGAAATGAAAGGTTAGTGGCCTGCTGTGAACCAAAATTGTATGGAACATTTAAAAGCAGTAAAATCTTCAAAGGGGAAATGTTATACCTATTAACTTAAAAAAAAAAAATGAATAGATTACAATAAAAAGATAACAGCATGTAATGTTAACATAATTTAGGTTAAACAATATTTGTAAATAAATAGAAAATCCCTGTATAACTCACAAAAGTATATATTAGTATTGCTTTGCTGCTACTAACAAATGTTACATATTATAAAACGATAAAGAAAATATATACTACAAATAGCACTGGTGATGTGATAGCTACATTCCTAAATTACTATAAACATAACATGAACCACTATACTTTGTAAACTTCAGTCTCGAAAAAGGGGGTACACCCAGCATGCAACTAGTCAAATTTTTCTGCCTTACAAAAAAGTTTAAAAAATACAAATTTTATAATCCAGTTTTATCAACACAGTATGCAATTGAAGAGCTTTCATAAATTTATGGGAGGGAATGTAGACAGCCCCACATTTGATGATGTAACAATAAGCTGCTTAAATCTCTAAGGCCGCGTACACACGGCAGAGAACCTCGACGGGCAGAACACATCGTTCCGCCCGTCGAGGTTCCCTGCCGGCTGTCGAAATCGGCGACCCGCCCGTCGGGAATGGCAACCAGCCATTCTTCCAGGCGGGCCGTCGAGCAAATAGAGAGCGTGCTCTCTAATTCTGCTCGACGGGCTTCCCGACGGGAAGCTCGCCGAGAGTGTACACACGGCCGAGGTCCTCGCTGGAATGCAGCTTCCAGCGAGGTTCTCGCTGGTTTCCAGCGAGAACCTCGGTCGTGTGTACACGGCCTGAGAGTCGGTTCACACTAGGGCGACACGACTTCCAGCACGTCTTTCAGAAGCAACTTCAACACTACTTGAGCATGAACCACAGGGCGATCTGGGGCGATTTACAACACGACTTGAAGTCCTGTTCAGGTCAGGAGACATTCCAGTGGCCAATAAAACAACAATCAGCTCTGGGAGAGGGAGGGGGAGGGAGGGGTTTGCCTGAGAAATGTATGTTATCTTGCTGAAATGTCGCTTCAATTAAAACAGTGATCAGACTTGGAAGCGACTTCCATTGAAATCAATGGGTACAAATCGCCTAGAAGTCTGATTGAAGTAGTACAGGAACCTCTTCTGAAGTCGGAGCGACATGAGTAGTGTGTATTAACACCACTCCCATTCACTTACATTGCTTTTCTGGACAGCACGACTTGGGACGACTTGAGACGACTTCAAGTCTGATCCCAAGTCGCCCCAGTGTGAACCGACTCTAAGTATACTTTTGGACTTCTTTATATAAACAGTGCCTTGAAAAAGTATTCGTACCCCTTGAAATGTTCCACATTTTGTAATGTTACAACCAAAAACTTTAATATATCTTATTGAGATTTTATGTGATAGACCAACACAAAGTGGCACATACTTGTGAAGTGGAAGTAAAATGATAAATGTTTTTTTTTTTTTTTTACAAATAAATATCTGAAAAGTGTGGCATGTATTCAATAATTTGTAGAACCACCTTTCTCTGCGATTACAGCTGCAAGTATTTTTAGGTATGTTTCTACCTGCTTTGCACATCTAGAGAGTGACATTTTTGCCCATTCTTCTTTGCAAAATAGCTCAAGCTCTGTCAGATTGGATGGAGGTCATCTGTAAACAGAAATTTTCAAGTCTTGCCACAGATTCTTAATTGGAATTAGGTCTGGACTTTGACTGGGCCATGCTAACACTTGAATATGCATTGATCTAAACCATTCCATTGTAGCTCTGGCTGTATGTATGGGATCGTTGTCCTGCTGGAAGTTGAACTTCCGCCCCAGTCTCAAGTCTTTTGCAGACTTTAACAGTTTTTTTTTCTAAGATTGCCCTGTATTTTGCTCCATCCATCTTCCATCAACTCTGATCAGCTTCCCTGTCCCTTCTGAATAAAAGCATCCCCACAACATAATGTTGCCTTCACTATGTTTCACAGTGGTAATGGTGTGTTCAGGGTGATGTGCAGTGTTAGATTTCCGCCACACATAGAAATTTTGCTTTTAGGCCAAAAAGTTCATATTTGGTCTCATCTGACCAGAACACCTTCTTCCACATGTTTATTGTGTCCCCCACATGTCTTCTCACAAACTGCAAACAGGACATCTTATGGCTTTCTTTCAGCAATGGCTTTCTTCTTGCCACTCTTCCATAAAGGCCAGATTTGTGGAGAGCACGGCTAATAGTTGTTGTCCCACCTGAGCTGTGGATCTCTGCAGCTTCTCCAGAGCTACCATGGGCCTTTTGGCTGCTTCTCTGTTTAATACTCTCCTTGCCCAGCCTGTCAGTTTAGGTGGATGGCCATGTCTTGGTAGGTTTCCAGTTGTGCCATACTATTTCCATTTTCAGATGATGGATTGCACAGTGCTCCATGAGATGTTCAAAGTTTGAGATATTGTTTTATAACCTAAACCTGCTTTAAACTTCTTCACAACTTTATCCCTGACCTGTCTGGTGTGTTCCTTGGCCTTCATGATACTGTATGTTCATTAAGATTCTCTAACAGACCTCTGAGAGCTTCACAGAACAGCTGTATTTATACTGAGATGAAATTACACACAGGTAAAGGGGGATAATTTACAAATGCATGCCACACTTTTCAAATATTTGTTTGTAAACATTTTTGAAAACTATTTATAATTTTCCTTCTACTTCACAATTATGTGCCACTTTGTGCTGGTCTATCATATAAAATCCCAACAAAATATATTCATGTTTTTGGTTGTAACATGACAAAATGTGGAAAGTTTCAAGGGGTATGAATATTTTTTCAAGGCACTGTATTATCCAATGTTGTCTGTGCCTGCCCTCCTAAACCATGTAACGTGAAATGGCAGTACACTTAGAAAAAAAATTAGGGTAACTACAAGTGAAGTGTGCTCACAGATTAACCACTAGCCGACCAGCCGCCGTGGTTCTACGGCGGCAGGTCGGCTCTCCTGGGCGAGAGCCCGTAGCTCTACGTCGGGACTTTCGCGGCCACTAGGGGACGCGTGCGCGCCGCCGGCGCCCCCCGCGCCCCCCGCTCGCCCCCGAGTCCCGCGCGCATGCCCGGCGGGCGCGATCGCCACCGGGCACGCGCGCTCGTTCGTTACAGAGCGGGGAACGAGAGCTGTGAGTGTAAACACACAGCGCTCGTTCCTGTCAGCGGGGGAAACGCTGATCTTCCGTTCATACAATGTATGAACGGAAGATCAGTGATTCCCCCTAGTGAGTCCACCCCCCCATACAGTTAGAACACAAATAGGAACACACTTAACCCCTTCCCCGCCCCCTAGTGTTAACCCCTTCACTGCCAATGGCATTTTTATAGTAATCCAATGCATTTTTATAGCATTGATCGCTATAAAAATGCCAATGGTCCCAAAAATGTGTCAAAAGTGTCCAATGTGTCCACTATAATATCTCAGTACCAAAAAAAAAACGCTGATCGCCGCCATTACTAGTAAAAAAAAAATATTAATAAAAATGCCATAAAACTACCCCCTTTTTGTAAATGCTATAAATTTTGCGCAAACCAATCAATAAACGCTAATTGCGATTTTTTTTTACGAAAAATATGTAGAAGAATACGTATCGGCCTAAACTGGGGAAAAAAAATGTTTTTTTATATCTTTTTTGGTGATATTTATAATAGCAAAATGTAAAAAATATTGCATTTTTTTTAAAATAGTCGCTCTATTTTTGTTTATAGAGCAAAAAATAAAAACCACAGAGATGATCAAATACCACCAAAAGAAAGCTCTATTTGTGGGAAAAAAAGGACGCCAATTTTGTTTGGGAGCCACGTTGCACGACCGCGCAATTGTCAGTTAAAGCGACGCAGTGCCGAATCACAAAAAGTGCTCTGGTCTTTGGACAGCAATATGGTCCGGGGCTAAAGTGGTTAAAGATTGTACCTGTAGAAGCCATATAATAATTTTTCAATGGAGCCTTTACTTGTATGAATACATCCTTCAAAATTCTTATTTTATGGCAGAGAAGATTATGCCTTTTTAAATCAAGCATTAATTAGATAACCCATGTTTGGAAAATTTAAATTCCCCATTCTTGTGGATGTGAAAAGATCAACATATCAGATAAACAGAAAGCCAGCACTTCGTACACAATTGTTATTAACGGCAAGATCAGGAAGCGGGAGCAGCGTTGCTGCAGCAGGGGCAATGCTGGAGCAGTGACAGAAGTCAGGTAAGTGTCAGATGAGATAAAATGAATAGGACAAACAGTTTTGTAAGAAAGACCCCCATGCGAGAGGCATATTATCTACCTTATATTCTTATGAATTAGTCCAATCTGGAATAGATAAACCACCTTATGTCCGGAAATGGGAGGAGGATCTAGGGCGGGAACTAGACAACTCAGATTGGAATCAGATATGAAATACCACAAAAACAGCTTCACCCAACATACAGGCGGTAGAGGCATACTATAAAGTATTAACGAGATGGTACTTGGTACCTGCTAAACACGCAAAGAATTACTCTGCACAATGTTTCAGGGGTTGTTCTGACATAGGTACACATTTCCATACATGGTGTTCATGTCCGAAAGCTCAGATATTTTGGATAGGGATATTTAAGATTGCATCAATATTAAGTGGAAAGAATATTCCTTTAGATCCTGCCACGGCACTTCTCAACTTGAAACCAGAAGGTATTTTGCATTCTCAATTTAAATTGCTATTGCAGCTTTTCACAGCAGCTAAACAGACTTTGGCAAAAGCATGGAGATCTTCAAAGTTAGTGGTAAATGAAGCGGCGACTAAAATGAACAACACTATAACTAATGCCAAGATGCTAGCTATAGATACGGACATGATCCCTCAGTTTGAGAAAATGTGGAAACCCTGGATCGCATATGCTATGCCATCATCTTTAGATAATACAGTACTCTTGCCATGGTGACTAAAACAATAGGAACAAATACATCTCTCTCTAGTTGTGGTGGAGGCTCTCAGCCTGACCTCACAGACCCTTTCCATTCCATTCTTCTCTCCTTCCATTTTCTTTACTTTTTCTTTCTTTTTTTACTTATTTTTTTATTTTCTGGTAATAATTAGAATTTTTCTTTATGATTTGAAGCTCCTGTTTTTTTTAATTATATGATAATCTGAACTACTCAAGAACGCAAATAAGAAGGTTACTCTTACAATACCTCTAGGCTTCACACCTTTTTTTTTTTCAAATATAGTTTTTATTGTCAATTTTCACATAAAACAGAGTAATGTAAACAGTTAGCAAGCGGTCTAAACGCTTTACAATATAGACATAGTATGCAACAAATAGGAACATAGAGATTGTCATTGTAACATTGGTAACCTTAGTAGTGCAGCAACATTCATATATCTACCATCCAGGTAACATTTGGAATTATTGAAGCGGTGAAGTTTCATATTAAAGCTTATATTGTTTCTTACCGTGCAACATCGGGGGGCGTGTGAAGGGCAGAACCACTCAAGCACCCCTCTAAGGGAGCAAGACTGTGCTCGAGTATTCCACCCCACCAGGTCCCGTTTGGGGGTCATAGGTTGGGTAGTTAGTCAGGAGGGCGAGTAGGACATTTATCAACGTTACAGGTTAAACATTTTGACAAAGGAAGGAGATTCCGTCCAGTCCTTCCACTGTTGCCATAAGTGGAGCTGCATCAGTCTGTCCCCCTGTTTCAGAGCTAGAGTCGTCTCGTAAATGAAATGTTCCTGTGTGGTGCGGATAACATCTACCACCGTGGGAGGGTCAGGGTCCTTCCACTTCCTTGTGATGCTAAGGCGGGCTGCCAGGAGTATATGTACTATGATGTACCGCATCGGGTTAGGGAGCCGGTCGATGTCTAGGGATAGAAGAGCCATTGATGGGCATTCTTCTAGTGAAATGTCAGTGACTGCAGATATAAGGTTAAAGACAGAGTGCCAGTAACGTTTGAGTTTGGGACATTTCCAGAATGTGTGTATCAAATCACCACTCTGTCCACAGTTCCTCCAGCAGGAGGCGGACAGCGTTGCGCTAAACTTAGACATTCTGTCGGGGGTCAGATACCACCGGTGAGTTAGTTTGAATGCGAGTTCCCATAGAGAGGAGCAACATGTGGCTTTGTAGGTGGATAAACAGGCCTTCTCCCATTTGAGAAGCGAGAAGGTTTGTCCTAGATCTTTTTCCCAGCGTGCAAGGGCTGCTGAGCTGGTAAAGGTAGTCTTTTGGTGCAGAATGTTGTAGAACAAGGATATTCCCTTCTTTCTAGTTGTGGGGGATTTAAAGAAGATCCAAGCTATCTGAGGGATCTTCCACGAGAGAGATTTGAGCTTGGCAAGGCAGTGTTGGGTGCGAATGTACTGATACCTATCAGTTTGTGGGAGAAGGTATTCTTTTAAGAGCATGGGGAATGTTTTAGTTTTACCCTCGGCAATAAGGTCTGAGACGTATGCAATACCTTTGTGTTTCCATCCCGTGTAGGAAGAGGATTCAATGAGATGTCTCAACGTGTCAATAGGAATGGGCCAGGTCGCTAGGTTGGGGTGAGTGCTCGTAAGTTTAGAGAACTTGGACCAGGTTTTGATGGATGCTACTATGGGGGGTGACATCTGAGCGAAGTGAGTTTTGCCTAATAATGACGCGAACAGCCAGGCCTGTATGTTTTTTCCCGGGATGAATGATGCTTCCATCTGTCCCCATGTTGTGGATGGGGAGGGGTTTGTAAACCAATCTTTTGATTGTACTAAAATAGAGGCCATATAATAGTCCTGGAAATCGACGTATCCCAAGCCCCCAGCTAAACGGTGCTTAATTAGTTGGGAGTGGCCGCATCTAGCCTTTTTACCTTTCCAAACAAATTTGGACAAGATTGTCTGAAGAGATTTGAAGTAGTTGAGTGGGATAGGGATAGAGATAGTTCTAAACAAGTACAATATTTGGGGTAGGTGGAACATTTTGAACGCCGCTAGTCGGCCCATCCATGAGAACTCGAAGGACGCCAGCCTGGTAAGATCAGCCTGTAGTTGTAATCTTAACGGTAGATAATTAGACGCGAATAACGATTTGGTGGATTTAGTCAGTTGGATGCCCAGATAAGTCAAACTGTGATCTGCCCAAGCATATGGGAATTGGAGTTTGAGTTGTTGACTAGTGGGTGTATCTAAACCTAGGTCCAGTATGTAAGATTTGGCTTCATTGACCTTGTAATAAGAGACATCGCCGAACCAGGCTAGCGTCTTCTGGACCTCAGGGATAGAGCGGGTAGGGTTTGTGACCATAAGGATCACGTCGTCCGCGAACAGGCTTATTTTGTGTTCTTGATCTGCTAGGGGAATGCCAGATATGGCCGGGTTAGACCGAATTCTTTCTGCCAGGGGTTCCATGACAAGGTTGAAAATAATGGGTGATAGTGGACATCCCTGCCTTGTACCGTTGGAGATTTGTAGAGGTGCGGAGAGGGCATCTGCAGAGAAGACCTGCGCAGTGGGATTGGAGTACAGGGCCATTATAGCATCACGGATTGTACCTTTAATGCCAAATTTTGACAGGACCGCTGAGATATAATCCCAGTGGACCCTGTCAAAGGCCTTTTCGGCGTCTAGGGATAGTAGTAGTGCTGGGGTTTTAGTGGTTTCTACATGGTGAATGATGTTAATCATCCGTCTTGTGGCATCAGAGGCCTGCCGACCTTTAGTGAATCCTGATTGATTCGGGGAGATAAGGATTGGGAGTAAATCTTCTAATCTTTTGGCAATCATTTTTGCAAATAATTTTACATCGAGGTTAAGTAAGGAGATGGGACGAAAGTTTTTCGGGGTGGTGGGTTCCTTTCCCGGTTTGGGTAGGGTCACCACCAAGGCTTTGAGCATTTCGGGAGGGAACGACGAGGATGTCGCAGCTGAGTTGAAAACTTGGCATAGTGTAGGAGCTAGAATGTCTTTAAACTGTTTGTAGTATTCCCCGGTGAAGCCGTCGGGGCCTGGTGATTTAGAGTTGGGCAGTGTTTTTATGGCTGATATGATTTCAGTGATTGAGAAGGGGGAGTTTAGGTCTGCCAGCTGTTGGGGAGTTATAGAAGGGAGATTTAGGGGATCTAGAAAGTCATGGATCATCTCAGGAGAGGGTTGGGCTGTAGTCGGGTCCGCTGCTAAGTTATACAGGTCCGCATAATACGCACTAAAGGCGTTTGCTATTTCTTGGGGTTTGAGGAGCTTTTCGTTAGTGTGAGGATGCTGTATGTAAGGGATTTTTGTTTTAGCCCTGTGACCTTTAACCCTTTGAGCCATCGCTTTGCCTGCCTTATTGCCCGTCGAGTATAAGGTGGATTTAAACATCTTATAAGCGTTAACATGTTTATCAAGAAGGAGTGTCCTCAATTCCTGGCGGAGGGAGAATATCTTAGATTGTAAGAGTGGGGAGGGATTTAGTTTATTCAGGGATTCAGTCACGGTTATCTCATTCGTCAGTTCGTCTATGCGTTGGGTTCTTTTTTTTTTAGCTCTAGCCCCCATTTGGAGAAATGAACCTCTGATGACCGCCTTGTGAGCGTTCCATACCACCAGCGGGTCGGACACTGACCCCTGATTAAGGGAGAAGTAATCTTCCAATTTCTGTTTAATGGAGTTGGAGTAGCATGGTGTTTGAAGTAGGTGGTTGTTAACCCTCCAAATATAGGAATTAGGATGACGAGCGTCATCGGTGACAGTAATGCTAACAGGAGCGTGGTCCGACCAGGTGGTGGCATGTATAGAGGAGTCTAAAATTTTGTGTAGCAATCGGCTGTCAGTCATAAACAAATCGATACGTGAGTAGGTGTTGTGACGCGGCGAAAGGAACGTGTAATCCCTTTCACTCGCATGGCAGCACCTCCAAACATCATACAAGTCATTAGCATTAATGAAAGTTTCTAGAGGTGAAGAACAGCGTTTGTTGCCAGCAGTGGAGTCCATTACGGGATTTGGTACCATATTGAAGTCGCCACAGATCATCAAATGGCCTTGTTGTACTTTGCGGGCCGCTCGCAAGGTTTTTCTGAGAAAAGGCATTTGGCCATGGTTCGGGGAGTAGATCGAGACCAGGGTGTAGGTGACGTTATTGAGGATGCAGACCAGGATAATGTATCGCCCGTCCGGGTCGATAACCGAGGTCAATAGTTGAAAAATAACAGTGTTCTTGACGGCAATCATAACTCCTCGTTGTTTTTTAGAGAAGGATGACTGGAAAACATGGGGGAATTGCCTATGCTGGCATTTGGGGGAGGCCCCCGTAGCAAAGTGTGTCTCTTGGACACACAATACATCACATTTATAGTCGAGTGCGGATTTCCAAAGAGAGGAGCGTTTTACAGGGTGATTCAGCCCTTTAGCATTGAGGGAAAGAACAGTGATCCCCATTGTGGGTGGGTGGTGGTGTGGCGTGGGTGTAGTTACTCACAATTGTGGATGGTGATGCAATAGTCCAGATGGCAGAAGGTGGTGGTGGCTGTGATGGGGGGTAGACGTGCTTCTGTACAGGGAGATTTTCAGATGTTGAGCCTTCTAGGAAATAAAATGTATTAGTACAGAATTTTAATGAGATTACAAAAAAAAAAAAAAAAAAAAAGTCCCAGGGCAGTCCAAGCCTGGTTACTGCACCAATGGAATATCAACTTGCGTGTAACAATATGAGCAATGGGGGATAGGAGGATAAGAAAAAAAAGTCTATAACTGCAGAACAAAGAAAAATAAAACAAGCACAAATTCGTCAGCAAGAACCGCTCATAAGAGCAGCTGACTAGTAATGGGGAAAGTTCAGCGAGCAGGTGTACAATCGCATAGCCGGACCGGACCAGGTCATACGTTGTATGTAGTAGTAGTATAGGGCTGGTTGATCAACGGTGGGTGGTCTTCTTTTTCTCCCGATCAGACCCGAACGTGAACGGATTAGGAGGGCCATGAGGGCCTGGGTGGTTAGGAGAGGGGTCAGGCAGGATGCCCCATGAGTGTAGCAGCTTCATTCCTCCTTCCAGTGTGGAGATGGTGTGTGGCACGCCATTGTGCGTGACCAGAATGGTCGCTGGATGGCGCCATTTGTAGACAATCTTGTGGTTATGCATGGCTTTGGTTATGGTTTTCAGTTGTCTCCTCAATTGCAGCGTGTACTGGGACAGGTCGGCATATAGTTGGATGTCAGAGTATGGAGCTGGGAGCGGAGATAGTTCTCTGGCTTTCATAAGGATCTGTTCTTTTGCCTGGTAGAAGTGTACACGAAGTAGAACATCGCGGGGGACGTCTGCCTCAAGGTGGCGCGGTTTGGGGATGCGGTGTATGCGATCGATCGTTAATTCGATCGGGGAGAGGTCTGGCAGCATAGTGGAAAATAGCGTGGCGGCAAAGTTGTGCAGGTCTTTAGGTTGGACTGATTCAGGGACCCCACGCATTTTGACATTATTGCGTCTGGACCTGTCCTCTAAATCTGCGAGTTTTGCTTTGATCCAGAGGGAGTCCTCTTTCTGATCATTACATGCATCCACCAGATCATTAACCGTCTCCGTGCATTCCTCCATCTTGCTTTCTATAAACTGTACCCTATTGTCCATGTGTTTCATTTCTAATGAGAATCTGTTAATCAGTGATGATAGATTGGTCATAAGGGAAGATTGTAGTGACATGAGCATGTCCTTCATAGTGGTGTCCAGCACTGGTTGGCCAGATGTTGGGAATTGAGCTATGGAGGATTGCAGTGAGGAGATTGCAGAAGGGTTGTGTAGGCCTGTACTCACTGTGTCTGAGGCCTGGTTGGAGGCGTCCAGTCGCATCCTCGACTTCGCGGGGCTCTGCGTTATCGGGGTAGCAGGGGAGTCGTCCTGGGGCACATGAGAGTGGAGTCCTGATCTTGGATGTTGTGGATGCAGGTCCGGGGAGTCTCCGTAGGACAGCGATTGCCTGCTTGCCGCTCCGTCGGCGCCATCTTGGCCTCTGCGGCGCGGCTGGAAGGAGAAGGCCTCCAGCCGCTTCAGCCCCTTTTCCTGAACCCTCTTGCGGGACATCGTTGCGGCGGAGTGATGGGAGGGTGATCGGGCAGACACTATGTGGCAGCTGCGGCGATGGTCGCCCTGTTTCGTCGCTTTGGTCCGGTCGGGTCAGCGGAGCTCACGGCTCAAGCGTCCATCTTCATGCGCGCGCAAGCCACCGGCTTCACACCTTTTGAAGAACTGTAAATACCTTCTAAAGTTTTAATCGATCTTGTTTCAATATTATTTAAGGGTAGGTTCACACCACTATTTTCTATACAGTTTTTGGATATGTTTTTTTTAAAAAAAAACGTATGCAACCGTACAGAAAACTGTGGCCATAGACTTTACATTAAAAACCGCATTTGCCATAAATCATACGGTTGTATCCGGTTTTCAAACCATACGGTTTTTAACTTTTTTTTTCCTGGAAAAAAAACGTGGTCTACCACGGTTTTTGGTCCGGTTCAAAAACCGTATTTCAACCGTATACGGTTATTTTAACATAGGACTCTATGAGAACTGTATGTCGTTGCGGTTCTGTCCGTTTTTTTCAAAACGGTTGTTAACCTTGCTTCCCTTGAAATTTCAATAGAACAACTGAAACTTTATTGAAAAAAAATAAAAATAAAATTCCGTTTAAAAAACGGATGCAACCGTATAGCATACGGTGACGGCACCCTGCTGGATGGATATGTTTTTTAGGTAAGCCTGTCATAGTGTGCTTCTTTTTTTCAACACGGTTTACTACCACCTTGAGGTAAAAAAAAAATAGACTTTAGAACAATTTTAAATTGTATAATGGGGGCTGTTTTTTTTTTATTAGCTTATATTTCCATGGGACCACTATTGACAGCGACCCAACAATATTTTTTTAGGTAAATGTGCATGATAGATTCATAAACAGAAGATCAAAATATCTATTTAAAAAATGCAATTATTTTCCATTACTGTATAAGATTTGGTAGTATAGGTCCAGTCTAAGTGAACCAGTCTGTCTTCATCTGTCTTCTTTTCTGACATAAGCAGTCTCCGGCTCAGTAATAACTTACTGGTCATTAAGCCCTCTTGGAAGATGATCAGTTAAAATCATCAAACAAAACTATAGCTTCACTCTACATTCCCTTGACAGTAGAGGTCTCTTTCTAGCATAAGTAATCAACATGTGTTCAATATCATCATTAAAAACCCAAATACCTAGGAAAGTCTCTTTTCCTACACATAACACTGACTGTAGATTTCTAACAACATCAGACACTTAATTTAAGCTATGTTAGTTTCAGGTTCAGGTTCAATAGGTTCTGTCTTGTAATAAACCTATATACTATGACATAAAGCTGTTAAAATGGCTTGATTCTTTTCACTTTCATCTATGTTAACACTTTAGAACACAAAGCAGCCAGACAGTTCCACAATTTGGTAATTTTGTTATTCAACGAGGCTTGCTGGCATTTGAAAGACATTAAACGGAGTACTGCAATCATTGCAAAGAATACATTATTGGGCCAGATTCAGGATGGAGAGCGTATCTTTGTGTGGGCGTAGCGTATCCTATTTACGCTATGCCTCCGCAACTTTGACAGGCAAGTTCTGTATTCACAAAGCACTTGCTCCGTAAGTTGCGGCGGTGTAGCGTAAATGGGCCGGCGTATTCGTGCGTAATTCAAATTGGGCAGGTAAGGGGCATGTTGTATTTAATTTTAAACTGCGCTAGCCGTAAACGTATCCCAGTGCGCATGCTCCAAATCACGTCGCAAATAGTCATTGAAAACGATGTGAACGTAACTTACGCCCAGCCCCATTCTGAATCGGCTTACGCAAACGACGTACGGTAAGACGCTGTCCAGACGTCCATACTTAACATTGGCTGTGCCTCATATAGCAGGGGTAACTTTACGACTTACGTAAACGATGCAAATAGATACACCGGCCACAACTACGTTTGTGAATCGGCGTATCTACCTAATTTACATATTCAACGCGTAAATCGACGGAAGCGCCAGCACACAGCACAGCTGAACCCCAAAAGCGCAATTTAGTGGGGCTCCATTTTAAAGTGCATAAATGAAAAGTCGCAAACAAGAAGTGCAAAAGAACACATATCTACTGAAATTCCGGAGGCTTCAGTGGACCTTTTTCACAAGGTTACAGCCATGTTTAAGTAGGTCAAATAGCTGTTTTATATAGTATAATACAAATATTGAAAACACTTGCTATACCTGAATGCCCTATATTTTGAAAGCTGCTAACATACAAATTTTATCTCAGCCACAGTTAAAAAAAATATCAATATGATATAAATACCTATAGTTCTGGCCATGATATCTCCGTAATATTAAACACCCCAGCTGGGCATCTTGATGTATCCTCACAAACAGGAAGTGGGTGCTTCATGTGTTCTAAAGACCAGAAGCTGGTGTGTCATGAGCTCCACAGACAGGACACAGACATCATGCTCTTCCTATTTACCTAAATGAGTGTAAAAGTGAAAGAGAAAATGATCCCTCAGCATGGTCCCTGTTGTTAAAGGGATAGAGGATATTACAGAATGTGTGACTAACAGCCAGAATAAACAGAAAATTAAATAAAAACCTAATGCAATCTGCAAGAATGGGGCAATGGCATTTTGTAATCCTAGGCGCATTTATCTATACAAATCAATTTACTGCACAAGAAAGATACACACTTGTAAAATATACAAAAACATGAAATTATATCAAAAGCTTAATAATGAAAGTATATGGTAAGAAAAAATCCAACAATCGAATCATAGCTCAATGTGAATGCTGATAAATTATCGATCAGGTAAAGGTGCACCATGATATTTTAGCTCTTATAAATCAACATCTGTGAGGAGATTATGTAATATGACTCTCTTTGTAGCAACTAAGGATGGGCGAACGGTTTCGACCCAAGCTTGATTTCTGGCCAAGCATTGGCTGTTTGGAAATTCTCCGAACAACCGAATTATAGGGTCATTCAACTGTTTGTTTGTCCTGCCGAATGACCGCAATACACTGTGTTGTACAGTGCATTGAAAGCCCTGACTGACTGAAGCAATGAAAGCTTTGCCCTATCAGGGCACAGAGCACTGTCAGAGCCATGATTGGATGCTGTCATGATGACTTAATTCCGCCCCACACTATAAAAATATTCTTTCCATAGCAGACATTTGTAGAGTGATAGCGGCATAGAGATAGAAAATGGCTCTGTTCAATGCTATTAGACAGTTCATTTGCTATTCTGATTCTATTGTCAGTGTAGAATATCAGTTTATTGTGCATCTAGGAATAGTTCAATGTGAGTGTAGTGCGAACATTCATCTTTACATTAGTGTGAATGTAGGGATAGTTCAGTCAGTGTAGTGACCGTTTAACACATTATATTTCATTGCGTTACTGCAAGTTTAACACCATATAGTTCTGTGTGTTACTGCAAGTTTAACGCCATATAGTTCTGTGCGTTATTGTAAGTTTAATGCTGTATAATTTATTGTGTTACTGCAAATTTAATGCCATATAGTCCTGTGCATTACTGCAAGTTTAACATCATATAGTTCTGTAAATTTATTTAATTGCATTACTGCAAGTTTAATGTTGAATATTTCATTGCTTTACTGTAAGTTTAACGTCATAAATTTCATTGCATTACTGCAAGCTTAACGCCATATAGTTAAGTGCGTTACTGCAAGTTTAACACTATATAGTTCTGTGTTTTACTGTAAGTTTAACACCATATAGTTATGTGCGTTACTGCAAGTTTAACTTTGCATATTTCATTGCGTTACTGCAAGTTTAACGCCATATCGTTCTGTACATTACTGCAATGTTAATGCTGTATAGTTCTGTGCGTTACTGCAAGTTTAACGCCATAGTTCTGTGTGCGTTTTCGCACATTTGACACAGTATATTGCAGTATATTATAGTGGATCCGTGGAGTGTGTCTGTATCGTGAATACTCAAATTTAAAGTTCACCAAACACCACTTTTCATTGATTAAAGTGCATCCACGTACACATTTACACAACTTTGAAAAATATAAACCAATAATGGGGGGGGGTAGGAATACATTATACCTGTGGGGGTAGGAACAAATAACAAACAGCTTCCCCTTTAAAAATGAACCAATTACCACATTTGTGAATAATATAGCAGTGATCAATGTTGCGTCACTGGTAGCCCAGTGCCCACACAGTTAGAATCACTCCCTAGGACACACTTAACACCTTCCTTGCCCCCTAGTGGTTAACCCTGCCAGTGACATTTACACAGTAATCATTGCATTTTTATAGCACTGATTGATGTATAAATGACAATGGTGCCAAAATAGCATCAAAAGTGTCCGATGTGTCCACCATAATGTTACAAAATCGCAGATCGCCGCCATTACTAACAACAAAATTCTAATAATTATAAAAATGCCATAAAAGATCCCCTATTTTGTAGATGCTATAACTTTTGTGCAAACTAATAAATATATGCTTATTGCGATTATTGCGATGAAGAGGAGGGGAAGAGACTGGAGCATCATTGGGGGACCCCTGTATGCGTTTTGTGGCAGAGCCTGCAGCGGAAGGAGGTAAGTGGCGTTTTTTATTGACCGATTTCACTGAGCTTGTTCCTGGATGGCTTATGTAAAAATACACCAGGTATGCACTTACTCCCTCCAGTGGTGAAAACCAGGAAAATACATCCTAATCACAGAAGATAATAAGAAAATAAATAATCCTCTTCTTACCTGATCCACACCGCAGGAAAAGCTGATAAAAGTAGTTCCAGCTTTCACCCATCAAGGGCAAGTTGTGCCAACCTTCAGGTCTACCAAGGGTTTTATTAGAAAAAACCTCATACCTGGACCTGTAGAAGACTCTGACAGGAACTTTTCGTGCCACAGATGTATTATTACACCAAAGTCTGGATCCCAGAACCCAGACCTCCAAAGAGAGACATTACAGTCAAACCCTGTTTCTTCTTACATGAGGCTCGGGTATCAACCCAAGGAATGGATCCGGTTCAATGAGGTTCGTTATTTGGTTCCGAACTTTCCCGATGTTCGAAAGTTCTGGTGCGAACCAAACAGGGGACTGTTCGGCCCATCCCTAGTAGCAACAAAGGATCCCTTTCACCTCCATGATTAAGGGGTGAAATCCAATTTATTACCATTCCTCTAAGTTCATGTGTTTAGTGCTGTTTTTCAGCTAAATTAATTGTGGCTATTTTATCCCTGTTATCAGCCTTCTGTTGATGGTGGTTCTCAAAGATGACTTTGATCTTACTTCTGTGCCTTTAAAAGCAACATTTAAAGGAACCTGTTATTTTCCTAATATAATCAAGGGAACAAAAGGAATTTTAACATGTTAATGCAGAAAACTAAATCACAATTCTTTAAACTTTATTGAGGACGTATGGAGTTGGAGTCACAAATGAGAGTACTATAGATATTACACATGTGGCACACAAAACATCCTTTCTTTTGTGAAATTTAAAAGGGTGTCTTGGTATACTTATCCTGAGGATCTGCTCTGATCAATAAATCCTTTTACTGTGTTTGTAAATACGCAGTGGAGGATGGTTGACCTCCCTGCAAAAATCACTATTACATCCAAGGATTTGGCAATGTTTTTTCCCAATCCTCTTGAATTAAATTGAAAGCTATGAATTTGAACAAAAAAAAAATGATTATCACTTGTAGCACAGGTTTTGTCAGATTGTATCTTCTCCATTTTTAAATCAAGTACCTCTAAGATATCCCCATTCCAAAAATTTGTGTTGCATTCTGTACTACATAGTATTTTTCTTTAGAGCAAATACGGAATATCCACATGAACTGAGATACTGGCAAATTATCCACCAGATGTCTCATTTGTGCACTTGAATAGGGATGAGCCGATGTTTGAGTCAAACGTAGGTTTGCCTGTTCACCGAATATCAAACAATCTGGGGTGTCCGCGGCAAATTCGAAAGCCACGGAACACCCTTTAAAAGTCTATGGGAGAAATCAAAAGGCTTATATGCATGGTATTGACATAATATGTGTTTGGGGACCTGGGTATCAATGCAAATTTTTTTTTTCAAAACGTACGTTTTTTCGAGAGCAGTAATGTTAATAATGCTTAAAGTGAAACATTAAAAGTGAAATATTCCTTTAAATTACATACCTGGGGGGTATCTATAGTATGCCTGTAAAGTGACGCATTTTTCCTGTGTTTAGAACAGTCTCTGCACAAAATGACACTTCTAAAGGAAAAAGGTCATTCAAAACTATTTCTCATCAATACAGATAAAAGTAATTGAAAAAAATGGCATGGGTTCCCCCCAGTCAAATATGAATATTAAGGGGAACCCTGAACCAATTTTTTTTGTGTTCCCCCAAATTCCATACCAGGTCCTTCAGGTCTGGTATGGATATATTGTGAATGTGACAATTTAAAAAAAAACAAATGGTGTACGGGTCCCCCTCAAAATCTATACCAGACCCTTTAGGGTTACCCAGTGACATGTACGGGTGACCCGCCCCCTCTGACACAACGGGAAACCCTGTTGCGTCAGAGGGGGCTGGTCACCAGTACATCTGATTCAGGAGCAGTGATTTTAATGATGCTTAAATAAAAAAATAAAAAAAAAAAGGAAAAATTGTGAAAACTTCTTTGAGAACCCGGGTCTTGCCCTAGGGAACATGTATCAATGGAAAAAAGTTTTAAAAATGTTAGTTTTTTCAGGAGTCCTGAAAAAAAAGACAGTTTTTAAAACTTTTTTTCCATTGATACATGTTCACTGGGGCAAGACCCGGGTTCTCAAAGATGTTTTATGACAATAACTTGCATATTAGGCTTTAAAATTAGCACTTTTGAATTCGAACGTTCGAGTCCCATAGACATCAATGGGGTTTTAAATGTTCGCGCGAACGTTCGGTCCGTTCGAAGTTTCTGGTGCAAACCGAATGGGGGGGTGTTCGGCTCATCCCTAGTTCTCACATCCAGCGTATGTGGTTTCTCTTGTTCTGTGGAGAAAGCAGAAACATTAATCTCCTGATTGAAGTGGAAGGAGGATGAAACCTTCGGAATAAAGCGATCAGATGGACTTAAGAATACTTTGTCTGGGTAGACGATTAGGTTTGGCTCCTTCGCCAATAGAGCTTACATCTCTGATACTCTCTTGGTCGATATTATCGCTATTAGGAAGGTGACTTTGAGCGTTATGTCCCACAAGAAGATGTTTTCCAATGGTTAGTTCTTGGAATAGAACTTCTAGTACAACCAAAAAATTCCAGGTCAGGAAGGAAGGCTTTCTGGGGGCCTTATCTTTAGGCAGGCCCTCTGGAACTGAATGACGAGAGGCTCTTTCACCCATTTGACTCCTGTCATGGCAGATAAGGCCAATACATGGACTTTCAGGGTACTTGACCCAAGGCCTTTATCTAAGCCTAACTGGAGAAACTCAAGGATCTGAGCAACTGTTGGAGATGACGGGTTCCAGGCTTGTTGCTGTAAGACTGAGAAAAACTTCTCCAAGATTCTCTTGTAGGTACTATTGGTGGTGTACCTTCTGGCTTGAAGACGAGTCTCTAACACTTTTTGAGAGTAACCTTGGTCTAGGAACCTAGCCCTTTCAATCTCCAGGCTGTTAGGTGCATTCTTTCCGGGATGGATGAAGAAGTTGCCCCTGAGTGAGTAGATTCGCTGCTGGTGGAAGCTGTAATGGCATTGCTGTATTCAGCTGAAGGAAAGTTGTAAACCATGGCCGCCTCGGCCAAAAAGGAAGGACTGCTATAATTGTAGATGCTGACCTCTTGAGCCTGAGAAGAAATCTTGGTATGAGAGGTGTCTGGGGAAAGATGTAACCCAGACGAAGGTTCCAGTCGTGCTGTAGGCAGTCCGTCCCCTCCGCTAATGGGCAAGGGGTCCTTGTCAGATACCTCTGGCACTTCGTGTTGTCTGGAGTTGCTGCTAAATCTATATCCGGCATGCCCAAGTTTGGTTATGTGGGAGAATGCTTGGTGGCTCCAGGTTCTGAGCTCCTGGGACATACAAAACCCTTAGCCACGAGAGATTCAACTGCGCCCACTCGAAGACTGGGCGAACTTCCTGCATCATGGAGTGACTTCTGGTGCCACCTTGCCTGTTGATATAGGCGACTGCCACCCTGTTGTCCATCTTCAACAGGACTTTTTTCCCCTTCAGAAGAAGACTGAAGGCCAGGAGGACTTGGAATGCTGCTTTCATTTATAGGATGTTTTATACTACCTCCTGTGCCTCGAATGGCCAACAGCTTTGGACTGCAAAGTGCTGGTAGTGTGCTACCCAGCCCTCCCTGTTGGTGTCCGAAGAAAATCACCTCTCCGGGGAGGTGGAGGGGATAGGGAGGTACTCAAACTGTAAGGCGGCGTACAGACGATCGGACATATCCGATGAAAACGGTCCGCGGACCATTTCCATCGGATATGTCCGATCGGGAGTTTGATCCGATGGCGTGTACACACCATCGGATCAAATTCCCCGCCACCGGACGGCGCGGTGACGCGGCGGTGACGTTGCCGCCGCCGCGTCACCGCCACGTCACCGCACCAGGAAGTAAAACACTTCCGCGCATGCGCCGAATCCATTCGGCAGCGGCGCGGCGGCGGTGGGGGCCGACATGTCTGCTGGTAAGTGTACTAACCAGCAGACATGTCGGGCGGACAGATTCCACCGGATAGATTTCAAAGCTTGCTTTGAAATCTGTCGGGTGGAGAAATCTGTCCGCTAGCCCATACACACGAGCGGAGATGTCTGCTGAAACGGTCCATCGGACCGTTTTCAGCGGACATCTCCCCTCGTGTGTACGCCGCCTCAGAGGAATTGAGGATGAATTGGGACAAGTAGGTGTCTGATAAACCTACAGTAGGGTGACCAGACCTCCCCGGTTTCCAGGGACAGTCCCCGGATTGAGGACACTGTCCCCGGACCAAATCTGTCCCTGATTTTGTCCCCGGATTGTATTTGAACAGGGGCTGGGGCAATTTCACAGACAGTCAATGCAGAATTAAAAAACGAATTCTGAGTTACACACCCCCACTTCGCCACTCCTACTAGCTTAGGGGGGTGTATTTCTTTCCATTATCTGTGCCTCCTTATGATGATCATGTGCTGGTCAGAGCGGAAAAAATATTTCTTCAGTTTTGGGGGAATGCCCATTCAGCTCTGCCCGTATGTTCTTCTGCCTTGGCTCAAGTCAAGTGCCTGCTTATCTCCTTGCCTTCCCTGGCAGAGTGATCTTCCTCCGCTCCCCACCCAGTAGTAGCTGGGGCCCAGAGAGTAAGACTTGACAGGCTGTGAGGCAGGCGGCAGAGGGGCGACAGGCAGAGAGCCGATGATTGCCACCATTACTTGTAAAAAAAAAATATGTCCCCGAATTTAATTTAAAAAATCTGGTCACCTTAACCTACAGAGCATCCAGTCTCCCAGGTTTATAAATAATGCAATTGATTGGAGGTTTTCCATTTTGCATGACTCCAACTTCCTTTGCATGTCAATTTTATTTTTTTTAACTGGGCACAGATTACCTGATTTATTTTTTATTTTTATTTATTTACTAAATTTCTATGCTAGGAACAGAGGGGAACCGAATCCGATTGCTCGTTTTTTTTTTTCAACAGCTAAAAACTGGACCAGAATGTTTTACTTTTCCATCAACGCTGGTATCTTGGCTGACTGGAAGAGATTGAAAGGGATTGAACTTTCCACCTTTCAAAGTTATACGATTGTTTTGCTCATTGAATTATGCCCGTGCATGGGTGAGTTTGTCATGATATACTTAATACTTTACTGTATATGTTATACTTTTCCAATAAAAATTATTGTACCAGAAAGGTGGAACTCCCTTAAACTTCCACCAGTGTTATACCAATATAGCTGATATGGCCCACTGATCCTGAAGGTTTTCCATCCAGGTATGTGTGTGAAGCTTCACACAGGCACCCTCTGGATTAGTGCGCCCCTAAAGGGACTTTCGCTGTCAAGACAGGAGCCTAAGACCTTTAAGGCTTCAATAATGAAGATTGGGTACTTCTCCAGTTCATTACTAATCTTTTCCCCAGTCCGTAGGATTTTGAATCCGTGTATCCACTTGGAGGTCGCCACCTGTATGCTGGATTATGTATGCTGGATTTTTTTTTTTCAGATGATATTCACCCTGACCTGCTAATGGTCACCCTTGAGATGGCTGTATCCTGTCTACTCCCAAATAGATTAGATCGTTGTTCTGGTGTCTTGCACCATTTTTTTTTTTAACGGGGTCCACCAACCATGGCTTCAGCCATAATGCACTCCTTGCCATGACCGCGGGAAACACCGCTCTTGAAAAAACATCGATTGACGTCTGACACGTCCACCACAAAGTATGCAGCCAATTTCAGCTCTTACAAAGCTGTTACCACCTTGTCTCTTCACTTCTTCCAGACGGGCTTATTAAAAGGATTACTCCACTTTTGTAGAGCTGCAATTTCCTGTAAAAAGCAATGAAACATAATTTCCTGCTTGTATGACTGGCTTACTGATTTTCCCAGAAGTCTGCACCAAGATAAAAGCCAGATTGAGTCATATACTGCGATAATTTTTATAATGTCTAAAGGGATGCAGACCCTGCCACTTTCCAGAGTCCTGCAGGTGCAGAAGCTGGTTGATAATTATGAACCATTCCCATTAGACTCACTCAGCATATGGGCTGGTTACTGCTGGTGTACCGGCACCTGCAGATGCTACAGTATGTAGAAGCACTTCAGATCTAGATCAAATCTTTGGACTAGAGCCTCCTTGAATGTGACAGTAAAGTAGCATGTCTTGCCAGCTACAGTACATTAATAATGCATCCACCATTAGAGGAGACTGCAGCAGGTTGACCTTTAGCTTTTTCAGGGTATACAGTTTTGACAGCCTGTTTATAAGGGCATTTTTCTTTGACCCCCTTCAAGTCTTCCTGGATTAACTCCTCCAGTTGTTCAGTGAAGGAAATTAGTGTTCTAACCTTGTGGAAAGTTTACTCCACTTCATCCCAGGTAATTGCGTCCTTAACTGCCCTTGCAGAAAAAGGGTCTCTATTGGGCAAGCTTCAAAGCTTGTGGCCCCTTTAATGCTTTCTTCCCATGACAAACTTTACAATTTGGGCACCATCTACTGGCTCTGGTTGGAAGTGATAGGTAATTCATGCACTGTAGCTTGTCAAGCAATAACTTTCCACCACAAATGCAGCAACTATTAGGGCTGGTAAATTGTGATGTTTGTAAACAGAGAGCAGTGATAATGAGGGGCGGGTTGATGAGCTTAATCAACATTGCCTAGATGTCTGTTCTTAGATGGTAACTTGTCTTGACCGTCAGAAGGCTCCCTTTAGCTTGTGGTCCTTACAGGACTATAGATATTGTCTCTCTTTTTCTCAATCTTCACTACTTAACTAATCTCTATAACTTAAAGCAATGGGTGGTCTGACTGGACAGCGTTTCCCTAGAAACAGACAAAGCAGCAGACTGAAATGAAAAATGGCATTATGCTAGGTCTCCACCATTGCAATCTGAAAGTCGCATGATTTGCTGCAAATTTAATGCAACTTGAAGCAATGCATGTGTATTCTCGGGGTCTATGGACACAGATCTAAACGTTACTCATTGGAAATCATGGGGTACTGCTTGTAAAGCGATTTTGCAGTGACAAGTCGCACTAGTAGAAACTGAGCCCAACACAGTGATCCCAGAGCAAGCATTAAGAAGGAGATAGGAAGAGTTCAGGTGAATGTCATAAAGAGCACAATGATACTAGAGCAACACTGAGAAGGACATAAGAAAAACCCAGGTAAATGCCATAAATGGTGAAAACATACTTGTAACAATGACCACATAAGCATCCAGCATGCATGAGTAGAGATCTCCACCATTTGTTGCCAAAAATGCAGTGAAAAAATTTAGAACTCACATTTTCCATTAGTGATGATATCAGTGCCTGAGCATGACCAGATCACCATGCTGGAAAGCTCTAGCCAGGAAACACAGATGCACAGACAACACTTCCTGCCTCTCAAGCTCAGTGTACTTGCACTGCTGCAGCCATCTTGGTAATGGCAAACGCCCATAACACAGAGAAAGGAAGTAAAAGCATATGGAAAGCAAAAGGAAACGCTGTCACTTACGTCAAAGCTTGTTTAAAGCTTTCTTTGAGAATCCTGCACTACCAGAATAGGGCTCCAACTATGTAGCTCATTTAGAGGCTGTACGGAAAGGACTTCCACCCAGGAGAGGCTGAAATATGCCCCCCAGACCACCAGAATGTGGCTCCAACCATATAGCTCATTTAGAGGCTATACAGGAAGGACTTCCACCCAGGAGAGGCTCAACCTAGCTGGGGCGACAAAAGGTAAGGGATACCTCGCGATTCCAGTCCTGATCAGGTGAGGAAAAAAAGGAGAATACCTGGGTGGGGGCCCTCTCTGGGTTTAATAGCTATGCGGTCCTATCAGGTTGTGGAGTCGGAGTCTCCCTTTATGCTGCCATGATGCTACAGGAAATACATTTGTAAGTTTTCAATTTTTCTAGAATTGAGTTTTCTTTTCTATATTCAATTTGATGGTGTAAAACATTTATTGAAGTCTTTAAACGTATCTACACTGCCTCTTAACACAACAAAAATGTCATTTATGAGGACCCTTGACTGCAGATCAGTTTGCAAGTGAACCAAACTATGCACTGAACCAAAGACCAAGTGGGACTACATGCTACTATTATTCGCTTTAGAACTCCTTTATCTTACTGTTGCTGTTTTATATTGCCGGTTTTGCAAATAAAAATCATTAAGATGAAGTTCTAAATGTTCCAGGCAGAAATTGAAAAGCTTTGCTTGTAAGGAGCTACTGCAGTATAAAAGCTTTTATATTCCTGTCTGGGTGTGGTAGTGAGTGATACAGATACTTTTTAAAGTTCAGAAGTACAACAGGAGATGCTGTGAACTGTGCATGTTTCTGTTAAAACATGTGGTGAAGGTATGGTGTATATGTAAATGGTTATTGACTTTGTTAATCTGCCTAAGTGACAGTTATTCTGCTAACATTTAAATTATTGTCCCATGAACTGGAAAAGCTTTGCACAGAGTGAAATCTTCAAATGGGGACATGCAGGAGGGTATTTTCTTCACTTTAGAGATACATCCTCTCCTTTTCTATCATGTCTATAGAACAGAAAGTGATAGGAAATCTCTTTAATTAGATATAAAGAGGTAAGTAAAACCCTGGACAGAGGCGTGGCAGTGGACGTGGTATACTTGGATTTTGCAAAAGCGTTTGATACAGTTCCCCACACACGGCTCATGTGTAAGGTAAGGTCTACAGGATTGGATATATCAGTTTGTAAATGGATAGAAAACTGGCTGAAAGACAGGATTCAGAGAGTTGTGGTTAATGATTCTTACTCTGAATGGTCTAAGGTTATCAGCGGTGTACCCCAAGGTTCGGTGTTGGGTCCCTTACTTTTCAATATATTTATAAACGATATTGGGTCTGAGATCAAAAGTAACATTTCTGTCTTTGCAGATGACACCAAGCTATGCAGTGGAATAACGTCCTTACAGGATGTCTCCAATTTACAAGCCAACCTCAATGCTCTATCTAAGTGGGCGACTAAGTGTCAGATGAGGTTTAATGTTGATAAATGTAAAGTTATGCACTTAGGGGCTAAGAATATGCATGCATCATACATGCTAGGGGGAGTACAACTGGGGGATCTGTAGTGGAAAAGGATCTGGGGGTTTTAGTTGATCATAAGCTCAATAATAACATGCAATGCCAAGCTGCGGTTTCCAAAGTGAGCAAAGTCCTTTCTTGTATTAAGAGAGGTATGGACTCCAGAGATAGAGATATCATTTTGCCCCTGTACAAATCATTAGTAAGACCTCATCTGGAATATGCAGTCCAGTTTTGGGCACCAGTTCTCAAAAAGGATATCGGAGAACTGGAGAAAGTGCAGAGAAGGGCAACTAAACTGATAAGAGGCATGGAGGAGCTAAGCTATGAGGAAAGATTAGAGGAACTGAATTTATTCACTCTTGGGAAGAGGAGAATAAGGGGGGATATGATCAACATGTACAAATATATAAGAGGTCCATATAGTGAACTTGGTGTTGAGTTATTTACTTTGAAGTCAACACTGAGGACAAGGGGGCACTCTTTACGTCTGGAGGAAAAGAGATTTCACCTCCAAATACGGAAAGGTTTCTTCACAGTAAGAGCTGTGAAAATGTGGAACAGACTCCCTCCAGACGTGGTTCTGGCCAGCTCAGTAGATTGCTTTAAGAGAGGCCTGGATTATTTTCTAAATGCACGAAATATAACTGAGTACTAAGATTTGTAGGTAAAGTTGATCCAGGGTAAATCCGATTGCCTTTCGGGGGATCAGGAAGGAATTTTTCCCCTCCTGTAGCAATTGGATCATCGCTCTGCTGGGGTTTTTTGCCTTCCTCTGGATCAACTGTGGGTATGGAGTTGGGTGTATGGGATTGTACTGTGTTTTATTTGGTTTGTTTATTTTTTTTATTTTTTTATGGTTGAACTGGATGGACTTGTGTCTTTTTTCAACCTGGCTAACTATGTAACTATGTAACTATATAGATGATAAAAAAAATCCTGATGGGGTGTTACCTATTCCCTACTATATCCAAAAAGTTATGTTTTTGGATACACAGTCATCAAGAGAATGAGGAAACACTTTGACTAAATTAGAATTTATCACTGAAGGTATGTGTGTGTTTTTATTCTTTACTTTTTCAAGTCCCTGTATTTATGGAGACTATGATGAGGGAGTTTAAAGCTCATGGTGTGCAGCCTTCCAGTACACATGTGTCCAAAGTTACTGCTTTTGTGGAAATGTTGTCATTGCCACAATAAGACATATTTTCATTCTTTAAGTTAACCACATAATAGTAATAAAAAAAAGTAAGCAGTAAACAGTACAGCTGTAGAATGCTCCTGTACATTATTGCAGAGGTTTGGAGATACCTGCTGCAAGCTGTCATGGTTTGAGGCTCATGGCACATTAATCACACAGTAAAAGTGACCACAAAGAAGGGGATAAGGCCTCTTGCACACAGAAATACCACTTTTACAGGCATTTTTTCTGCCTATAAACACCCCTCTACGTTAAACATAAACATAGTTATTACACCCATGGACGTGGAGATCAAGGGCACCACATCCCGGATAGAGATTACATATTTATAGAGAATATACCTTGGGATTTTTAAGGTGCCAAATAACACAAAGGTATAAAAGATACGATTAAAAATGTTATTAGTAAATACAAAAATGTATAAAATTATTTAAAAAAAAACCTATACATTTAGTTGCATTTAAAAACAACCATCAAGAATAGGTGTCCATATGATCTCATTTATGCAATTACTTCATCTCAACATGTTTCACCAATCAATGGCTTCCTCAGGAGTTTAATGAGTACTACATACTGAAAAACTGAAAATAGAAAAAAAATCACCAAAGGATATATATGCAGTATATAAGTTACACCACAAAATGTTTGAAAAATATCAGTGCCATATATATGTACATAATACAGAGGTTTGTGTCATACACTAACAAAACATTCGACATAGCCGACAATGACCTGTCGGCTGACCTGTACAAAACCGGGGTTAAAAATTACGTGTTTTGTCGCCGCAAATCGCGGTACAAAACGCTGCAATTTGTCCCCGCAAATCGTGGTACAAAACGCCGCAAATCGCTACGCTAAGGTGTGAATGCAGCCTAAATCTGCAGTACTGGATGATTTTGCCAAGTGTGCTTATCCAAGAATTAGTGACCACAGAAGGGGCACAAATATCGTAGACAGTTCCCTTTCAGCTGTTTAATATAGGGACACTATTATGGCCTAGTACATACAAGTGCATGATCACCCTACATCAATACATGCAAAAATCAAAGCCAAACACAGAGAAAAAAGAGGCATACCATTTGAAAGGGGTGCTCTAAATATAATGATTTTTACATGTAGGAGAGAAGTGTCAGAATTGGGCTGGGTGGCAAGTGCTTAATTACCATGTAAGTTACCATTACCAAGTAAGTAATATACAAATAATTATTAAACATTGGAACCTTGGTTTACGAGCATAATCTGTTCCAGGAAAATGCTCGTAATCCAAAGTACTCGCATATCAAAGTGAGTTTCCCCAATAATTTGTTCCGCATTGACTTCAATGGCATGCAATAACGCATGCGGTCAGAGGCGGGGGGGCACCGGAAATCCTCTGTAACACTCGGAAAGGGCACTCGACACATCGGCTGAACTCGGAAAATGGCATGCAATGCCGCATGCGGCCAAAGGCAGAGGAGCACCGGAAAGCCTCGTAAACACTTGCAAAGGGCAAAGGTAAATATAGAGCTTGCACTTGTAAGTCAATCAAATTAGCCAAGTAGCATTACCGTCCCTGGTAGAGAAATAGGTATATATTCCCAAGGGATGGGGCGTGGGACTATACGAATGCACTTGGATAAAATTAAAGAATAATACTGGTATTAATAGCTCTGAGATCACAGGAACCAACGAACAGACCAAGACAATTTATATATAAAAATATAAATTTTAATGTTACATATTATTAAGTACATACAAAAGGTTAAAAAGCATGGTCATATAATAGAGTGAATGTCACCATTGGTAGACTCTTATAATATTATATACAGTAGGTCCGACATGTTTCGCCCTCGGGCTTCCTCAGGGACGTGTGTGTATATAAATCTCAATCTATGAGTAAATTAATGGAAATGTTATGAGACATTGCAATATTTTAACAGTATGTAATTAGTATCGCAAGTGCATAAAAGCATAAGTACAATAAATATTCTGATTAAATAGAATATGTGTACCGGAGATAATTACAAATTGTAAAGAACAGTTAGTCTAAGGAAGAACAAAATAAATTAATTGAATTATTTAATGTCTGTCGTTTTTTCAAACATATTAACATACAAGATGTATAGTTACCTCAAAGATGACCGTGTCTCACTGGCCACAGGTTGTTCCAACACTGTTGCGAGGTGGAGTCGCAAATAGCGACTGAATCATACAGGCTGGATATGTGAAGCCGAGCACTCCTAGTGGGGAATATATGAGTGTGTATTGAGATCGGATTGCCGATCATAGAGATGAAGAAGATAAAAATAAATAAAAATAAAGAATGTAATGATGGGTGGTGCTGGGTTTGGCTTGACCAGCAGGATATAGTAGTAGAGTACTAGATTAGAATATAGACATACAAATTGGTTCATACTTGATTATATCAGAAATTATATAGTTAATAGTAACCGAACAAAGGTATAATAGTATATACTGATATATACTGAACACATGATGTGTTGAACAGTGTTCTATATATTAATTAGTTAATTTAGTATTGACCATATTTGGTTTATATTTTAGGACTAGGGAGGAGAAAAACTATACATTGGCTCTAATTGTTATAATGGCCAATGCAGTTCTTGGATATAGAAAGAAAATATGTGGTCAAAATTATGGAGCTTATAGACACAAATAACCTAGAAAGGTTTTGTATAGCTAACAAATAGTTAGGAAAAAAAAAAAAAAGGGAAAAAAAATAAATAAAGACAGTATTGTATTTAACTTTAAATGAACTTACATAAACCTGAAAGAGTTAATGGTTGGATGGGGAGACCGATGAACAGCTGGCATATACTGCAGTGTGTTAATTGCTGGTGAAGAGTTTAGGCACGATCATGATCTATAGAATATATGTTGTTTATGAGAAAGTTTGTAAAGGGGGGAATGGAGCAGGGATAGGAGAAAAGGATAAAGTAACAAAAGTGTAAAAAAAAAAAATGTAATATAAAAAGATGAATAGAAAAAAAAGGAAATATATATATAAATGTGAATATAAATAGTAGAAAGTATTAAAAGTGAAAAAAGGGAGGGGGGGTTGGGGGGAGACGGAGGGGAGGAGGGGAATACATAATAAAAAAAAAATATATATAAAAAATAATAATAATAAATAAGATGAATTATGAAATGATAAAATGATAGAAAAATAGAAAAAAAAAATGATGATGAAGTGTGTAAAAAGGATAAAAAGTAATGAATGACAAAAAGGGGGAGGGAGGGGGAACAGGGAGAAAGAAAGTTAGTGTTGGGATTGTAAGATAGAATAAATGTAGATATTAGGGCTAGGTAAGAATGGATGTTTGCAGATTAAATTTAGAAATACCTCTATTGACTTCTTCTGAAGAGAAAAGATGTATCAGATGTTTAGATTATATTGCGAGGACTTGCAAAGGGCACCCAACACCTCGGCTGAACTCGGAAAACCTAGAAAACACCCGGGAATGGAGTATTTTCAAGATTTTCCATTCAGATTTTCCATCCGAGATCGGCATTGTTCGGCTCTGCTCCGCACCGGTGCCCCCACCACCAGCCAAACCTTGTATTGCATACCGCTGTGGTTTGAATCCTGCTCATTTTGCAAGAAAACACTTGCAAACGAGTCAGTTTTTTTTAAATACAGTGCTCGTATTGTGAAACGCACGTTAACTGCGTTACTCACAATCTACGGTTCCACTGTATATTGTTTTTAAGGTAATTTACTATATTTTAAAAATCTGTACTAAAGCAGGTGGCTTAACGGACAAATTACTGAAGTTTGAAGTTATGACTTCAAACCAGTAATTTCACAGTAAATAGATAAATAATAAATTGCTATGTTATAACATATAGCATAATAATTTATGATTTAGCTTAATTAGAACAGTACCTTTTCAGCTGGCAGCAGATTCACATTCTCCCGCTTAAAAGTGTGGGTAAATTGTGGGTAAATCTTTTACCCATAAACCCATGCTTTTTCCTTCTAGTTAAGAGGGCTGGGCTGGAAGAGAGCATTTGTCTTTTAGACACATGCCCCCTTCTATGACACTGCAGTGAGAGGTGAGCCTCCACTGCAGCATTTTTATTGGACAGCTTGATCCAATGGTGCTTTACCATTGCTTAAAGGCTCCAAGCTGTCCATTAACTCAGTGCCTCTGACAAAACGTGAGGAGAGACACTGTGAGCTCATCCTCTCAGTCTGCTGCAGAGTATGCCAGCTTGTATTTTTTTTTAAGAATTTTTGTGCATAAAACAAATAAACATACAAAACATCGGAGAGGTGTCACATCAAGATTACTGGTCAACAAAAAACAATACAGATAAAGGTGTAACCAGTCGGGTCACGACCTCCTCCTGGGTTACAACATAGCAGTTTTTTTGTTAATAACCAAGAGTTCCAACAGAGTAAACGAAACAGCAAAAGAAACTGCAAAAATACAGAAACCCCTGACACCCCTCCACCTCCCTGTCCACCGGGAGAAGAAAGCAACCATATCTCCCTACTCCAAGGGGACAAAACCCCCTGATTTGTTGGGGGCCACAAAAGATATACATGTCAAAATGACCAGGTGGGCCATTCGAAACCGCGAAGCGGACATGCCTGATTTAAACCATACCTTCTTAAACTTTTTGGGAGCCCCCCTAGCCTCATAGGTCATCCTATACAACAGCACATCCGCATTTACAATCTTTATCCACATCCCAAGTGTCAGCAGCTCTCCATGAATCCAAGGCCTGGCAATGAGTTTCCTTACTCCAAAATATAGGATCCTAAGGAACAATTTAATGTACACATTCATCTCTTTTGAATGTTCTCTTAAGTGTTACTAATATATTCAATTACACTGAACACAGCTATACAACACTATTAAGTGCCCTAAAGTAAAAGGTACATTACAGAAAGTCAACACATTTGAATACAAGCTCCACTTATGACTACAAATTGCTTTTACTTGTCTAGGCAAACAAATTTGTGTTATCCTCCACTAAATTCCTAACTTTCCATTTGCTTGGTGTGAGAATTTACTTTTCTTTTATCAAAAACCAATGGTTCCCAGCAGGCCAACAGTCTTCACAACAATTTCAAGTCAATTATGAACAAGGTCACAGCCAAATCATAAACTCTTTGTTAATGTTCCCCACTCTTTGGTTAACGTGGGGATCAGAATACAAGCCATGGGCTAAGGAATTCTTTCTTTCCTTGTTAAACGCAATTAAACACAGCATACGTTTTCCTCACATTTTTCTCCCTTCAAGCTGCTAACATTGTATTAATCAAATATTGTCATTTATGTCACTTAAAACATGAGAAAATATTAATTTGTGTCCTTGCTGGTTGCTTGCAGCAAAACTCACAAGCAAGTTCTCTTAATGCAATATATTCACAATCCAGTAAAACTCATCTAAAAGTGCCGCCAGGGAAATCTAACATGCGGCAGCAGCTGAATTGTTTGAGAAGTTTAATCTTTGAAATGCGACATAGTTACATAGAGCGAATTGTGTAAACATTAAATGGCTTGCAGAGGAGCCAGCCTGTCCCATGTGCCTCTCTCGGCACAAATTCCATCTCCATCATGAATATCCAAAAAAGACATTTTAAATCCTTCTGTGATTGAGCTGATATATACACCGCTTGTGGTTTATGATGCTTATCACTGGTAGCAGGGTACATATCAAAGATGTATTCTGGTCGTTTGAAAAAAGCTAACATTAAAATCATGATAGGCTGACTGTCAGGCACCATACCCTTTACAAAATTCAGTGTCACTAGGCTGTGGAAGTTGACAGTGCCCAAGATATAATGCAACTTCACTCTTTCACTTGCAGGCAAGAATATTTACCCGAACATGACATTTCACTGTTTGATGAAAAAATGTTCAGATGTTTCACTTCCTACAGCTGCATTTGTAATTTGTTCATAATATAAAATTCTGTCTCTATTACTGTGTCATGCTGTCTGATGATATCTATACAGACTAATATGTGTTTTCAGCAGAAGCATTCCAGCAGTAGCAAGTGTTAGAGCCTTGTGTCTCTTGAGAAGAATACTACCTTGGAGGGAGGAAATACTGTTCTGTGCAAACAACAATGTAAGAGCCGGTTCACACAGGGGCGACCTGGAATCCGACTTGAAGTTGCCTCAAGTCGTCCCAAGTCGAGTGATTAAGAAAATCAATGGAAGTGAATGGAGCTGTCTTAATACACACTACTGAAGTCGCTCTGAATTCAGAAAAGGTTCCTGTACTATTTCAATCCGACTTCTAGGCAACTTGTAGGCAACTTGTACCCATTGATTTTAATGGAAGTTGCCTCAGAAGTTGGATCACTGTCTTAACTGAAGCAACAATACAGGAAGATAACATACATTTCTCAGGCAAACCCCTCCCTCCCCCTCCCTCCCACAGAGCTGATTGTTGTTTGATTGGCCACTGGAAAGCCTCCTGTCCTAGAGGCCACTTGAAGTTGCCTTGTAAATTGCCTGATGATTAATACTCAAGTCGTGTCCAAGTTGCTTCCCAAAGTCGTGCTGGAAGTCGTGTTGCCCCTGTGTGAAGCTACACACAGATAACAGTTACATTTCACTTTTGATCATTAAGGTGTAGTCAAAACAAGGAAGCAATGGTTGCCAGGAGGAAAACTGTCTAGCACATCCTATCATTCCCCTCTTTACACATTCTGAATAATGTGGATCTGACAGAAAAGTCAAGTATTCCAAAAGTGCATAATAGTATAGCATCCTACAATGTACCATCAAAATCGAACAATTGGTATAAATAAATTGATCCTTTGTCACCATCATTTTCAATGGATTGTTCTGATTACCCAAAGTTGAAATTTTACAATTATTTGTCAGTCCTTGTCATTAATCCACAACATTTTTCCTCATACGTGCATGTTTTATGTTCTCAGTGGGCGTCCCATGATGTCTTACATTTATTGCAAACAGGTGCGTAACTACAATTCATGGGGCCTCATAGCTAAATTTTGATGGGGGACCCCCTGTGACTTATCTGTGAGGCACCTGGCATTGTCAATTAGAAGAATAGTGTATAATTGAGGTGCATGTCCTTCTAAAATGTTTTTCTTGATGATTTAAGTATTTTTTTTCTTAGTTTTAGAAGAAGTTGCAGAGCATTACCTGCTTTCAAGAGATATTCCCCCACTTCCTGCCCTGCTAACAACATTTTACCAGACATGATCATTGTTATTTAAGTTTCCCCGATTCAGATATGGTCACTTCCTGTTGTCAGGAGCACAGGAAGTGAGGTTAAATCACTCTAGCATAGCACCGTAGAAACCAGACGGGGTTCTAATCTTTCTTTACCCTTCCTCATTCATCTATTCAAAATTAAAAGAAGAAAACAAGTATTAACTGCCACAGAAGAGCAGCAGTGAGGGGAAAGAACTTTAACTGCTTGCCGCCCGCCCACCGTCAAATGACAGAGGGACGTGCGACTCTCGTTTTGGGTCTTTGCAGAGATCGGAGTCGGGCCATGTCTCTGGAATGCAGCGTGCCCGTGATTGCCATGCACCCCTGCAGGCATGCGATCGCAGATAATCTTGGCGTTGTCATAAAATGTCATCCCAGAACGAGAGCTGCACTGTTCGGCCATCATTTGACGGTGGACAGGCGGTAAGTGGTTAACTCTACACTAGAAGCTTTTTTCACCTCTTCAAAGTACTCCCCTTTTGAAGTGATGCACTTTTCTAGATGACTATTTCTCTGCTGGAAATATTCCTGGGATATTTTTTTTCTGGAATATTGCACAGTATCTTTGTTGTAACGCAGTTTTTGACTGCCCATTTCTTTGCGTCATGGTGGACACCTTCCCACCTTCCTTAAGCCCTCCTTGTATCATTCATGACATTTTCAAAATGGGACTGTACACTCCACAAACAACCATCCTGATTCTACCCCACAATAATCATCTGATCAATCACGATAGTAAAGAAAATCATGAAACTGAAGTATGGAAAATTATGGCCTTGGTCCCTTTATTTGGGTTTTAAAACAGATTAAGGAATAACCTTGAATCTTTAATTTACCAGATCTTTAACACTGAACACGCAGACCAATGCCACCATTAAAACTTTAACCAAGCCATCTGCTCAGTCTTTCAGGTTTCGAGCACCAAATATCTGTACCAACCACCAGGTATCACCATAAACAGTGTCTGTTCACATCTGTGGGGCAACATTACCCCAATAAATTTAGAGCTGCGACAAAGGGAGGAAGGGGAGAAGACAGCTTTGGACTAAAACTTTTGTACCAGACCATAGATGCTGGCATCTATAAAAGGAAAAAAATTCCAACTGGTTGCTTGATTTACTTTTAAGTTTTGCTTCTAAGGGCCAGATTCAGGTAGAGTTAGGCTGGCGGATCAATGGATACGCCAGCCTAACTGTCACTTTAAGCCGGCGTTTTTGTTTTCTGTAACCAGAAAACAAGAAACGCCGGGTTGGAGTTCCGATGCGATCGGCGTAATTGAATTTCGCCATCGCATCGTTACTTCAACTTAAAATTGGTGCCGGGGGCGTTCCCGCCGATTTACGCTCCAAAAATATGTTAATGAGCGGAAATCGGCAATTCACGATCTTTTTCGGGCGCGACGCAGTGACTTTACAACGTTTCCGGAAGCGATACGCGGCGTATAGATAAAGCAGCCCCCTAGTGGAATATCCTATGGTAGGTATAGGCGTCGTCATCGCGTCGGAAAAAAACAAATCGCGTCGTTTGCGTAAAACATTCTTGAATGGGGACGTGACGTCATTGACGTTCACTGACAGAACTTGGAGCATGCGCACTGGGATGCATTCACACTCGACGCATGCGCAGTACGTTCGCCGCGGGATCGCGCTTATTTTAAATAATACGCGCCCCGTACCCGCCCAATTTGAATTCCGCCGGCTCATTTGCGATACGCTGCCGCAACTTTAGGAGCAAGTGCTTCTTGAATAACAGCACTTGCTCCTAAAATTTCTGCAGCGTAACGTAAATGAGATGCGTTACTCCAGAGCAAAGATGCTCTGATCTACCTGAATCTGGCCCTAAGTATTTTTTAAACTGCCCAGAATCAAAGCACTGATGATCTTCTGGCAAAAACTGACTTCTGTACCTTCTTATCACTGACCAGGATGTGAGTTGGGGAGAGGGGGATACATCTCAGGCCCGGAAAAGATAAACAGAGAAAGCTAGAAGGAAAATGCTATACCTTTTATTGTGTTAATTCAGTTACAATTGTAAACCATTAAAGACTACACAGGAAGGAAAGGGGGGAGTAGTTGTAGGAGGTGCAAAACATGTTGGGTGTGTGGCCTGGATAGGGGCTGCTCTTTACATGAGGGTTTTGTGTGATATGCAGCTCCTGGGAATTATTTTCCTTTCTCATTGACGTCTATGGAGCTGAGACAAACTTTTTCCCTGTCTGTACTCTAGTGGTGGCCACTCATGCACCCGGCCCCTAAGCTACATGCAGGGTGGTGGATGCATGTATTTCAACAGGTTTTTTTTTGGAAGCACATGATTAGAGCCTAAAGGCCCATACACACGGTAGGACATCCAACAAAATTTCCCTTGGATTTTTTTCCTAATTGATTTGTCCGATCACACCCATAGCATACACACGCTCGGACTTTTCTGCAAACTTTTCTAAAACTTTCCCATCATCACGTGGTTGTTCTGCTCTTTTCTGCTCTTTACTGCCACCCTTTGGTTAACTTCTGCTATTGTTGGTTGATTTTTACATTGGTTCTGAGCATGCGCATTTGTAATTTGTCCAAAAGTCCGATGGTTTGCTGTACACACGATCGGACTTTGCACCATCGGACTTTTGTTGCCTGAAAGTTGGTCCGTTCGCAGACCCAACTTTTTGTCCGATGAAAGCCAAAAAAGTTGGTCCGATGGAACGTACACACGGTCGGACAAATGCGAAAAGTGTCGGATTTTGATGTTGGTTGGGCAAAAGTACGACCGTGTGTACGGGGCTTTAGGCTCTAATTGGCTTCAAAAAATGGTGGGCTCTGGGGAAGAGCACTGTGCCTAGAGCCCACCCAGTTGTGTGACATTAGCAAATTATTGTTCGCTAATGTCTTCCTGTTTTTGGGAGGAGACCACCGGGACTTAGGGCTGGGACTCGTGGAGAGAGACGCAGGGATGAAGATAAGTGCGGGGCTGGCAGGCGACGGATGAGGGAGCGAAATGGGTAATCAATAAGGGGGGATGGTAGCGGCGATCGAACGAGCGATGGATGGTGGTAGGGGGGTTTGGTGGTGGTCAGATATATGGCTGGTTGGGTGGTGGCTGGTTGGCTGTCTGGGGGCCACAGGCCGCCCTACCCTCCAAGAAATTTGAGCACCAGTCACCATTGCTGCACTCCCAATGGTTGTCAGCATATAAGGACCTAATAGAGCCTGAAACAGCACTTTTAATTTCTTTGTGTGGTTGTAGAGAGTGACAAGTCTCATGGGGACACTTGGCTAGCTTCCTGTCCCTAGCATAAGTCTGATGTAGCAGAACTAAAGTTTAATTCGCCCTTTTGACAATTTTCAATGAAAATTTGATGTTAATCTGCTGCTCCAGATTCCTGTCACTCGTTTTCTGCCAAATGTTGCATTTCCTCTACTACTTTGTAAAAACTAGCGAGTTCCAGTTGAGTGCAAGTAAGAACATGTCTTACATGTCAAATTGCTGTTTGACTCACCATCATAGTGCAGGTATTCTAGGAATTAATCGCTTAAGGACTGCCCCCACAGTTGTACTGCGGGCAGGTTGGCTCTCCTGCACAAATGCCCATAATTGTCGGCTCACGCAGGCGCAGTTGCAGGCAAGCATGTGCTGCCGGAGGCGTGCCCTTGCGCCCGCTGTACACTGCGGGAGCGTGCCTACAGATCTGGTGGACTCGATGTCCACCGGCAACCCGCGATTGCCTAGTACAAAGGCAGAATGGGGAATGTCATTGCTTAGGCAGCGACTCCCCCCCTACAGTTAGAACAGTTAGGACACACCTAGGAAAACCAGTTAACCCCTTGATTGCCCCCTAGTGTTAACACCTTCCTTGTCAGTGTCATGATGATTTGGGTTCACATAGAGTGTTTGCCATTTGCTGCATACACAACACAGCACTAGTCTGCATGTTAAAGGAATTTTACAGATTGGATGTTATCCAAACTTCACTGGAATTGCCAATATTTGGACTTTAATTTGTACATATGATTTTCTTTGTATTATAACACGTATGTCACAATATAACATGTTTACAAAGAAGGGGTTAAAATTGCCTGTACTGAGGCGCTTCCGAAGCACTTTTCAGATGCATTGGAAGCCCTGCACATTAATTTCAATGGGCAGAGCGTTTTAGGAGTGCTGTATACAGCAGCATTACCAATCTGCCCCAAAGATAATGCTTGCAGGACTTTTCCTAACGTCCCACAAGCGCACCGCCCCAGTATTAAAAGGCACACTGAAATTAATTGGAGGCGGTTTTCAGGCATTATTTCGATACTATTTCTAGCACTAAAATGCCTGAAAACCGCCTTAGTGTGAAAGAGGTCTAATATAGATATTGTCTATTTGATATCATATAAAAATGGGAGAAAAATAGAAGTAAACTTTACAGTTTAAGTAGCATCTATTTTATCCTAATGTTGGGAGCACATCGGGTAAAGCCAGAAATTGCACTGGGCAAGCAACAAGCTCCAGACAAAATACACTGTTCAGGGTGACTTAATGTATAGGGGGTAGAGATGTGGGAAGGACTCTTCCCACTTTGTCCCATTACCTTTGGTGGTGGTACCCTGCTGGGTGTGAGGAAATTCTTGAATTTGAATGGGTCATATGATTATGATGGCTGGGCGTCAGGTTTAAATTTTACAACACAGCCAAACATTATCCTGATCACAGTCCAAACAGAAAATACATAA